>OX637582.1:12615909-13215909 GCA_951800085.1 Comarum palustre | reverse complement strand
CTCATTTGCATACCTTTAAGAGTAGCAAGTAACGGAGGGTCATGTATCTGCGAAAGTTATGCATGCTGCTCATAACTGTGACCTTTTGAACCGTGACTGGCTTTCCATCTTTATTCATCCAAGGCTTTCTAGTGAAGTATCGAAAACAATAGTCATGAAGATCGTTGTATCTTACAGGGTTTCTCACTGAAGAACCCACTTGGTAAATTATTTCACCGGGTTCATTTGCGTGAGCCGCCATTGCTGCTATTATTGTATTCACCACCATGTCTGCTGGTAGCTGCAACCATATATCCATATTTAACACTTCATTTTTTATGTGATTTTTATCGAAAGGAGTCCATATTAGGGTTTGCTAACTCACGATATCTACAATCGCCTGTTCGTCGCACAGGAAGAATGTTAATTTTCCTTTACCATAACCAACTACTACGCTATCAATGGTTCTGCATATGTACAACAGATGGAAGTTAAACTACTTATTTAACAGAAGAGTTAACTAGCTAGTAAACTAATTAATCATCGAATATATAGCAAAATAAGGTTTTGAATTTAGTCTATAACACACCTGATGCCTTCAACCCAACCTGGAAAAGGTTCTTTGTAAGTGCTGGTGATGATGGTAGGGCGTAGGATGACAACAGGCAGATTTCCTCTGTGCTCTCCTATTAGCATTTCGCCCATTGCCTTGGTGAACACATACGTGTTTGGCCATCCATATATACTTGCTCTGATATAGTTCACAAAAAGTAATTTGAAAACTTAGTAGAGTCATACAGCATGCGCTTTTTGATCTATAATCTATTCTTCAAAAGATAAATTTTAAAGAGGTATTTACCATTAACTACAATATTATAACCCTAATTACCGATAGCAGGGGACTTATTTTCTTCGCTCATTAGCCCGTCCAAAATTTGATGACAAACATACCTTGGCCCTATCAGAAACTACAAACGAATGTTATTCATCCTTATCACAATTCTCTCACTCTCAGATCGAGAGAGCAAAACCTAGAGTCCGATGAAGAGCACTGCTACGCTGGATAAAGAATCTCAACGGCGAAGAGAAATTAAGCTCAATCGTGAAGGAAAAATCTCAGTGGTGAAGTCAGGAAGATCTCAACGATGATGAAGAGAAATCTCGGTGGGTATTGGAAATCTTAACGGTGAAGGGAAAGCTCAGGTTGAAGTAGAGAGATTTGGAAAGCTCGATGGCAAAGGGAAATCTGAGCGGCGAAGTGGAGATTCTATTCTGAAGGTTAGTACGTAGCTTTAATTCTGAAACAATAAACGAAGTGGTTTTTATCGTATATATGTCTTGTATTATGTGGTTCTGCTTGATGGTTATTGTTAGATTTGTTTTGCTCAAGTTGATTCTAAAATGTTGAGGAAACTGTATGAAATTTTGACTTATTCATTGTCTTTGATGTCCAATTTGATGATTTTCTACTGAATCATAATACTGTTATTTGATGTCTAGTTTGTTGCGGAATCTCATTAGTGTTACTTGCTATTGAGCTGAGTAGCATTGTTTTACTATGCATGTTGTGAAAATGTGATAATTATGTATAATATTGAAACTCAGTAGTCTTGCTTGCTATTGAGCCTTAGTACCATTGTTTTGTGTTGCCTATGAAAATGTGAGAATTTGATCATTGTGTATCAATATTTGTTACTGGATCTCAATATTGTTACTTGTTTTTGAGCTTCATTAGTATTGTTTTGTGAAGTAATTACAACTAACTATATTTTGGAGACTTTATTTATCAATAGCAGTCTTACCAATTCTTTTTAATGAGAAGAATATATAAACGACGATAACTAACCCGGTTGAGCACCGATGCTTTGAGATCCTTCAACACCTAGATTCTCTTTGGCTTCATCGCCATCATTAGGTCTAAACCGAGCCGCAGCCACTGTCGATGAGGTCTTAACCAAACAACGTTAGAGGAAATCTCATCACCTTCTAATCGATACTCAAAAGTTGCTTGTGTTTAGGGAATCCTTCCGCTCTGTCAAAAGAAGGCTACAGGGTATGGGTCTAACCGTCTAGGGTCATCGTTGACTAGTGGGTACACGGAGGATCTAGTGACGATTATGAGGAAATTGAAGATGAAGAAGGATTACTATAAGATTTTGGGGTAGTGTTGAAGATGTTTGAAAAGCTCATAAGAGGCTCTCTTATTGGTAGTGTTAATTGGGTTTGAAGTTCTGGAAATTGAAGTTTGATAAGTTGTTTGGGCGTGGGCGTGGGTGTGGGTACTTGTGGATTTCTGAATTAGACTGTTTGGGAAAAAAAGGGCCTTGCTGAATTATGTGAGTTTTGTATTTGTTTGATCCGTAGATTTCTGGGTTGAAAATTACTAAGGGTCAGTTGTTACTCATTTATTGTGTTGAGTAGCATTAGAGCTTGGAAAAACTTCTATTATCTTTCAAACTTTTAAAGTATGTATGATTTTTTGTAATCATTCTGAGGGTTAGTAACTACTGTGTCTCAGTAAGTTCTTATATATTTGCATTGATGGTATTACTAGTGACCCTTAGAATGTCATAATTCTACCGATCCTCAGAATGTCATAATTCTACTGACCCTCATAAATGCATAACTACTGACCTTTAGAAATGACGTAATACTACTGAAGCTCAGTAATGATATCAGGGTAATTTCATAATTTACTAGTTAACAGATTCTGTTAGTTTAAATGGATGCAAAATGAGTTATTGGTAAAAATAAAGGATAAGCTTGGTAGTGATAATTATGTAAATTTTAAATAAATAGATAAACAACGAAAAAAATTGATGCAGATCGAAAAAAGATGGTAATGTAATTCGTGACTTGTATTAAACTCTCTGCGTCGACCGTTTGGTCGGAAATCTAACAAGTGTAATTCTTATTCAGTCCCATTCAATCTTACCTTTAAAGATGATGGTGACCATTTTGCCAAAAAAAAAAGAAGATGATGGTGACCAGAGCTGGAGCCATGACCCAATATCTCTCTGTTTAGCTGGAGCCATGGGTTTTAAATGTTCTGTTCCGATCCAGTACTGTCGGCCCCAATATATTCACTCCATTTCATCATATAAGAAAGGATGACAAGGTTTCAGTTACTTTTATGGTGAGCAACGGGGACTCATTTAGTTCCTAGCTATACTGAATAAAACCTCAAAGATTTTCAGTTGGATTCTGAGCCTATGTATGGTTAACTAAACTGTTGGGGATTTTGAGGATATTTCACCTTTTGAATCAGACCAATATATATGGGGTCTCTGATATCCTGCTTAACTTTACTTCATATATATCTTACTGTACTGGATTTTTGCAAGTGAACGTGCAAAACCCTATATCCAAACAATCATTTCTGCTAAAACATAACTGAAAATGTTGGCCTTGAAGTTTCACAGATCGATGGTCATGAACACCATTCGTTGGTTGAGTCATAGTTAAGAAGCTGACTGGTTTTTATGACATCGCCCTTGTGATCACACACCATAGCTGTACATGAGAATTATGGATGTGAAGTCTTAAAAGACGTAGGCAGGTGGCAAAGGGTAAGGATAGTTTTTTTTGATAAAAAAGAGTAAGGATAGTTGAACGTTGCAATATAACGATACATATGTACGCCAAGAACAGCAATATATCATAACTAACCCTGTGGGCAAAAATTTAAAGCTATATTATCATAACTAACCCTGTGGACAATATATCATAACTAACCGTAATCAAAGATTTCTGCGTATGATTTAAGATTAATTATACTCTAAAACATAAGCAAAACAATTACCTTTTGAGGCCAAAGTCTTTGAGGGCAAGAGTGATAGCTGCTTCTGATGCTTGCTCTGACCGGAGACGTCTAACTTCTTCGTTGGCGATCCGGATTTCTGTCTCGATGTCTAGACCAGGGGTCCCGTTGAGAGACTGCCCCATGAGGAAGGGGTGTTCCGGTAGAAGTCCTCCCTTCTCTCCCCAAACATAAGCTGAAGACAGCAAACAATATATATAAAAAACCAGCCCGCCAGGATGAATTAGAAAATAGAATAATACCATGGCATGTGAAATTTCTAGTTAACCATGCCATAAACTCCATACATCTCAAAGCATTCATTATCCATGACACGCACAATCTGGCATGGGTAATGCGGGATGAAGATAATTTCTTTTTTTCAAATATGAATTAATTTTGTCAAAGAAACTCTAAACTCTAGCCCTATTCGTTTAGAAAAATAATTATAATCTATAAAACAAAACACTAATATAATATAATTTGGATTATAACTCGTCCAAAAAATATGTTATATACAAATTAAATTTTCTCTAAATGAATTACATATAGATTATTTCTAATTCTCAAACAAAAATTATATAATTTACATGTCTTGTAAATATATAATGTTATTTTGTTTTTAAAGATAATATATACATATATATACATATAATTTTCTTTTCTTGGAACAATAAATACATATATTTTTGTGTTTAAATCCATATAGCTATATATTAAGAGTTGGGAAAACAAAAAACGAAAAAAAGTAAGCGAAAAACAAAAGTATTTTTATTAAAAGCAAGACAAAGTAATTTAGAATTATTGGATTAGAAGGGTTAAGATTGTCTATTTATTTCATAATCACATGACATGGTATTTTCAATTGTTGCTATTAAGATTGTCTTTTTATTTCATAATTATGCATAGAAAATATTAAGTGAAACATAATTGTATTTATCATCGTACATCATAAAAAATTATTATACTGATTTATGTCCCATATTGTTTTTTTTCTTGTGGCACTTCTATTCAAATTATTGATCTTATTATGAATCATGTTCGTATGTATTTGTCACAAATCACAAATGAACAAGGAATATACGAGCAAAGCGAATGTCCAACCATCCAATCAAGCAATAAGTGATCGAATAACACAAAAACAAGCGTAGAGAGATAATGATATATACTGACCGGTGGAAACGTGTACCAGCACCTCTAACTTCACGCAAAGCTTAGCAAAGCTCACAACATACTTGGCTCCCATGGTGTTGAGACCAATTGCAACATCATATCTGCCAAACGATGATCATAAGATGATCATAAATGCTTATTTGAGATCAAAACAAAAACTAATGCCCCATATCTACTTATATTACCTTTCATCGAAGTTAGTTGTTGCAGCTACGTTTACAATGACATCTAGTTGACTCAAAATCTCTTCCCTCAAATCAGAGTCTTGCAACCCCAAACCCTCTTTCGAAATGTCTCCAGGCACCATTGTCAGCTTTTCCGACACAGTCCAGTTCATTCTTGCTCCCCATTTCTCCCTCAACACTCTAAACAGGTCTTTCCCAAGTATCTGTAATTAGAAAGCACACATGCAACCAAAAACTAAATAAACAGATTAACAGAAGTAATCTCTAATATGGCATCAAGAGATGAAGTTCAATTTCTTCTTCCATTGTTTACTGGGTAGGTACACACATCATAGAAGCTAGCTTGTATTGCCTTTTTTTGTTCTGCACCCGAAAGATACAAGCTAACTAAATGTTAATTAGCTATAAACATATACGTATGTATGTTTGTTTACCTCGTTATGTAAACGCTGCGTTGCTGTTTTAGTATCTGGAGCTCTTAAAAGTAGATAGAGCTTCTTCACATTTGGTTGGACCCTCAGTATCTTCTCCACAAAAACTGCACAGGTATATATAGCAATAGAAGCGTAATGTAGATCTGTAAGTTACTAAATCCAGAAACACAAACCTAGATACATAGAGGAGTGGAAGAGAGTATAAATAAGGTAAATGCTAATAAAGGAACAGTACTTACTCTTTGCTAGAAACCCAGCTGCACCAGTGACTAAAATGTTCTTGTTCTGAATAAAGTCGAGTAAGCTTTCCAACTCCATTGGAGGACTCAAAGATCGATTATGGCCGGCAACAGACAGACTGAGAGAAAGAAACAAAGGGGAGCAGCTTAGGTAGAGAGTATGATTGGATCAGAAGCAGTGGGCACATTCGACGCAGATATACTAGAAGAAGATGGAGAGCAATTATGAGGTAGTGTACGAAAGTAGTTGACAGTTGTTTTTGTTTTGGTAGATTCATTTAGAGTAGGGTTCGTTACTCATGGTTTGATTATTGCCTCTATGATTTAGAAGAAATATCTGATATCGGAGTTTAGCTGTACAAGTTAATTGGACCAACGCATTCATAAGTCATAACCAGGTTAATAATTGTAAATTATGAATACTTATGAGCCGAATATGTGAATGCCTTGTACGAATTATACATAAACAGATGGCCAAACAGTTTGATCAATACATGTGATTGCCTGCAATGGACGTTATTCTCAAAAGTAGGAGGATATGATTTCTAACCAGTGTAGCTAGAAATTTAAATTGACTGTGGCACATAAAATAAATAAAAATAATTAAATATAATTTATGTCTATTATATTGAAAATTGATAATTGTTTTCGATGATATTTGATATTTTAAAATCGTTACATGATAGCCTTATCCTCTATATTAATGAAAATATCCTTCTCGATGTATGAAACAACAATTACTCATAAATTCGTCACCCATTAAAGTTTGCACAATGTTCAAAACAGAAAATACTATATTAAAATAAATTGTATTGATCTATTAGACAATAAAGCTATGAAAAATACTTGTATCCGGACTAGTATGTACGTGTGCGTCTGGACTTTCTATTATTTACATGTTTTCGTCAATGTCAATCAAAATCTTAACCGTTCAAATGCTGGGTCAACAAATAAAGATCATTTATGTGAAAATTCATTGTAAACAAAGTTTGTTTGGTCAACCGAATGTATCAAACAAATCGACAATTGATCATGATGCATTTGCTAACTTTTACCAGCACTGTCCATTTGTTTGATGTAATCGGTTAAGAAAACGAACTTTATTTACATTGATTTTTGGCAGAGATGATCTTTATTGGTTGATCCAACTTTTGAACTGTTAAGATTTGATTAACCTTGACGAGAGCATGTAAATAATAGAGAGACCGGACATGGATGGATCTTAGTGCATTGCTATCTGGGCTGTAGCCCATATGGTTTTTTTCTTTATTCAAATTAGATAGATATAATTATCATGGATTAGAGAAAGAAACCAAAGTTAGTCCAGTCAAAAAATAAGAAGTCAAACAACCAATCATAGTTGTAGCATCAATTTCTAGAGACTATGGTGCACCCAATCCTAATTGATCAAGCCAACTGCGTTTGTACAATCATTCATGATCAACATTTTTCCAAAGAAATAAAATCTAGTTGTTCTATATTTACGTGTAGCAAATTTATTACAAATTTGAAACAAGATTGGCTCTTTTATATTTTTTTGTGAAAAAAAATGTATATAATTTTGTTCATAGTATTTTCTTAGCCCATGTTAATTTGAAATCATGGCTCCGTCTCTGAGTCTGGACACACACATACATACTAGTCCCGACGCAAGTATTTTTCTAAAGCTATTTTTCTTAGAAGGATTAATGCATCACTAAAAAATATGTATAATATCAGTAAACATCGTCTAATCCCACCATAATAAGACATAATAGATAATAAGATAAAAAACTTTCGTTCGAAAAAAAACAAAAAAATAAATCTCAGTGTACCACATGAAGTCAAATCGCGTGCTCTCATTCATTCTTTTAAATTTAAATTCATGTATGAACCAAATAACATATATATAAATTTTTATTTCTAGAATAATTAGTGGGACACCCGTTATATTAATAGAATACATTTACAAAAAAAAATTTGTGTAAAATCTTGAGTAGGCACATGCCCCACTTTGCTTGCTTAATTACATGTACCTCCGCTCATGTTTGTAACTAATGATGGAGAGATCGAGAACAATCTTATATCTGGAGGAAATGCAAGACTCAAAATGTAATCGGTGTTGCTTGCTGCAATTTATTATTTTTCTTCTAACTTCTTCAAAATAAATCGCTTGTATTTTTCTTGAAAGAAGAGTTGGCACGGTTTTTTTATTAATAAAACTAACGAATACAAGAAAAAACATTAATTAAACCAGAGCCACCTAGCTAGCCTCTAATTATCGAACCCCCAGGGGGAAAATTACAACAAACTTATTGAGTAATTTTGAGAAATAACCATAATTTGATTATCAAATTTATTTCTAACCTTGTTTAGTAAAATGGTTAAAAATAGCCATATGAAGATATCAAAAGCCCTATATTACCCTTAATGAACAATTCACCAATCACTTTTCTACATCTTTCTCATCGTGACTTCTATTCTGTTCTCTCCTGCTTCTTCGACTTCTAGTTCATAATCGTGATTCTCATAGAGTCAAAACCGAAGTACTACTTTATTGACTTGGAATCAAAAACATTGTGTTAAGGTATGTATATCATGAATCTCTTTGGTTTTCTTTTTACTAGTATTGAATGATGACTTGAGATCAGATAGAGCAATGGTTAGGATTTTTACTGTGTATGATTTTTAGGGTTTCATTTAGGGTTCTTCAATAGCTTTCAGATTGAGTAATCATGCATAATTTTATATCATGTTATGGGTCAGTGAAACATTCTTTAATAAACAATGGAATTTGTGAGTTCAATTTTGATCATTTTGTCTTTTTTTATTAGAACGGTGTCGCGCTTGCACGCTGAGCCATAGCTTCATTATTGTATATATAGGCATTTTGCCTTCCACTAGATTTCGCAGAGCGACACTACAAATATCTGTTTCAGCAAGAGAGGGGTTATATAATACAGGCTACAAAGACGCTGGTCTGGTGCACGAGAATCTACCAGCCAGTTCAAGACAATAACTGTAGGGTGAAAAGTGACGCACAGTAAATCCTTTAAGAATCACTCCAATTGTCATCATATCATCTTCATCACTTCCAGTTTGATTGCGCACCATGTTTCATACTTGCTTGCAGGGAGAAAAGTCAAAAATTGAAACTGGACTTGCAGAATTATGTTTGGTTTGCATCACACATTACTTTTGTTTTATTTGGCTAGCATGCTTCATAACTAGACTAATGCCTAATGTATGTACAAATTTCTTACGGAGTAACCTGTCAATTTGTCAACTAAACTATATATTATATATATATATATATAGTTTAAGGAATATATGAATTTTGTTGTTGTTATGTTGGCAATTTGTCAGATACCCTCATTTTGTTTTTTTATTCTGTAAAGCATCATTGATAGACAATGAACATATAACTGTATTGAAGTTACACATACTACTTTCATGGTCACTGTTTTTCTATCATTCTTTTTATTTCAGGAAATATGAGTGAATTCATGATTATTTTGTACTACGGTGGAAAATGGGTTAACTCTCAGTACACAGGTGATCAATCAAAATCGATGATAGTCTTGAAAACTGTCACATACCAAGAACTTGTGAAGGAGTTGTTTCATCGGATTGGTATTAATCCGGAGCAGTACATAATGAAAGTGCATTATCAATATAAGAACAGTGTAAGGGTGTGTAGCACAATGGAGATAGTTGACAATGAAGATGTAGCTAGTTGGGTATTTGATAGCCTTTCAGTGCAGCTTAATAAGATTCCATTATACATTACTCTGGAATGCAGCAAGTAATCAAGGCATGACTTGTAGACCTGACCCTTTATTTCATTATGATGATGGTGTCTCAACAGTTTTCTCTACAAGGCTTGAAGATCAGAGTCCAATTGCATTGACCACCCCGCATACATGAGCCATTAATAGTAAACTCAACGTTGGATAATGGTAATGATAGAGAGGAAGATGAGATTCTGAATTTCAATTGGGATGATGAGAGTCCAATGGACAATGTTGAAATTGAAACTGAGCTCCCTAAGAATGTCAACTCTGCTCCATCATCTTCTTATCGTAGCAAGAGAAGGCACATCGAAGATTATGAGAATGTTGCAGTTGTAGACACGAATGAAGATGTTTTGGTAGTAGGTCAATTATACCCGAATAAAAAAGCCTTGAAATAACATTTGGGTATGGTCGGAATAAGAAAACATTACGAGTTTAAGGTGAAAAGATCTACTAGTGATCGGTTTGAAGTTGGGTGTGTAGATCCTTGTTGTAAGTGGCGTCTCCGTGCAACAAAGCTAAAAGACTTGACCTATTTTGAAGTAAGGAATTTTCATAATGAACATTCTTGTTCATTGGATATTATGCTTCGTGATCATTGGCAAGACAGCAGCTCCCTGGTTGGTCAATTTTTTAAGTCAAAAGTTGAGGGAGGAACTTCGTGTATATACAGACCTAGGGATATCATTGATGATGCATGTGTCCAACATGGAGTTAATATGGGTTATAATAAGGTTTGGAGGGCAAGAGAAGCAGCACTTGAAATTGCAAGGGGATCACCAGAGGAATCATTTGCTATCCTTCCAAAATATTGTGCTATGTTGGAGCGTAAAATCAAGGTACAATAACACACATAGAAACTGATGAACAAAATCATTTTCTATAATTTTTCATAACAATTGGAGCTTCAATTAGAGGCTTTTGACCTGTCAAAATATGACATGTTAATCAATTTAAACCCTATCATTGTACTTTGGTAAGTAGGGATCGTTCTAGACCGGGGACACTAGGGAAGAACTTATTTCTGCAAAACAGATAGTTAGAAATATTCACACAATATAAACAAATATATACATAAAGAATAATATGGGGGGTTTATATGAGTTTCGGCAATAAACAAAACAGAAAAATAAAACAAGAACAAATATGTACAAGATCGGTCACTTTATCGTTTCAAGAACATAACAAGTAAACTCCGATTAGCATGCAAATAGTTTTATGAAAGGTTAAATTATCTTATTTATGTTTTCACAATTGCAAATTAGTTCCAACCCTTAAGACTTCTCAAGTGTTTAAAGTTGTCTCAGCGCTCAACCCTAAACTATGTGACTACTTGACTAAACTGTCTCAGCGCTCAATCTAATCAAGCAACACTTACCGTCCACGAGTCGTTGGAGACATGTTTCCTAGGTATGGCGTCACTCATCCTATTCCACATGCAAATCTCTCACCCTACCATCCCTTGTAGCACCTAGGACCGAACTGTCTCAGCGCTCAACTCGACCTAGAATACCACGGCACATGAAACACCCCCTAATAGCTAACCTGTTGCAATCAAGCTAACCTAAGGTTCGATTATCTGCTCGGGAGAGGATTAACTAACTTAACAATTGTTAAACACACAAATACAGATTCTTTAACTTCTTTTACAACCCTAACATGCATACTAAATCGTTACACAACTCACATGTTATTAAAAAGATCACAAAGAAAAACTTAACAACATCCGAAATTGTATAAAACCAAAAATCCAAAAATAATATTTATGAAGAACAATAAACACAGTAACAATACACAAAGACATGGAAAAATCCATACCAAATCCTACCTAAAAGGTTCGGCTAAGGCAAGGATGGGTGGCGGCAAGGGATGATTGATGCGGCTGCAAGGGGTGGTCGGCGGCAGCTTTGTGTTTTGGCTGTGTGAGGGTTTTTGGGTAGAGTTTGGCTATACTATAAGACTTAAAACTGATAAAGGACACCCTAAACACGAGCTATACAGCCCCTATTTATACAGAAATATTGAAGAGAAACCCTAGAGAATTCAGGAGCTTCAAGGAGACACCTTCCTTGTTGGGCTTGGTTTCCTCTTTTTATCTTTGGACAAAGATTTCGACTTGGACCTTGGATTTCTGATTTCATGGACTCCTCTACATGTTATTGGATCCATGTAGGCCTTATACACAAGTTCTTGGGCTCATAGGCAGCCGAAATCATGGACAAACTCGGCAAGGACAGACTTTCCCGGTTTGACCGGAAAAGCTCCATACTTGGTTGTTTCGGCTGCCATGATGCATTCTTCAAATCTTCTTCTTTAATGAAGCTTCCCATGACTTCATTAAGCTCTTCTTAAGTCCTTTTACATGCTTGGGAAGAATTTTGGTGAAGAAACATCCTCCCAAACTCGTGTGACAACTTAGGCAGAAACTGCCCAGTTTTGCAGCTTGACCTCCGTCCATTGTTTTGATCATAACTCCTTCATCTGAACTTCAAATGCTTTGATTCAAGAAGATCTGAAAACTAGACTTCCGTAGCTTTCCAATGATATATGGCTCGTCCTCAGATTCCTCCTGGATATTTAGATATGATTTTCCGAAGTTGATGTAGGATTTCTGTTCGCGGGAGAGATTTCTGCTCGCGAATAAGATTTCATTCGCGGGAGAGTTTCATTCGCGAGACTGACCTCCGGCCATTGTTTCCAGCATAACTTCTTCCTCAGAACTCGGATTGCTGCTATTCCAAAATATTTAGAAACTAGATATCCACAGCTTTCCATCCATATATGGCACGTTCCCTGGTTCCTCCTGGATCGTCCTCAGGAAATCTTTGAAGTTGAGTTATGGTTTCTGGAAATTTCTACTCGGATCAAAATCTTATGTTTCGGAGTTTCTTCTTTTCCATGGCCTCTCTTGTTGTCCTCCATGAGTCCAATCTTCATGATTCTTGTTCTCATATGCTCATTTACATGTCATCTACACATTAAACAAAATCCATCAAAAATGACAATGTAAAGGTACGGTGAATCATAAGAGAAATAACCAAGTGTTTGTTCCAAATCGAATTTACAACACTTAAGCATAAATTTCTGTATAAAGACACATATTAACCATTACTCTACAGAAAAACCCTTTTGACTCAATATAAGTAAAAACAACCTTACTAAGGAATAAACAAGGTACAAATGAGGGTAAAAACATATTAAAAACATAGCGTAAAACGCACTTATCAGCTTTCGTGATTCTATGAGGCTTATAATCGCTATAGATGGCACATTTTTGAAAGGAAAGTACTTTGGAACCATGTTTGTGGCTGCATGTCAAGATGGAGAGAATCAGATATATCCTTTGGCATTTGGGGTAGTAGACTCAGAAAATGATGCATCATGGTTATGGTTTTTGACAAAATTAAAAGGGGCCATTAGAGTTGTAAACTGACATGGAAGCATCACAATAGCCGTTGACAGTATTTTCTAGAAACGCATCATGGAGTCTGCATCTTTCATATAGCTAACAACTTGCGAGCACTACCAGAACAACCACTTTAGCCGACGAAATTTTTTCGTCGGCTAAACCTTAAATTTCGTCGGCTAAGAAGTCGTCGGGCAAAATCCGTCGACCAACATTATAGCCGACGAAATTACTGTTCATCATCGGCTAAAGTCATTTATTTAGCCGACGAATAAATTTTTCTTCGCTTAATTTCTGGACTTTAGCCGACGAAATTTATTAAAATTCGTCGGCTATAGCTATTATTTTTATTTATTTATTTAACTTTAGCCGACGAATTTTATTAAAATTCGTCGGCTAAAGTTATTATTTTTTTATGTAATTATTATTTTTTTAAAACTTTAGCCGACGAATTTAAGGGTAATTCGTCGGCTATAGTTTTTTTTCTTTTTTTTTTTTAATTTTAGCCGACGAATTTTATTAAAATTCGTCGGCTAAAGTTATTATTTTTTTTATGTAATTATTTTTTTAAAAAAAGACTTTAGCCGACGAATTTTAGGGTATTTCGTCGGCTATATTTTTTTTAAAAAAAATTTTCATATTTTTTTTTCTTTTTTAATTTGTTGTATTTTTAATTAAAATTTTTACTTCTTTTTCGTTTTTACACCGAAAAAGGAGTAAGGAGGAGGTTAGGAGAGGGAGAGGAGGAGGAGAAGAGGAGAGGAAGGAGGAGAAGAATTTAGAGAAGTAGGAGGAGGAGGGATTTGAAGGAGGAGGAGGAGGAGGAGGAGGAGAAGGTTAGGAGAGGGAGGATGAAGAGGAGGAGGAGGAGGAGAAAAATGAAAGATATAGAAAATTTTGAACTTTAGTCGAAAAATTTTAAAATTTTAAAAATCCCCGCCAAAAAATTTGAATTTTTAATTAACTTTAGCTGACGAAATACCCTAATTTCGTCGGCTATAGTTATTTATTTATTTTATTTATTAATTTAACCTTTGCCGACGAAATACCCTAATTTCGTCGGCTATAGTTATTTATTTTTTTTATTTATTAATTTAACCTTCGGGATTTGAAATTTGTGATTTGAAGTTCGGGATTTGAAATTTTGATATGATTATTGTACGCAACGGAATATGAATACGAAATTCGGATTTGTGACTGATGCCAAATAGAAAAGAATAATTTGATATGGTTTGGAATACTTCAATGTATTATTGTTTTCTAAATATTATGATTTATATAGAGATACAATCATAATGCTAATAAAAAAATATAACATACATCTATAAAGAAAGTAAATAATTACATAATATTCTACAGACTGTGGTTAGTGAACTCCCTCTCTAACTTCCCTACTCTCTTTTGATTCTCTTTTGATGTGTATTTGGGAAATTTGGAGTAACCGGAACGCTAAAGTCTGGGATGATACCCAGAAGGAGGCTTCTTAACTAGTTCCAACCATCATGGGATTGTGGGCTGAGTACATGCTAGCAGCCTATCAAACTAATACACATTCAAGACTAGTGTCTCAACCGATGTGGAAGAGACCGGCTGTGGGATTTGTAAAGTTGAACATAGATGCTGCCTTCAATCCGACGATGGGTGAAACTAGGATTGGTGGAGTTTTCAAGGCTCATGACGGTGAAAGTGGGTGTTTTCTCCTACTTCCTCAATCAGACTAGTTCTCTTTGTTCATGGAGAAGTGTTAGCACTGTTAATAGGTATTAAAATTGCTAGGTCTAATAATAGCTTAACGCCTATTCTACTGGAGCCTGATTGTCAAGTAGTTGTCGAGGCCCTGTACAATAGTTCCTTCGCTCAGAAATTGCCCTTCTGCTAGAGTTTGTTTCTCTAGGCGGGCAGCCAACCAAATTGCTCATTTGTTAACACATGATGCTTTACATTTTAAAGTTGATTTAGAATTTCCGTCTATCCCACCTCCTGATGTGGATGAGATATTTTCCAAGGAATGTAATAATTTTTGATCAATGAAGTAAACTCATTCCTCAGCACTAGGCACTGAAGCTCTTCTAACATGGCTGAACGCGGAAAATAGAGGTTTTTCATGAACATCTTGAATGACAAAACCACATGTTGCTGATTCTCCCATAACTAAACCATCAAAGTTAATTTTAACAAAAGAACTAAGGGGTGCATGACACTTAATAGTGATACTCGGGGTTTGAAGTTGCACACCACTAGAACTTTTATTAAGATTAACACAGCTCGAAGACATTGAAGCTGCTGTCATAGCAGTCGAAAGGGAATTAGGAGTTACCCCTCAAAAATTGTGTTATTCCTTGTTTTCCAAACCTACCAACATATAATAACTACTTTTGTAAATAAATCAGCATCATAAGACTGCCTAACAAAGAGTTTCCTATAAACTTTAAGGTGACCCTATTCCCAATCAATATTTGACATAGTTCAGGCCTCTTTAATAAAATCACAACAATTTGCAAGTTATTTACTTGATTTTCTCTTTGATCGATCAAGAGGGCCAACCTGTTTCATTGCATAGTCCAAGATACATTTGCACTGAAAAAGATGATCAATATATGATGCATACCCTCCTAATGTTTAACTCACACCTAATGAATCTTGTCGGGACTTGCATCTAATACAAAATTATAAACTGATTAAGGATATATCATTTTATCTCTATGCATGTTGTCATCCATGAAAAAAGTGTAATTAAATTATAAACTGATTGGATAATGTCAAACTTAATAAAAAAGTAATCAACATCTTTTTTTTGTCTGAAAAGTAAACTAAAAAATCATATGGAAAAGAAATCATACTACTAGAACTTAAATACATGAAAAGACTTCGAAGTCTCATCATCTGAAGACAAGATTAATTTGAATGCATTCATTCAAATTAAGTGGAATTATATTTTTGCATGTTGCATGATTATGACTTCCACACCACATCTTGTACATTTTTTTCTTATTGCATCTTCACCAAATAGAAGGAATTCGCAGTCTTACGTCTTCCAACTGCTACTTGTCTTTTTGGTGGTAAGACAATCTTGTTCTGAACATCTTGAGGTACATCGCACTCATTTTTATTTTCAACAGTTCAAATAGGCTCTACATACGTTAACATAAGTGCATTAGCTGTGTAAAATTGAGAGCACATGTCATATATAGATATTCCTTTAAATCTACAAGAAACATTTGCATGGGCACAAGGAAGTCGATCAAGATCAAATTCTCAACATGAACAAGTCATGTTATTTAGGTCAACTGTAAATGTCTGACTTTGATCATGTATTTGAAATGCATACAGATCAATTGGAGACACCTAATGTATAAGAAAACCAAGTTAGTATGATTCTTAAACAAAAATATAAATGAAAAATATAGTACTAACAAGTATTGATATTAGAAAATACCTGCATATGTGAACCACTGTTGTTGTTTTTGCGCACTTTATCTTCTGCCCATTTGGTTAAGTGAGTATTAAGGGAGCTTGCTACATCACGTCTTTCGACAAACCATTGTTGAAACACCTCTCTCACGTGATCTACTAGAGCAGTAATTGGTAATTTTCGAGCCTCTTTGAACTTTGAGTTCATAGATTCAGCTATGTTGGATGTCATCATGTTGTATTTGTGCCCCACAAAATGAGTTCGTGCCCACTTATGATAACCAATGTCTTCAAGATATCTGCAGACGTCTCCATCTTTTATTTTTTGAATGTCTTCCATCAATGTATACTCAGACACTTGGTACTTCTTTGTTGTTGTGTTATATAGTTTAAGGATCTTTATTTTTTGTTTCCGAACTTAGTTCCACTACTAGAAAAAAGACTATAGCCGACGAAATATCTAAAAACAGGGCGACAAAATTTTTTTTCGTCGGCTAAAGTGGACTTTAGCAGACGAATTTTTTTTTCGTCGGCTAAGTTAAAATTTCGTCGGCTAAAGTGGCATTTTAGCCGACGAAAAAAAAATTCGTTGGCTAAACTAATTTTTTCGTCGGCTATAGTTAAATTTTAGCCGACAAATCTAAAGTGCTTTTTTCGTCGGCTATAGTATGTGAACTTTAGCCGACGAAATTAGGGTATTTCGTCGTCTAAAGTAACTTTTAGTTATAAAATTGCACTACGGATGTTTCGGTGTCCGATTGATTATTGTGATAAAAATCTGGAAGCAGAACGGCCGTAGGAGTAAAACTCATGGCTTTGCCATGACATATAGGCTTTTTTGGCTATCCGAGTTCGTTTAAGGCTTCAAAATGAAGTCTTTCTAAACGCTTAATATACGAAAATATCCATATCTACACCTATATGAGGTATTTTGGCCGAACCTTCAACACAACAAACACTCACCATAATGAGACGCAACTGTCCATCTAAAAATTTTGAGACATTTACCCCTCCATGATAGGCCTCCCCGTATAGATAAATAATGGTAAATAGTAGGCATGTTGTGATTCCGGTCATCAAAATTCACAAACAAAAATACGACCTTCAGATATCATCAATATGTTGAAATATATCTCTGGTAAAAAATTCAACTTTATCTGATAAATTTAAGGACTTCATCTAGACGGTCAATCTCGTAAGTCAAACCTCTATATTGTATTGACTGCAACTATCGGCACCGAGACTTTACCGGAATTACGTGATTTTTCAACCGTAGGCGTATTTCACCATTCCGGTCATATCTTATTTCACGACTTTTTTGCGTTTGAAGTTTCTACGTACAATTTGTTTTAGAAACGAAACATTTACTTAAAACTTAGTAAACAAGTTATACAACATTAGTACGCATGTTGTGATTCCGATGATCAAAGTTGAGAAACAAAATTCCGACCGTCAGATATGATCATTATGTTGAAATATGTATATAGGAAAAAATTTAACTTAATCTGACAATTCAAATCTCAAATTTTAAATCCCGAATGTCAAATTTCAAATCCCAAATCCAAATTTTCAAATCTCAAATTTCAAATCCGAAATTTCAAATCTCTAACCTCAGCAAATTGAATTTATTTTTCATGGCATATCAAATCAACAACAACATCATCATTCCACCATATCACAAACCAATCTTATATGCAAACTCAAAATGTCCGCTCTGTGGATATTTATATCATAGCAAGCAACCATGTTATGAAACAATTGGGTACCCAAATTGGTGGGAATTTAGAAAGACACCCCGAAAGAATCAAGCAAAAGTTGTCATAACTACTACAAAGGAAGAACAATCGTCCAATACTTCCATTGTCGCACAATCAGGTATGAACAGTAAGTTATCTGTGAAGTTGTCATAACTACTACAAAGGAAGAACAATCGTCCAATACTTCCATTGTCGCACAATCAGGTATGAACAGTAAGTTATCTGTGAATAGTTCCTGGATTATTGATAGCGAAGAAGTGATCACATGACTAATGATTATATCCTCTAGTAAAAATTACAATCTTCCTCTCGAAATAGTGTTTTTACAGCCGATGGTACTCCAACGCCAGTTACCGGAGAAAGTTCAGTTCTCCTACCAGACACGTTAACTCTCGATTCTGTATTAGTTGTCCCTTCATTATCATACAATGTCCTCACAGATAGCCAAATCATTCAAGTATTATCATGTACTGTTACTTCCTACCATTCTTTCTGCGTATTTCAGGATATTTCAGGTTTTGGTGAATTCTTGGTTATGATGTAAGGAAGAAGAAATTATACTTCATGGATCTGACAAATACAAGAGAAAAACAAAACCATTTTGTGGGTTAAGCTAATCAGGTCAATGAAACTGAGAATGATAAGAAGAATATGTGGCTTTGGCACCAAAGGTTGGGACATCTAAATTTCAATTATCTGAAGAAACTGCAACCGCAATTAATCTCAGGTGTCGACGATTCAGGTTTTCGTTATGACATAAATGTGAACTGGCCAAGAGCCATCATATTTCATATTCTCCAAGCCTGTATAGAAACCCTGTACCATTCATAAAGATTCATTCCGATGTTTGGGAGCCTGCAAAAATTCTTACTCACAGTGGCTATCAATATTTTGTAACGTTTATTGATGATTGTACTCATAAGACTTGTGTAACACCCCACACTTTTAACTTTCTCCGAAACTATTATTCGAGTTTAATATCGAAATATTCTCGATATTGGGGGAAGATAGAATTAATGTCTCGAGGTAGTAGATTATGTTAATACGAGTCTACCGGTATGTCCGAAATATTTTTCGGGGCTACGGACTGTTAAATATGGATTTATTTAGTTTACGGGAGTTATGAGAGTTATTTACCCTATCGTAAAAATGTGATCTTATGATAAGTCTAGAATTTGAGGAAACGTCCTTCAGGAAAGTTGTAGAGGACGTTAATACGAACTCGTGGGTATGTCTTACGCTTTAATCGGAGTTCGTATACGAAAGTTATGTGTGTTTAAGTGTTGTTACTGTGCGGTAAAAGTAAATATCAAAATATTTATTTATTGTTCATGGTAACTTTTCATAATTCAATCTGGGCCGTCAGATCAACCAGAGATTGATTTGGGCCGTTGATTTTAGTATTTAAATGGGGGGTTGACCGGAGATCGGTCTCTCTCTCTCCTCCCTCGATCTCTCGCTCTCTCCTCCCTCGATCTCTCTCCACCCTTGTCTCGACTGTGAGCTATGCCTGGGGACCACCGCAACACGTCCCAGCTCACTGCTACCACCGTTCGCCTCGCTCAGCCGTCCTAGACCCTCAATTTCGGTAGAGGCGCCAGATCCGAGTTGCTGCCAAGGAGGAGCAACGTGTCTGAGGATTTCACGAACGAGAGGGAAGCCAAGTTGATTGGAGGAGCATGGTTAAGGTTCCTGGTGGCTGCAGGAGTAGCTTAGAGGAGGAAATGCCTCGTCGGAGGAGGACTGCCGTAGATCCGATCGGGTCAACCTTGAGGTATAAAAAACTCAATCTTTTCTCTTGATTCCTGCTGTGTTAGACTACTTGGATAGTGTAGGAACTGTTTAGGCAAGTCTTGGGAGCTGGTTTGGCCGGAAAAGCTTCGTTTTCCGGCGAACCAACCGATCAGGGAAAACCAAGGGTAAAAACGCAGGTTTTTACCACGGTAATTTTTCTTTTTACTGTGGTGGGAAATGTTCGAACTACCCTTGGCAGTTTGGGGAAATTACAGGGGTGCCCTAATGGGTGAAATTTCAAAAATACCTCTGATAGTTTGAGTTATTTACCGGATAACCTCTAGGTTGGAAATTCTATAAATACCCCTGTCTGTTTCCGGGTAAAACTCGTGGTCCCTTTAGCGGGTCACACGGCTCCAGAAATAACGAACTTCCTTGTACTCCGAGTTTTCCTGTGTAAAGAACAAACACGTCAAAGAGGCGTCCCCGGGTTTACCGAGGGAAGCCACTCCGATGCTTAAGTCAGACACTGTCAGCTAAGCAGAAAACTCAAGAATAGTCAAGAAGTTCCGTACCTTTATGGGGAGGCATGCGCTGGTATTTATAGCAGCACTAAAGACAGCATTCCTTGTCATTTTCCAATGTGGGAACAGTTTTCCTTGCTTTTATTTAGCTTTATGACGAATTGGGCCCAAACAAAGGGCCCAGAGTGGCTTCTCACATTTAATTGGGCTTTCACCCTTTAAACAATAATTCAAGCATAATTAATAATGCATATTTAATAATTAATTAGACATTTAGAGGTTAGTTCTTGAATTGTAACCCGGTAAAGGTGAAATATTAGGTTCAACCTATAAACAAGTCCCCCAAGTCCTCAGTCAAGGGGTACGCTTGGGTGGGGACGTAAAATCTTTTTTCTTTACCGGGTTACAAAGTTAGCAGCCAAACCAGGGGTATCCAGTCCCCCAAGTCCGTACGCAAGCGTAACCCGCAGATCTTTTCCACCTTTGGAATTTAAAACGACATCTCCGGGTTGTAGTGGGGGAAAAAAAATTTTAGGGTTTGGGACGCGGCATGCGTGACACGTGACGTTTTTCTCGAAAATCCGAAACGTCCCTTCAGTGCACGCCTTTAATCTGTATAAATAGGGGTGAGACTGACAGTTTTGTCTCACCTCCAAACCCGATAACTTTTTCGAGCTTTTCTGCTTTCGCTTTCTTTCTTGTCTCTGTTTCTTTCGTTTCTAAAACTCGAATCTGCCTCAAAACCCCCTCAAACGTTCCCAGCAAAGGTATGGCTTCTCCTCCCCTCTTTTTGTGTGTTTTGGGATGATATTTGTGGTGTTTCTGGGTTATTCTGGATGAGATTTTAGCTTTGCGGTCCCCGGGGTATCTGGGTTTCTATCTAGCTTTTTTGTTGTGGTACCCGGGTTTTTATGATTTTTTTTGACGTCCCCGTGTTTTCTGGTTGTTTTGCAGATGACCAATGAAGCAATGGACACTCATCTCCCCGAGTCCAACTTTGTAAACTTCACTGATGGGACCGCTCTCAACCCTCCCGGGTATTCACTGACAGCGGAAGAGATTGTGGAGTTGAGGAGCAACTGGAAGATCCCGAGTCCGTGGAGATACGGCCTTTAGAACCCGAGGACCAATTCTTCGCTCCCGGGGATGGGTGGACGCTGTGCCACGAGTACCAACTGCGGTGCGGCCTGTCACTCCCGTTAAAAATAGAGGTCCAGTACCTCTTAGCTGCAAGCAACTTCGCTATCGGGCAGATTGGTCCGAACACGTGGAGGCAGCTTCTCGGGTTGTGCGTCATGTACAAGGTATTGAAGCAGCAGATGCCGACATACCACGAGTTTCATGCCATGTATCGGGCCGAGTACTCCCGGAAGGCGGGTTTCAGCGGGACTATCCAGTTGAAATCCAAAGCGGCTTTTAAGAAGATCATCGAGGACCTGCCATCCTCAGTGAGCAGGACTTGGAGGGAGAAAAGTTTCCTAATAAGAAACTTTCAAAACCCGGACTACGCGCCTCCAAGTACCGGTTGACTTCCAACAATTGATGAGTAAGTCCTTCTTTCTCTCCGGGTTTTTCTTTCTTTTCTCTGTCCTAGGTTATAATTATGTTATATGTGTTGCACATGTCCCCGACATTCCTCTGGAGCCGGTGATGGAGAAGAGGATCCGGAGGATGCTATGGACCTTCCGGGGTCAAGATGACCGGAGTTCATACCGGCTCTGTAGGCTGTACCCGGGAGGCATCCAGCTCTGAGAGGTCCGAGAGGAGGAGGAGGAGGAGGAAGGAGAGGAAGCAGCACCGGGCCATCCACGAGATCATGGAAGAAGAGGGGAGTGGAGGGATGGCGGATGTGCCCATCCAAAGGATGGTAGCGGACATGAAGAACTGTGCCGCTGACTCCTGCATCCTGGAGCATGAAGACCCGGTAATTGTTGCCCGAATGACACAGGAGAAACTAATGCGGGTAAGTGTTTCTTTGTTTGACTTGTGTTAGTTTGTTTGTTTCTGGATATTAACCCGGTATCTGTTTTATGTAGGCGGTCAGGATGTCATACTTGACAACTGACCGGCTAATCAATGAAGGTATCCCCGAGAGAGAGAGTGCTCAAGGAGGACCTCCGGGCGGCCAGGGACCAGCTGATGGCGAGCGAGGACTGCTTGGCTCGTACCAAGAGGCCAGCACATCAGCGGTTTTGGCTCGGAAGGAGTTGGTCAGGGCAGAAAATCAAGTGGCAGAGTTTGTGGCCAAAAACTCTGAGCTAGAGAAGGTCATCGAGGGTCACCGGGAGGACCGGTATTCTCAAGATGCCGTTATAGCTCAGCTGACCGAGCAGAACCAGGCTAGGGCTTTACGGGTCCGTTAGGACTTTCAAGGGCCGCTAGGGCTTTACGGGTCCGTTAGGACTTTCAAGGGCCACGAGAGCTTTACGGGTCCGTTAGGACTTTCAAGGGCCGCTAGGGCTTTACGGGTCCGTTAGGACTTTCAAGGGCCACGAGGGCTTTACGGGTCCGTTAGAACTTTCAAGGGTTGAAATAAGGCCGTGAAAGGCTTGCAATATTTCAAGTCATATAGAGATTGCCGAGTGAGGCATACAAGTAGTGCCGCTAAAGGCTGCATTCATTTAACAAATTGATTGATAAACATAACCCGGTAGGGTTTTATTCATTATGTGGGCCTGAAAGGCTTTATATATAACATCAAAACATAATAAATTTGGAAATTTGTAGATAACTTGGTACCTATTTGGGGATGAGATGTAGATGTTGTGCGTTCCATGGTCGTGGAAGCGTAACTCCATCTGTACCCCTGATGTAAAATGTGGCCGGACCCACGACTTCAACAATTTCATATGGACCATCCCATGGAGCTTTCAACCCCGTTGGCTTAGGGATAACTTTCTTCATTACCCAATCCCCGAGTTTAAGTGGGCGCTTGATAACCCGGGAATTGTAATGTTTGACCACTTTTTGCTTCTTGTTGATATTCCGGAGATGTGCACGTTCCAGGCGTTCCTCCAGTAGGTCCAGGTTAAGGTGAATGCCTTCATTATTGGTTGCCGGGTCGAACAGTTGTACCCGGTCACTAGGGATTTCCATCTCTACCGGGATTACTGCCTCAGAGCCAAAAGTCATAAAAAATGGGCTCTCCCCATTGGCCTCTGTTAGAGTTGTTCTAAGTGCCCACAAAACTTCTGGTAGTTTCTCAGCCCATAAACCCTTTGCATCCTCCAGCTTCTTTTTCAAAACTTGCTTGATCAGCTTGTTAACAGCCTCGGTTTGTCCATTAGTCTGCGGGTGTGCAGGGGAGGCATACAACACCTTTGTCCCATTGGAATGTAAGAACTCCCGGAACTCGTCATTATCAAACTGTGTCCCGTTATCTGTGATAAACGTCTCTGGGATTCCAAACCGGCAAAAGACATTGTTCCAGAGGAATTTCTTAACATTTGCGGTTGTGATCCGAGCTAAGGGTTGAGCTTCTATCCACTTGGTATTATAATCCACTGAGACAATGGCGTGTTTGAACTGTCCCGGTGCTGTGGGTTGTCCAATGAAATCAATCCCCCACATGCAAAATGGATATGGAGAAATGATGACTGATAGCGGGACTGAGGGGGCCCGGGGAAAGGCTGCAAACCGGTGACATTGAAGACAGGAATCTACCACCACTCTGGCATCCTGTTCCAGGGAAGGCCAGTAATATCCCATTCTGAGGGTTTTGAAAGCCAGGTTACGGGCTCCAAAGTGATTTCCACATACCCCACTATGAAGTGACTGCAAAACCCGTTCTCCCTCCTCGGGTGTAATACACTTCAAATCAGGGAAAGTATGTCCTCGTCGATACAGCTTCCCATCACAGATACTATACTGTGCCGCTCGAACCCGGAGTCGTTTGGCAGCTACCGGGTCCTCAGGTAAGGTTCCATGTTGGATGAAGTTAATGAACTCATCCATCCAAGATGGTGGCGGCTTTGCTTCCACTGCAAAAATCTCAGAAAAGGAGAGTGAGATACTTGGTTTCTCCAATATCTCGATCAGTAGGCCTTTAAACTCGGCATTGGGATCCTCCCCTGTTGCAATCCTAGCCAGAGTATCAGCTCTCACATTCTGCTGCCTCGGTATCTGAGTAATCTCAAAGGTGTCAAATTTTTCAAGCAAGAAAGCCGATAACTTTTGATAGGAGGAAAGATGTGCTTCCTTTGCCTGAAACCCGCCGTTAACCTGCTGCACCACCAGTTGAGAATCACTCAATATGTGAAGATGCCGGGCTCCCATTTCTTTAGCGAGTTGAAGCCCCTTGATTAAGGCTTCGTACTCAGCCGTGTTGTTTGATGCTTTGAAGTTAAAACGTAAAACATAGTCAAACATGTTCCCTTCCGGGTCCACCAATACAACTCCTGCTCCGCACTGCTTCTGATTAACTGATCCATCTACAAATATCTGCCACCTCTCCGGGTCACCTTCTGTGGCGAGAGTTTCAGCAACTGTGGATTATGCTGGAATAAACTCGGCAATAAAGTCTGCTGCTGCCTGCCCTTTAATTGCCGTGCACGGTTTAAAGTGCAAGTCATGTTCCCCCAACTCAATGGCCCACTTGACCAATCTTCCTGAAGTCTCCGGCTTTTGCAGAACCTGCCGTAATGGTTGGTTGGTGAGCACATGGATTGAATGTGCCTGAAAACAGGGTCTTAGCTTTCTTGCCGCTACAACCAAGGCCAAGGCAAGCTTCTCAATATCTGGATAACGAGTTTCAGGATCATTGAATCCTTTTCCAGTATAATAGACCGGCAGTTCTTCAGAGTCTGGCTTTCTCACCAAGACACAACTCACAGCTGTTTGAGACACCGCTAGGTATAGATAGAGGATTTCCCCTGGGTTAGGTCTGGATAAGGAATGAACTGATGCCAAGTATTCCTTCAACTTTTCAAAAGCTTGATTGTACTCTTCCTGCCATGTAATCTGCTCCCGGTGTTGACTCTTAAGAATTTTGAAGAAAGGGGCACACTTATCTGTCAACCTGGATATAAACCGGGATAAGGCCACCAGCCTACCTGTAAGCTTCTGGACTTCATTCCTGGTCTTTGGCGGTTCCATAGCCAAAACTGCTTGAACCTTATCTGGGTTTGCCTCAATCCCCCGAGCACTAACCATAAACCCGAGAAACTTTCCTTCTGAAACGCCAAAAACACACTTCTTCGGGTTTAATCTCATTCCCTTGCTCAAGGCAATGTCAATAACGGTCTCTAAGTCATCCGGGTGTTTACTTGTTTCCTGGCTCTTCACCAACATATCATCTATATAAACCTCCATAGTATCCCCGAGTTGGTTTGCAAACATGCCCACTACCAGGCGCTGGAATGTGGCTCCTACATTCCGGAGTCCAAAAGGCATCACCTTGTAGTAATACATCCCCTTGTCCGTTGTAAAAGATGTATGCTCTTGATCTGCGGGGTTCATCGGAACTTGGTTAAACCCCGAGTATGCATCTATAAAACTCAGCTGCGGGTGGCCCGCGGTTGAATCTACCAGTTGATCAATCTTGGAAGGGGAAAACTATCCTTTGGGCAAGCCTTATTCAAATCTGTGTAGTCGACACACATCCTCCACTTTCCATTTGCCTTCTTGACCATCACAACATTGGCCAGCCAATCCGGGTATGTTGCATCCGCAATCAACCCGATGTCCTTAAGATGTTTAACTTCTGCTTGGATGGCCTTATATTTCTCTGCACAAAATGCACGTCGCTTCTGTCGTACCGGTTTAATACCCGGGATAATATTGAGGGAATGTGTCATAACCTCTGGAGATATCCCGGGCATGTCTGCATATGACCATGCAAACACTTTCTGCTTCCGGGTTAGAAGCTCGATTATCCGGGTTCTGACTTCTGGGTCAAGGCCTGTGCCAATGCAAATCTTCCTTTCCGGGTACTCCTCTGAAATCTGGATCCATTCTGTTGCTTCAATTGGGGCTGGCCGGGGAAACTTGGCGGGATACTTCTGGCTCTTCTTCTGTGTTGTCTTACTGATGGGCAAGGAATCCGGGTCATCCCTGGGGTCATCAGGTTTGTCAAATGGGGATAGGGAAAAACCCGCTGAAAACATTTCATGCTGGGCATGAGCTGTTGTTATCGCGTTGCATCTGACAGCGGCTTCTTGGTCTCCGCGAATTGTAACCCAGCCCCGGGTGTAGGCACCTTCATAAGCAGCATATGACCCGCTATAAAACTCTGCAGGCCCCAGAGGGCATCTCTCCCAAGTATGGCATTATAGGATGATGGGCAGTCCACAATTATGAAGGAAACCACAATTCTTGTGGACTAGTGCCCGGTTCCAACTATAACCGTTAACTGATCTGACCCCAATGGTTGAGTTGTTTCGCCTGAAAAACTGATCAATGGCTCGTGGTTTCTATACAGCTTATCTCTTCCTCTTTTAAACCCTTTATAGCAGCTGCTAAACATGACACTGACAGCGGCTCCCGTGTCTATCAGAACTCGCCGAGTTCGCCAATGGTCAATCTAAAGAGTAATTATGAAAAGATCATTATGATGCATTTTCAGCTTGTCTTCAGAGTGAGAAAATGACACGGTATCCCAAGGAACCAGTTCTTTGCGGCATTCTTGACGTAGCTGCATTATCTCCAACTCCGGGCCTCTTGGACAAAGTACCCACCGGTTGGTAGTGTGGCCGGACTCGTTGTGATAGACACAATGTTGCCCGTTGTCCAGCCCTGCCTTTTTGGGAAACTTCCTTTTGGGAGCTGGGGGAATGTCATTCTTATGGCGGTTCCAAATTTCTTCATAGGAGGCAGTTAAATTGGTTAACACTTCATATCGAGGAATGTATGGGGTTTTTGCTTCCCGGGCTGGGGATTTTGGGTATGGAGCTTCTCTTGGCTTATCTCTTGGTCTGCTTGAACTTTTGTCGTAGTGCCCTTGGCTATTCTTACTCTGCCCTTCCTTTCTCCATCCATCAGCTCGCTGGCTTGTAAACCCGGTATTCGTCCAGCGTTCTCCGAAGGTGTCATACTCGGCTTGAGCTTGTCGAGTCACTTCATTAATCAAATCATCGTAACACCTGAACCGCTGCTTCCTGAGCTCAACCACAAAGCGGGTTGGCTGGAGCGCCTGCAAGAACGCCTCTGATGCCACTGATTCATCCAAGTGCCCACATTTGGAAGTCGTTGATAACCAACGGGTTACAAAGACTTTCAAGCTCTCATCATCCCTTTGCTGCACTTTGAACAGTGAAGTGGTGCTTCGGTTGGCACTAGACAGCAAGATAAACCGAGAAAGAAACTTCTGTGTCAGCTGATCATAGCTCTCTACTGACAAAGCTGGCAACTTAAGGAACCAACTCAATGCCTCCTCACTGAGTGTCTCCTGGAAGGCATGACATGCTTGGGCATCCGTGAACCGGGTTGAATCCAACTGAGACTGGAACAACTCTAAGTGTGCATATGGGCAGCCCGTTCCGGCATACTTCTTGATCTTAAATGGCTTGGCTTCCGGGGGCTTTTTATCTGCTTGAATCCGGGTAGAGAAAGGGCTTGCACGGGTGATAAGGGGTTGATACTGTTGTTGCCCTGTCCCCGAGTTAAGACGCTGCTCAAGATGAGTCACAGTTTGCGTCAGCTGTAAGAGAAGCCGGGTCTGGGCATCAGCTGGAGGAAGTGGTTGATTTAATACCGGCTCTGGAGGTGGAGGGGGTCCTGAAAGATTGTGATTAAACAGAGGATTGGAGAGATGGATAATTTGGGGATTTGGGGTAGGGTGGGCAATGGGTGGGAGAATAGCGGGTGGGATGTATGCACTGTCAAAAGTTCGCGGGTTTCCATAACCCGGAGGATTCCCTACTGGGGTTATTACATCAGCAAGTCTGGCTGACGTCTCATTGGCATTCGCCCTCTGAGCTAGGGTTGCCTGAAGAAGACCATGCTCGGCCTGGATAGTTGCTAACTGCTCCCTTAACATCATTAACTCGGCATGTTCTAGAGAAGATTGCTCAATCTGAGCGAGAAAGTCCTTTTTTAAGAGTTCAAATGTTGCTGCCAAATCTGTTTGGCCAAACTGGGTCTCGGAGGCCCCCGGGTTATTATCCCCTGAGAAGTTAAGCCTCCGAGTTGGATCTTGTTCTCCTGTTATTTCCACCATTGTTCTTTAAAATATTAAACGAGAGGGTCTTGAGTTCGACTCTCAACGAGAGCACCAATTGTTTCCGGGTAAAACTCGTGGTCCCTTTAGCGGGTCACACTGCTCCAGAAATAGCGAACTTCCTTGTACTCCGAGTTTTCTTGTGTAAAGAACAAACACATCAAAGAGGCGTCCCCGGGTTTACCGAGGGAAGCCACTCCGATGCTTAAGTCAGACACTGTTAGCTAAGCAGAAAACTCAAGAATAGTCAAGAAGTTCCGTACCTTTATGGGGAGGCATGCGCTGGTATTTATAGCAGCACTAAAGACAGCATTCCTTGTCATTTTCCAATGTGAGAACAGTTTCCCTTGCTTTTATTTAGCTTTATGGCGAATTGGGCCCAGACAAAGGGTCCAGAGTGACTTCTCATATTTAATTGGGCTTTCACCCTATAAACAATAATTCAAGCATAATTAATAATGCATATTTAATAATTAATTAGACATTTAAAGGTTATTTCTTGAATTGTAACCCGGTAAAAGTGAAATATTAGGTTCTATCTATAAACATCTAGGGAAGGGCTGCACCGGCTCAGACATATACTGTCTTTGAGAGCATACATCGCTCTCATAAGGAAACATATCGTTGATGAAAGTCGTTGTTGGATCGTTGGATGTACTGCCTGTCTTAGAAAATTGCCCATGATCATGCAGACCCCCTGATGATGTATCACCGTGATATATCCAACATGTGTACTTCTCCCAAAACCCGTTACTCTTCAGGTGCTCCCAAACTTTGTCAATCACAAATCTATGCATATCGCTGTGACACTGACATTTAATGCACGAGCAATAGAAAATTGTATTCTCATTAGCATTAGCCAGCACATATTTAATAAAACTAATATATAACTCATTTACCATATCTTTTGACCCATTTTGGAAGCGAAATCCAACTCTTATTCATATCCTGAAAAGATAACAAAATATATGTGTAAACTCTAATTAATTAAATTTTCAAATTATTTAGTATTCTATTTACAACAATTAATTAATAACAAATTAATAATTAACATATATATATACATGTATATATATTCTAATTACATAACAATATTATATATCAATTAACTTCAATCATAGTCCACATACTATACATCACACTTAATGTCTTAATACTCCAACCAACTACCCTGCAAACAATATTAAATCCCTCGCGGGGTACATGACACACTTAATGTATTAATACTCCAACCAACTACCCTGCAAACAATATTAAATCCCTCGCGGGGTACATGACAGTAGTAACTACTGATATAGATCATCATAACATCATCATCATCATCATCATCACATCATCATCATCATCATCATCATCATCGATCTCTTAATTCGTTTTCAATTCAATTAAAGAGCCACGAGCAGGTTACAGCTCCACGTCTTGTACTAGTTAGGGTCGTCGTTGATCGATCTACCGCCCTAGACGACGTAGGGAATAAGTTTTCTTTTTCTCCAGATCTTAGTTGATCACTAATGTTAGGTTTGGTATAAATTTGATGTGTATGGACTAGTGATGATTAGTCTTATGCCAACTGATCGATCGATAAGTTACTTGAACATGCGTGTTAGATTTGTAACATCTACAATATCCATAGCTACGTCGTCCTCGTACCCACATTCATAAATTTGACAAGTTTTTTGTCTGGTCGACATAAGTCACCAATGATATCGACCCCGTCATCTCTTAATTAGATTTTCACTGAATTCAGGAGTCACAAGGAGGTTAAATATGCCCACCCAACTCCCAACTGTTTAAATTTGTATTATTAGGGACATCTCCCTGAAGCATAAGGATGAAGTTTCTCTAGATGTTAATTGATTTTCGACCCAAAAAGAGATGTTGATTGATTACTAATGTACTTTAGGTGATGAGTCTAGATTTCTGACCAGTCTGGTGCCAACTGATTATCCTAGAGTTTACAGTAAGCTCTTAAAATTTGAAAAAAAAAATCGTTAAAATTTCAGCGAAACGTTTCCTCAGTTTTGGTTTTATGAGCCGCAGAATAATCAGAACTGCAGAAGCTTTATTTTTACGAGGTGTCTAATACACTAGTCTCTTGAAGATTCAATGGGTTTTAAGTGGTTTGGACCTAGGTTTTGGTTTTATTTTTTATTTGTTTTGGTTTTTTTAGTTTTTTTAGTGGTTTGTTTTGTTGGGTTTAGTTGTCTATCCTCCCAATGTCATGACCCACATCGAGTTAAACCTCTTTAACTTGAAGTAAATTTTACGGGGATTACCTTAAGGGAACTTCTTACTGAAACCCCCTTAAAACGGACAACCCTTCCTACAAACCAACTCAGCACTTCCATAAATAATTTAAAACATCTCCTCCCCAACTTCTAGAGCATCCTGCTCCCCAAATCACAACTACGCTTCACAAAAAAGGTAAACTAAACTAAGTTGGGGTAATCAGAGCAATCTACGTGGAAGTGATACCTAAATAATCTTACTGCGACAGCGGATTAATTGAATATGCGTCAACTTCGGTACGCGCGACCTCTTCACAGGAACCCTGCAACACTGGGCATTTGAAAATGAATGACACAAGGGAAAACATTTAAAAACATTAGCGTGAGTGGACAAAAAATCAATATGAAAAGGTAAATATTTTTTTATGCTCTCCTTTTGATTTTCCAAAATTCACATGTACGCAACCCATAGAAAACGATTAAATAAAATATATACAACAATTCCCTTGGCTCAAATCCATAATTTAAAAAGTGGGGTATAATATCACCATGACCATGAGAAAACAACCGACCAGCTCTAATCCACGAGAGAGTCCATTGACCAGCTATATCGGAGATGGTCTCTTGACCTGCTCTATTCGGGGGTGTCCAACCGACCAGCATCCACCGAAGAAGGTCCTGACCGGCTCTATCCGGGAGGGTCCTTCTGACCAGCTACCACCGAAGAGGGTCTAACCAGCTACAATCCGGAGAGGGTATCATCTCGATCCAGAGATGGTCCATACTAGCTAGCAATACATATAAACATATATACTTGAAAATCCTTGAAAACCTCGTGGTGGTTAAATCAAAATCCAAGTCAAAACACACATGACTTTTTCCTAAATACATTAGATTTAAAACTTTTTCAGGCATCCGAAACCGATTCCCTGACTGTACTTTAAATCATTAAAATCCAAGAGCCAAGTTTCCCCATTTAAAAATAATCCTCCCGCATAACTTAAAATGGTGATAACAACTTAAAAAATCATTTTTCTAGAAAATCATTCAAAACTCATGGGAAAGGTATGAACCTCTTTCCCGACTCACTTATCTTTGAAAAATAATAAATCTCCAATTTTCTCAAAATCACTATAAATCTCAACATGGAGAAAATTCTCATAAATAAAAGAGAAACTTAATAAAAATATGTTGTATGCATTATATTTAAAATAAAAGTCCACTCAAAGACTTAGCCCTTAGCCTGGCGAAAACCCGAATTCCGCTCAAGTGAAGTCTCCACAACACGAGTCTCTTCACGTCTTGTTCCACAATTAATATTAATTTTTCGGACGCTAGAATAATAATTAAATAACATAGGCTTCACATTTGTGAATGTACAACTCGCTTATCGTCTCCACATTTCTCAAATTGTCAACTAAAAATCTCCGGCCTTCACCAATAATTTAGGAGTCCTTAAAATAATTCTTAAACCTTAACCGATAATAATCGATGGTCGGAATAATATTTTATTATCCGCCAATAATACTAAACTTGAAAAAATTCCAAAACCTAACAAAAACTCCTCCAAAAATACCAAATTTAAACCATAGACTCCTCTCATTTTATACTATTTAATAGGCATGAAAAACTGTCCAAAAAGTAACAGCACCCCCGCCAGCTCCGTCGTCGGCCAAAATTCTGGTGACCTCCGATCGCCATCAAATTTTAACAGTAGCTTTGTCTCATCATTTGGAACAACTTTCTAGTTCAACTCGAAGGCCAATTCGGCCTCTAACTAGGTCAATCGAACAAATATATAAAAACCCGAAATTTTTAACTTCAAATCTTCAATTCTCCCTCCACACTCCAAATCAATCCACCAAACTTTAGGGGTGAGTATTATTCCTAAAACGCATTCTAATCATATAAAGAACTCACAAATAGGTGGCCTGAGGAGGGAGAAATCTGATCTAGACTCAACACTGTACACTAGGCAAACAAATCGACATTTCTCCTAAACCAAGGTGTGATAGGTCGAAAGGCTTACCTAGAATTGAAGTAGACTCATAGACGGTCATTTTGAGACCGCTGCGGCGTCCTATGGTAGAGCGACCGCAACGCGGTGGAGGAGAGAATGTCCGGCAGCCATTTTCATCGAGAGAGAGGAGAGAGAGAAAGTAATTTCTGATTTTTATCTTTCTACTCTGGGTAAGCTTCCCTTTTTATACTACTTATTATGAATAGTAACTTTTGTGTTTTGACCATAACTTCTTCATACAAACTCCGATTTGAGCGTGCTACGTGTCCACGAACTCGTATCGACGTCCTCTACGACTTTCATGAAGAAAGTTTTCCCAAATTCTTGACTTAACAAAAAGTCAACTTTACGGTCATTGTACGGTTAAACGGTTACTTTAAATGGTAAAATACCAAAGTAACCAACCGTAAAATAATTCTACAATCGTCATGTGACACTCAATGGAGGGTTTATGCTTCCTGTTTTTTTAGCAAGGGGTTTAGAGTTTTGATAGGTTGGTTTTGGGGTCGTGTCGTTGGGTGTATTATGATTATGGTGTCGTGTCTAGGGATTAGGTTAGGTTTTTGTTAAACGCTATCAGTTCTTCTCCACTGTAATAGTTGTTTCTGGTAGGTAAGCAGGAGAGTGGGAAATTTATCTCCACCACAGATATCACTCATTGTATTCTCATTTAATGAAATTCTTGACATTCCTCTAAAAAAATAATGAATTACTCTACCAACAACCTTATGAATAAATTTGTTTTTTCTTCTTTTTTTTGAAGAGGGAATTCATTTTATGTTTAGAAGCGTAAAATGATCGACATATTAAATTTATTATTAATGTATTAAATGTGATTTATTTAGATGTAAGAATAATGAATGATAAACATTCAAATCTACAGTAAAATCTTTATAAATGAATTAGATAGGGACCGCGAAAATTATTATTTTAGAGTAATTATTATATTATCAATAAATGAATAATTTATTCATTTATCGATAATGTAATAAATTATTACTTTATTGAGGGTTTATTGTCAAAAACTTCTATATGTTGCCAAGAATTTCCTTAATATTTCATATTAAGAAGAAAAAGGAAATAACTATATATGGATAAGACAAATGTGCTTCTTGCCGGTATATGCACCTTGTGTGCCTTATTTGCTTTAGGTAGGCAGCGCCTCTTTTGTCTTCTCAAATGGTAGCAACCTCCTAGTGACAGAATGAAACTATGTGGCGTCGGGTTTTTTGGAGAGAACATAATAGTAAAGTTGTTTTATGGGATAATCGTATTACATGTCAATTGTTCTTTCCATTATGTCACCGCTACCTCAAAGCAAATAGAGTCGTCATTAGAGTTGTACTCTTTGCTATTTAGTGCTTGTTTAAATACATGTACTTTATAGACATTCTCGATATTATTTCGAGACTTCATTGTAATCAGGGGTTCATGTTTTATATCTCCCCCTTGTATTCGACAGTTTCGTTAACGAAGGCTTGAGGACAGCCGCACCGGTCCTTTCATTAAAAAATTCATTTAAAAATTGACAAATCTCTATTATTTTTTTTTTCAATTTATCAATTTTGTTGGAGATGCTTTTTAAAGAGGTGTCTAAAAATATTATTATTGTATGCATTTAGCGAGGTATCCAGTAATATGACTGGCCCAAAAGAGAATTATTATTAAATCAATTTTATTAATTTATCAAGTATTTATTTATCGAGATTTTACTATATAGTGTGTGCGAGAAAGATGTACGACAAAGATGTAAGAGTCTTCCGATTTCACAACCCAGCATGCGACCACAAGTTTTATCTCAAGTTCTATAAAACTAATCTAGGTCCATTCCACTGCTTTCAACATGTGTTGTATCTCTTCAATTCCAATAGCTGACCTTGTAATTATTTGATCAATTGAAGATTCACAAAATTATGCTCTGTTATTACTATGTATACGTAGATATATGTTGAATCCAATTAGTTAAAACACTTAAATTTTGTTGAATCCAATTATTTAAACCATGATCCAATCAAGAGCTAGTTAAAAACACTTGAGTTGTAAAGGATATGCTATGCTTGAGTTGGACGTCCAAAAAATCTAGCTCTATCGTGCCATTTCTGTCCCACCACAACTAATGGAAATGACTTTTACATGGTCATGACACCTCTTTCACTAATTGATTATTAAGACACACTCCAACAACATTGACGGTGCTTCTAATGATGCAAAAACATGTAGACATGTGTTCCTACTCTGGTGCTCTTTCTTGACAAACTGTGTTTAGGGCAACAATCAGTAGCCAGAAATTTTTGGCTAGTATGATAATGATAATATATTTACAATGATATTGGTTCTCGACTAGTGTTATGATTTTAAGTTGTTGCATGATAGTTAGTCTCATCGACTATATTAGAAAAAATTATCATTCTAGATATATGAAATCAAACAATCACTTACCGAGACTTTACAATGTTTATAACATAAAATAAGTGGATCATAATCTTGCTTTCACAACTCTAATAAATACATTTAAAGGTTGGTTGCAAAATTAAGGGAATTCTCAAGCTTGTTAAGTGAGTTCAGCCTTGATAATCATCTGTAAGTGAAACCCTTGCCTGCTTAATTTTTTTATTTCAAAAAATAATCCCTTTGAAATAAGAAGTATCTATGAATATATAAAATATTTGTGCAATGTTAACATGTGATCGAAGTGGTCTATTAGATCAGTTTTGGATCTTTCATTGATAAGTTAGAGGTTCAACTCTTATATAATGCATATTTTTGTATTTTTGTTTTCAGAGATCAAAATTTGTGACTGAAGGGTGAATGATACACGGATCCACAGTGTCCATGTGTGTCTCTATCTATGCTTGTATATTGTGGGAGAAGAATAGTTCCGTCTATGCCGAAATGATAACGTCCATGCCGGAACCATTGTTACCAAATTTTCCGTCTATGCCGAAATGAAAGATACACTGAACTCATTTCTCTCTTTCACAAGCATGAATGTATAATAAACCCTGGGGAGGCCTCCTGCTTCAGGAATTAGGAGCTTGAACTGACCAAGAAACAATTGCCCAAGATCGGATATACTCATTCCTGCAGGTCTCAACTAACTTGCAACCTTCATCATGAATGAGTCTTTGTACTAATCACCTTTACCTAATGATCTCATACAATATGAAATTACAATAGCTAGAGTTTCTTTCAGTACAATCAACTAAAGAAATATGATTGTCCATGCCCGTACTAGGATTTACAAACCAGAGCAAACACGTCCAAAATGACATAAAATTTATATTGATGAAAGGGGGCGGTTTATTAATAGATGTTACATTACAATGATAGAAGATAAACTGCCAAGTACAGCCATAATGCCCTTAATGTAACCAATTGTTGCAGATTCAAAAGATTGGATTATAGAAGAAAATGCCACAACTTAAACATTGTACAGGGATCCGTTTGAACTCTGAACTGTATAGCTAGCTATCTTATAGGAAAGATTATGCTGTACAAAAATTAACATCCAACAATCTTTACACAAACTACAGGTGCAAAGAGACTCATATTGAACGGCATATTTTTTTACTGTATTTAATTCTGTTACATAACCAATTGCAGCATCTGCGCTGAACTCATACATGAGTAGCTTGTTTGAGTATAAACGTGGTCAGAAAAATGGACTCAAATCTTTCATGGGTAAAACGGACGAAAGATAATAGTCATGTCATTCTTCAAAAGAACTGCTGGTAAACTACGTATTAGCAAGCCCTATATCTGACATTTTCTGTGAATGTATAAGACACAAAAATCAAGAACCAGCATCTTGTGGAGAAAGACTACCTTGATCGTTCACTGGTGGTGGTAGATCTGAATCAAACTTATCCTTTGCTAGTGGAGCAGAATTTTCTAGAATTACTGCTACCTGGGAGGAGTCCACAAGGTCAGTTGAAGAGTGAACAGGCTTCACTTAATCTGTTACTGCAGGTACCGAGATCATTTGATTTGTCACCGTCGGTGAAGAGTCCATTAATTCAGCTGCGAATGCAAAATTGTACTTTCTATCATCCCAGTTGGAGGTCCAAGAAAACTCTCACAGACTTCTCGTAAACGGGACTCATCTGCTTCTCTGAATCCATAAACCATAGAATTACTATGGATACTAAAAGTTGAACCAGAAGATCACGCAAAGAGAACATCAGATGTATGTTTACAAATCGAGCTATTCTGCATTGCGCCGCGCCTAAGTTAGGCCGCAGTGGGCCAAGCTGACGTGGTGCCATATCGTCCACACTCGTCAAAACTTAAGGGCACGGAGGTAATATCCGAGTTAACCAACGTCAGTGGTAAGAGTGCAGTCGTTAGGTGAATGTTCGAAGGGTGTTATGGTCTTGTTGGCAAAGTGGGTAAATCGGGTTAAATCACAGGACGATGGAGATATGGCCACGTTGCTGAAGGAAGGTTTGTGTTTAGGTTACTCTTCGAACCTCTTCGAGAGCCGCAAAGGCGAAGAAGTTTGAAACAGAGGGAGTGGAGTAGCTGTGTGTCGTCGTTGTGGTGTCTCCTACCGCCGTATTTTGGTTGACCCAGCACTTGCACGAACACCCCCACCTTCGCGGCTCATCCCTCTCCCTCGTCATGTACTCTCCGATGGGGTCACGAAACCCGACAGATGACAATGTAAGCACATTTGTATCCTTGTTCTCACAACCAATCCCTCCAACTTCACTGTGCACAATTATCTAATTAAGCCTCGACGACACCATACTCACCCAACACTGACAACTCCTCCAATTTGCATGAAGGAGAGATTTTGATTTGGTTGTTTTCTATGGCGGGCAGAATGAGGAACGACCTTGATGGAGAGATCAATGGCGCGGGGGAGGCAAGGAGGAGGGAGAGCGATGGCGGGGGAGGCTGTGAAAATCTGGGTTTGTTTGGTTTGAGAAAACCCAGTTTTTGATCGGAGTCCAATTTGCTTGTTTTCTTCTTGTAGGTGGATAAGGAAAGTAACATGTGTCAATCAATATTGATTAGTCGCATACAACACTCTTAACCCATCTGTAAACCATGGTCCGCATTAACCAGAACACGTGTACACAACCCATCTACAAATTGTAAACCCTAATAACAAACCCTGAAAAACCCTAAATCCTAAAAACAAAACCTTACGATTGTGAAGCAACTATATCTTGCAAATTGAATTTTGTGATTCCATCCTGTCAGGTATATTGAATTATGGTTACAGTAAAAAAATCACGGATTCTCGATAAAATATAGACCACATCGTGATTCTGATAATCAAATTTGAGAAACGAAAATCCGACCATCTGATATAACCATCATGATAAAATACATGTATAGGAAACACATTCAACTTGATCTGATAAAGTTAAAGGCTCGATCCGGACGGTCAATCTCGCAAGTCAAACCAAAAAACGCACGGAAACAGTCATTTGACCGTCTACATTATGTATTTTAGTCGGACCTTCAACACAGAATAGTTTCAAATCGATGAGACGCAACCAGTAGTAAAAAAATTGCTGAAAATAACCACAAAAGATAGGGCTACCCATAGGAAGAAAAAAATAGTAAATTGAGTTGACCGCAACTATCGGCACCGAGACTTTACAAGAATTACGTGATTTTTCATTCGTAGACGTATTTCATTATTCCTGTCATATCTTATTTCATGGCTTTTTTGAGTTTGAATGTTCTACTTAGAGTTTGTTTTTAAAATTGAACATTTATTTAATAGTAAGTAACCAAGTTATACAACATTAGTTGCCACATTGTGATTCCGATGATAAATCTTGAGAAACGAAAATCCGACCGTCTGATATGACCATCATGATAAAATACAAGTAAGGGAAAAAAATCACCATAATCCGATAATGTTAAGGGCTCGATCCGGACGGTCAATCTCGTAAGTCAAACCCCTAAACGTAAGGAAACGATCATTTGACCGTCTAAATTACTTATTTTTGGTGGACCTTCAACACAAAATTGTTTCAAATCGAAGAGACACAACCAGTGGTAAAAATAATTGCTGAAAAATAACCACCAAAGATATGGCTATCCATTGGGAGAAAAAATGGTAAATTGAGTTGACCGCAACTATCGGCATCGAGACTTTACCAAAATTACGTGATTTTTCAACCGTATACGTATTTCACTATTTCGGTCATATCTTATTTCACAACTTTTTTGAGTTTGAAAGGTACTATGTATAGTTTGTTTTTGAAACAGAACATTTAATTAACACTTAGTAACACAAGTTATAGAACATTAGGAGGCATGTTGTGATTATGAAGATCAAACTTGATAAACAAAAATCCGACCATTAGATATCATCATTATGTTGAAATATGTGTATGAGAAAAAATTCATTTAGATCTGACAACGTTAAGGACTCGATCCGCACAGTCAATCTCGTAAGTCAAACTCCTACACGCACGGAAACGGTCATTTGGCCATCTAAATTACGTATTTTGGCCAGAGCTTCAACTGAAAATAGTTTCAAATCGATGAAACTTAGCATGTGGTATAAAAATTTTATGAAAAATAATCACCGGAGATAGGGCTACCTCTAGGGAGAAATAATGGAAAATTGCATTGACCGCAACTATTGGCACTGAGGCTTTATCGGAATTACGTGATTTTTCAACCGTACACGTATTTTACAATTCTGGTCCTATCTTATTTCACGACTTTTTGTCGTTTGAAGCTTCTACGTATTGTTTGTTTTTGAAATAGAACATTTACTTAACACTTGGTAAACAAGTCATACAACATTAGCAGGCATGTTGTGATTGTGATGATCAAACTTAAGAAATAAAAATATGACCGTCAGATATCATCATTATGTTGAAATATGTTTATGGAAAAAATTCATCTAGATCCGACAACGTTAAGGACTCGATCCGCACGGTCAATCCCGTAAGTCAAACCCCTAAACGCACGGAAACGGTCATTTGGCCATCTAAATTACGTATTTTGCCCAGAGCTTCAACTGAAAATAGTTTCAAATCGATGAAACTTAGCATGTGGTATAAAAATTTTATGAAAAATAATCACCGGAGATAGGGCTACCTCTAGGGAGAAATAATGGAAAATTGCATTAACCGCAACTATTGGCACCGAGGCTTTATCGGAATTACGTGATTTTTCAACTGTAGACGTATTTTACCATTCTGGTCCTATCTTATTAAACGACTTTTTGTCGTTTGAAGCTTCTACATATTGTTTGTTTTTGAAATAGAACATTTACTTAACACTTGGTAAACAAGTCATACAACATTAGCAGACATGTTGTGATTGTGATGATCAAACTTAAGAAATAAAAATATGACCGTCAGATATCATCATCATGTTGAAATATGTTTATGGGAAAAAATTCATCTAGATCCGACAACGTTAAGGACTCGATCCGCACGGTCAATCCCGTAAGTCAAACCCCTAAACGCACGGAAACGGTCATTTGGCCATCTAAATTACGTATTTTTCCCAGAGCTTCAACTGAAAATAGTTTCAAATCGATGAAACTTAGCATGTGGTATAAAAATTTTATGAAAAATAATCACCGGAGATAGGGCTACCTCAAGGGAGAAATAATGGAAAATTGCATTGACCGCAACTATTGGCACTGAGGCTTTATCGGAATTACGTGATTTTTCAACCGTAGAGGTATTTTACCATTCTGGTCCTATCTTATTTCACGACTTTTTGTCGTTTGAAGCTTCTACGAATTGTTTGTTTTTGAAATAGAATATTTACTTAACACTTGGTAAACAAGTCATACAACATTAGCAGACATGTTGTGATTTTGATGATCAAACTTAAGAAATAAAAATATGACCGTCAGATATCATCATCATGTTGAAATATGTTTATGGGAAAAAATTCATGTAGATCCGACAACGTTAAGGACTCGATCCGCACGGTCAATCTCGTAAGTCAAACCCCTAAACGCACGGAAACGGTTATTTGACCATCTAAATTACGTATTTTGCCCAGAGCTTCAACTGAAAATAGTTTCAAATCGATGAAACTTAGCATGTGGTATAAAAATTTTATGAAAAATAATCACCGGAGATAGGGCTACCTCAAGGGAGAAATAATGGAAAATTGCATTGACCGCAACTATTGGCACTGAGGCTTTATCGGAATTACGTGATTTTTCAACCGTACACGTATTTTACCATTCTGGTCCTATCTTATTTCACGACTTTTTTTCGTTTGAAGCTTCTACGTATTGTTTGTTTTTGAAATAGAACATTTACTTAACACTTGGTAAACAAGTCATACAACATTAGCAGACATGTTGTGATTTTGATGATCAAACTTAAGAAATAAAAATATGACCGTCAGATATCATCATCATGTTGAAATATGTTTATGGGAAAAAATTCATGTAGATCCGACAACGTTAAGGACTCGATCCGCACGGTCAATCTCGTAAGTCAAACCCCTAAACGCACGGAAACGGTCATTTGGCCATCTAAATTACGTATTTTGCCCAGAGCTTCAACTGAAAATAGTTTTAAATCGATGAAACTTAGCATGTGGTATAAAAATTTTATGAAAAATAATCACCGGAGATAGGGCTACCTCTAGGGAGAAATAATGGAAAATTGCATTGACCGCAACTATTGGCACTGAGGATTTATCGGAATTACGTGATTTTTCAACCGTAGACGTACTTTACCATTCTGGTCCTATCTTATTTCACGACTTTTTGTCGTTTGAAGCTTCTACGTATTGTTTGTTTTTGAAATAGAACATTTACTTAAAACTTGGTAAACTAGTCATACAACATTAGCAGGCATGTTGTGATTGTGATGATCAAACTTAAGAAATAAAAATATGACCGTTAGATATCATCATTATGTTGAAATATGTTTATGGGAAAAAATTCATCTAGATCCGACAACGTTAAGGACTCGATCCGCACGGTCAATCCCGTAAGTCAAACCCCTAAACGCACGGAAACGGTCATTCGGCCATCTAAATTACGTATTTTGCCCAGAGCTTCAACTGAAAATAGTTTCAAATCGATGAAACTTAGCATGTGGTATAAAAATTTTATGAAAAATAATCACCGGAGATAGGGCTACCTCTAGGGAGAAATAATGGAAAATTGCATTGACCGCAACTATTGGCACCGAGGCTTTATCGGAATTACGTGATTTTTCAACCGTAGACGTATTTTACCATTCTGGTCCTATCTTATTTCACGACTTTTTGTCGTTTGAAGCTTCTACGTATTGTTTGTTTTTGAAATAGAACATTTACTTAAAACTTGGTAAACTAGTCATACAACATTAGCAGGCATGTTGTGATTGTGATGATCAAACTTAAGAAATAAAAATATGACCGTTAGATATCATCATTATGTTGAAATATGTTTATGGGAAAAAATTCATCTAGATCCGACAATGTTAAGGACTCGATCCGCACGGTCAATCCCGTAAGTCAAACCCCTAAACGCACGGAAACTGTTATTTGACCATCTAAATTACGTATTTTGCCCAGAGCTACAACTGAAAATAGTTTCAAATCGATGAAACTTAGCATGTGGTATAAACATTTTATGAAAAATAATCACCGGAGATAGGGCTACCTCTAGGGAGAAATAATGGAAAATTGCATTGACCGCAACTATTGGCACTGAGGCTTTATCGGAATTACGTGATTTTTCAACCATAGACGTATTTTACCATTCTGGTCCTATCTTATTTCACGACTTTTTGTCGTTTGAAGCTTCTACGTATTGTTTGTTTTTGAAATAGAACATTTACTTAACACTTGGTAAACAAGTCATACAACATTAGCAGACATGTTGTGATTGTGATGATCAAACTTAAGAAATAAAAATATGACCGTCAGATATCATCATTATGTTGAAATATGTTTATGGGAAAAAATTCATCTAGATCCGATAACGTTAAGGACTCGATCCGCACGGTCAATCCCGTAAGTCAAACCCCTAAACGCACGGAAACGGTCATTTGACCATCTAAATTACGTATTTTGCCCAGAGCTTCAACTGAAAATAGTTTCAAATCGATGAAACTTAGCATGTGGTATAAAAATTTTATGAAAAATAATCACCGGAGATAGGGCTACCTCTAGGGAGAAATAATAGAAAATTGCATTGACCGTAACTATTGACACCGAGACTTTACCGGAATTATGTGATTTTTCAACCGTAGACGTTTTTCACCATTCCGGTCATATCTTATTTCACAACTTTTTGAGTTCGAAGGTTCTACGTAGAGTTTGTTTTTGAAATGAAATATTTATTTAAAAGTTAGTAACTAAGTTATACAACATTAGTGGCCACATCGTAATTCCGATTATCAAACTTGAGAAACAAAAATCCGACTGTCTGATATAACCATCATGATAAAATAAATGTATGAAAAAAATTCAACTTGATCCGATAAAATTAAGAGCTCGATCCAAACGGTCCATGCCGTAAGTCAAACCCTTAAACGCACGGAAACAATTATTTGACCATCTAAATGACTAGATACAAAAGAGATCGTGTAGCTTTGTCGGCTATAATACTTTCTATGGTAGTGAACTATAATACAAAAGAGAGCGTGTAGTATGTGAAACAGTTAATGTATAACCCTGCTAGCTAGATGCTTTAATTGGGAGTTCGGGTGGGCTTGACGGATAGAAGTCGATACAGTTTCAATACAATTTCGCGCTTGCCTATATTTGCTAGAGGCCTACCATTGGTTAATTCAACAATACAAAAGCATTATATATATATATATATATATATATATATATATTAGTGAAATGGACCTAAACAAAAGACATAGAAATTAGAACAAAAACTCTTTTACTATCAGTCTACATGATAGTAGGATATCAAGTTCAAACACCACATGGGTACAATTCCAGGAAATTTGCATACTTATCTAGAGTTCAAAGGACAACCGACTAAGAGAACATCATAAAAAACCAATCTAGAGTGAGTTGAGAACTCCAACTATGGCATTAGCTGCACTCACAATTCTTGGCCACAGATCAGCGCATTCCTTTCCAATAGGCCCAATGATAGCAGATCTTACACACAGTAAAACATGATTCAAAATCCAAACAAATAACACTATCAAGATAACTCTGTTATACTTCTACAGAAGTTAATATTGATGCACAGGCTCCTCACCTTTCATTTCACACTTTGGATTCACAATGACACCAGCATTATCTGCATCAAAATAAAGACCACAGTCACAAACAAGAATACAGGAAGAGCAGAGTGCTCACTTTACTCGATCTTAGCAGCAGATGCAGCGTGTTATCGTATCAAAAACAAAACCATTACATCAAACCCATAATAGTTGAGTTTTCAACTAGAGTAGGTTTCCAATGCATAACATAGTGCAAAAGCAAAATCGGTTAAAAGTATTACCCAACACAAATACCTGATCCTAAACAACCATTTATCCAAATCCCCAATTTCCTACAACCACTAACCCACAGACAAATGCACAAGTCATTGCAATGCCATAATTCTAAAAAAAAACCAACTCAACTTGTGCACCATCAACACTCATTTCAGTTCATTACCAATCCAAAACGTTTCCTTACCTTTACACATTTTCCATAGTAACCCCAAAGCATAGTAAACCCAAAGAACATACCTTATCTAACAATAGCAGCAACTATATCACCTTCTGAAAATTAAACAACATGCTCATTCATACTAACCTACAACACATTTCTCTGAAACCAAAACAAACAATACAAACAAGCTTCCACAAATCCAAAATTCATCAAGAAAAGCAGAGTTTCTGAAACTGTAAATAAAACATGAAGTAACAATAATGTAGCTCTGTCAACAGAATAAAACCAGGGAATGTAGTGAATGATTTTACAAAATTGATCAAGTATCCCTTCTCATATTCATTGACAATCTTTCATTTGAGTATACAGTGCAAATATTAGAACCTTAAAACTTTAGTTTAAGGATGTGAAGGAGAAAATGTATTAGCATTACCTGACATATGGTCGATAAGTTATGCCACCAACAACATGATTACGTCTGATAACCATAACCGACTTATGGCTCCTGTCATCCAAATGTGAAAACCATAAAATAAATTCAGACGAAATATCAAAATAACCTATAGATAGTTAAAATGAGCTATTGATCCAATCACATTACCAATCCATAACCAGTCGAACAATGTACTCCTTGGGCATGTTTGGTAGTTGCCTGGCAAATATGTTCTTCAATCCTACCAACCTGAGATAACCAAAGTAGATTAAACACCACACCAGCACAGAACTTCAAATTAATACGAGTACTAGCTTCCACTGATTCTGCTCCATGTTACTAACCAAACTTGTACCCAAAATTGATCAGAGATAAATACCAGATCATATGTTGATCTACACCATCATTGGAAAGTGTCGCAAACTTAAGCCTCCCCCCTTCCTCCTACAATTGAAATAACACACAGCAATAAAAATTCATATAACCAAGCAAATTACACACACTAATTCAAATGTCCATAATGCTCAATTTCATAAAAACAATGTACCTCTCTCTTCAATAGCTATTCTCTAGCACTATAAGCTCCGCTGGTTTGTATATTCTCTGTGAATATTTTAGTCGCGTCCTCCTTCACCATTATCCCCGGCACAGACGACGTATGCCCCACCGTTCCGGTCCCGGCATTCCCGCCGCCGGATACCATCAAAGTATATGAAAACACCATCCTTTCGGCGCCACGGCTTGCGCTGCCTCACAATCACAGCTGGCAGCACCTTCTTCCTCAGGTCCAGCTTCCCCGTCTTCCCGGTGGCCATCACCATGTTCCCCACACACGCCGACGGCAGCCGGTTCAGCCGCCCCTTGATTCCCTTCACCGAAATGAAGTACAGATTCTTCGCACCGGTGTTGTCCGCGCAGTTCACCGTCGCAGCCACCGGCAGACCCAGTGACATCCGGACTTGTTCCTGGCGGAATCTCCGCGACCTCGCTTCGACATGGCTAAGAGACTCGAGAGTTAACAATACAAAAGAACATAACAATTGATTCACCAAATACCGTCTGGGATAACTGCGTACCTTTCTCGACTATCAAACTTCTGGATGTATCTAGTGTCTATGGACCCTTCTGGAGGCAAAACCCGTGTCCGCCAGCAAATTCCGCCGGCTTTTTTCGCTCCATTTGAGTGCATTTCCTCGGTGAGCCAAACTAGTTAAAGACCATTTTGCCCTTATATCCTTCAACAATGGCAGCGGAGTAAGAATTTTCTACCCGTCTGTTTTTGCTTGTCTTTTGTGTCTCTTGAAATTACCCGGATGCCCCTCCGATAGCGTCCGCTTTCGACCCAAGTTGGTTTTGGCGCAATCCAGCCGCACCCTTACAAATCATGCAAAACATCTTAGTGATGAAAATGTATGCATGCCAATTAAACTAAACTATATAATTTAACAGAGCTACTATCTTTGTACTAGAGGTTCAACCTGTAGATAATGCAGAAACAAATCTATTACACGTGCCAAAAATACCAGACAAAGCGCTATAGAAGTCAAGTATGAGTAGGGTTTTACAAACTTGTATCAACACATATAACTCTTAAGGAAACACTTATAGATTAATGCCCAAATCCTACACAATTTGTATCAACAAGAGGGGAAAAGAGATAAGATTGGTGGGAAGGGAATCGGAAAAAAAATCTTGTTTATACTTTTCAAGTTTAACATTTGTGAACTAAAGCACAGGTTTTCTTTTGTTAAAGTGACAGATACAGGATAACATTTGATGTCACAGGAAGAGATACAGTAGACCATACCAGAGAAAGTTGAAGAGAAGCACCAACAATGAATAATTACACACAATTAATCAACATCTATGAATTGGACAAGAGAAAGTGGGGAGCAGCAGGAGTCTAAAATTCGGTAATAAACAACAGGTCTTGCTACAAGGAGGATTATAAATACCTTGCAAGGAACCGAATGTGCGATAGCAGGCATTGGCGATATTCAGTAGGGGACTTCAAAGCCAGTGAAGAAGCCAACTGAGCTTCCAAGTGGGCACGTGTCTGTACTCCGTCATCAGTCACCCTATAAGACAACACAACCTGATCAATTTCAAGAGCAAGAGACTACACCACATTATCAAGGTCAAACATATTGTTATGATCTTTAAATCTCCAAATTCTCAAGTAACAAACCTGCTCCAAACTGGCTTCCTGGTCAAATATTTCCTAACATCAACCTGCAATGCAGCCAGCTCACCGCTCTGAGGTGAAGCTAAATTCCAGGAGCTTGAAAAATTTGACCCCGGAACGCAGTCATCTGCAATCCTAAGCCAACACATCAGGCCCATGTCAAAGAGGAATGCATGGCGAGTGGCAAGAACAACATTAGGCGATCCAGATCTTGTTGTGGCTGAATATTGATTGATATTGATTCACTTCACAAAGGAGGAATTATATACAAATTACAACCGAGCCAAAGTAGGTAAGTATATCTTCCTAAGGTAAGTGATAATCCTAATAATAAAAGTAATTACAAATATATACAAAAGGAAAGTATGACTCACACCAACACTCCCCCTTAAGTTGGCGCATACAAATCACGAATGCCCAACTTATCAAGTGAGTCATAAAAAGCCTTACTCGAAACTGCTTTAGTCAAAACATCAGCTAACTGTTCTTCAGAGCGAACAAAAGGAAAGGAAATAAGCTTAGAATCAAGCTTCTCCTTGATGAAATGTCTGTCAACCTCAACATGCTTGGTTCTATCATGTTGTACTGGATTATGAGCAATATCAACAGCTGCCTTATTATCACAATATAAATCCATGGATTTCTTTGGTTTAAATCCCAAATCACGAAGTAAATTTCTCAACCAAAGTAATTCACAAACTCCATGGGCCATACCTCTATACTCTGCTTCAGCACTCGATCGAGCCACAACTTTTTGCTTCTTACTCCTCCAAGTAACAAGATTACCGCCCACAAAAGTGAAATAACCAGAAGTAGACTTTCTATCTGTAATGCAACCTGCCCAATCTGCATCTGTATAACCACTAATATCCAGATGTTTATTCTTTGAAAACATTAAGCCTTTGCCGGGTGCAGACTTCAAATACCTCAGAATGCGAATCACAGCTTCCATATGGGTTTCACTGGGATTATGCATAAATTGACTCACAACACTCACTGCATATGCAATATCTGGCCGAGTATGTGAGAGATAGATTAACCTGCCAACTAACCTCTGATAACGAGCCCTTTCTGTAGGAATTTGGTCAGGGTACTCAGCTAACTTGTGATTTTGCTCAATAGGAGTATCAGCAGGTTTACAATCTAGCATCCCTGTTTCTGTCAACAAATCAAGCACATATTTTCTCTGGCACAAGAAAATTCCTGAACTCCCCCTTGCAACCTCAATTCCCAAAAAATATTTAAGTGAACCAAGGTCTTTCATCTCAAATTCTGATGCAAGTAGACCCTTTAGTTTCTCAATCTCCTCAGAATCATCACCAGTAATTATCATATCATCAACATAAATAATCAAGGCAGTCACCTTACCTGACCGACGTTTCAGAAACAACGTATGATCAGAGTTGCTTTGTTTGTACCCAAAACGACACATAGCTTGAGAGAACCTTCCAAACCAAGCTCGTGGTGATTGCTTAAGTCCATACAAGGACTTGTTCAACTTACATACAAATCTTCCTTCTGCGTTTGCTTCATATCCTGGTGGTAGATCCATATAAACTTCTTCAGATAACTCTCCATGTAAAAAGACATTCTTCACATCAAACTGTTGCAAAGGCCAATCTAAATTGGCTGCTAGAGACATCAATACTCGAACTGTATTAATCTTGGCCACTGGAGCAAAGGTTTCCTCATAATCCACGCCATAAGTTTGAGTAAATCCTTTTGCAACAAGTCTTGCTTTATACCTGTTCACCGAACCATCTGCATTGTGTTTGACAGTGAACACCCATCTACACCCAACAACTCTCTTTCCCTGTGGGGGTGGCACCAACTCCCAAGTATTATTCTTCTCCAAAGCTTCCATCTCCTCATTCATTGCTTGAGTCCATTTGGGATCCTTGAGAGCATCCTGCACTTTACTGGGAACACATACAGAGGATATTTGATTCACAAAAGAAGCATGGGATTCAGACAACCGATGGGTGGACACAAAGTTAGCTATAGCATATTTGGACTTGACATTTAAACTTGGTTCATATTGGCGAGGTGGTTTACCACGAGTGGACCTAGGAGGCAAGACACATATACTATCACCATTACCAAAACTAGAAGAAACATTACTAACCTCAAGATTAGGACTCTCCTCCGGGATTGTCTGGCAAGAGTTATCTATATTTGAGAGGGGTGACGGGCCTTGATTGATTGCATGTTCTGCCTTGTCGTGCAATCGATCGCTAGGAAGGACGTGATCGCTCGTTGGTGGGCTACTGGATGGTAAGCTACTGGGAGCTTCTGTCTCTTCGGGCGATCGATCGCTAGGACCAATGCGATCGATCGTTGGTGCATCGCTGGAAGCCTCTGCCTCGTCGTTGTCCTGACGATCGATCGTGGGATCAGAGATTACACGAGCAACATTTTCATCCCCAAGTGGCTGAATCACACAAGACTTTTCTTCCAAAAAAGTATGTTTCTCCCCCTGAAGAGAAGGATTGGGAGGAGAAAAATAACAAGCATCTTCATAGAAGGTGACATCCATGGTAACATAAATTTTCTGTGTAGGGGGATGAAAGCACTTGTAGCCCTTCTGATTGACACCATAGCCCACAAAAACACATTTGAGCGCCCTTGCATCAAGTTTGGAACGTTGATTCTTAGGAACATGAACAAATACCACACACCCAAAGACACGAGCAGGAAGATTAGAAAACGAAGGAACTGACACATGATTGGAAAGGACATCATAAGGAGTTTGATTATTGAGAACGGAAGAAGGAAGTCTATTGATGAGATGACAGGCAGTAAGAACTGCATCTCCCCAAAGATACTTGGGCATGTGAGCACTAAACAAAAGAGAACGAGCAATATCAAGAACATGACGATTCTTTCTTTCTGACACCCCATTTTGTTCAGGAGTTTGAGGGCAAGTAGTTTGATGAACAATACCACAAGTTTGGAAGAATTGAGTAAACTGACAATTAATGAACTCCCCCCATTATCAGAACGAAAGACTTTAATATTGGCTCCAAATTGAGTTCGAACAAGAGCAGCAAATTCTTGAAAAGCAGAGAAGACGTCATGTTTATGTTTTAACAAAGATACCCAAGTAAGACGGGTATAATCATCAATAAACAAAACGAACCAACGTTTGCCAGAAAAAGTTGACTCGCGGGAAGGTCCCCATACATCGGAATGAATAAGCTCAAAAGGAACAGAACTCCTGGTAGTACTCAAAGGATAACTAGCACGATGACTTTTAGCTAAGACACAAGACTCACAATGCAACTTAGACTCATCAACGCTCAAAAACAAGGAGGGCATCAATTTCTTCATGACGCCAAAGGAAGGATGTCCCAATCTACGATGCCATAACCACAATTCTTCAATTTGATTAGTAACCCCAGTCGAAATCAAAGCTGTTTGGACTGCCTTCTCCGGCTTCATTCCGGCGAACATGCAATCCAGATGAAACAGACGACCCCTTAGATAACCCCTGCCGATTATTTCCCTGGTGAGGAGGTCCTGAAAAATCACATACAAAGGAAAAAAGGTTACAGAACATCGAGATTGAGTATTGAGCTGAGGCACAGATATGAGATGATGAGACAAATCAGGGACATAAAGAACATCATGTAGTGTTAGAGAAGGGGTGAGACGAACAGACCCTATGCCTAAAACTGGAAAAGAATCACCATTGGCATTAACAACAGAGGAAATAGTAGGTGGGTTAAGAAAAAGGAAGTAACTACGATCATAGGTCATATGGTCAGATGCTCCAGAATCAATAATCCATGTATTGCTACCAGTAAAGTTAGAAATTTGTAAAGCCATTCCAATCTTACCATTACCACCATGACTTACTAACATGGTACCATTACCATCAACGTCGGTGTGGTCTGGGTCTGTCATAGCATAGTACTCTTGATCTTGAACAAGATGGACAGCAGCCTTTCCCTTGGATTTGTCCTGAGGTCGAGGCTTATTAAAATAATTAGTTGGAAAGCCAACCAACCTATGACAATTTGCCTTGATGTGACCTGGATTTTTGCAGTAATTACAGATAACATTAGGAGAGAACCCGGGAGGAGGACCTTGAGGAGAAGGATGCAAAGCAGGAGGCCGATTGCCTGATAATGGCCGATTGTTGGACGAATTGAAAAGCTTTGAATGAATGGTAAGACCTGCAACTTCAGAGGTAACTCCTCTAGTACCCGCCCTTTGAGTTTCATCTTTGCGGATATAAGAAAAAGCTTGCTGCAAACTAGGTGTAGTAGTCTGACGAAGCAATTCACTCCTTGCATTCTCAAATATAGGATCTAGGCCAGCTAAGAAGACATGAACCCGCATAAGGTCTTGCTCTTCCTTATAAATCTTGATATCATCTGGGCACTTCATGCGACATGGACGCATCTGATCAATATCTTGCCAAATCCCCTTCAATTTTGCAAAATACATAGCAACCTGTCTCCCATCTTGAGTCATACGAGCTGCTTGAGTACTTAATTCATAAACCTTGGAAAAATCCGTTCCATTGAAGTAGATTTCTTTGAGACTTTCCCAAATTTCTTCAGCTGTATTACATCCCATAATCATTTGTGAAACATCTTTCGTCATAGATTTGTAAAGAATAGAAGTTACCGAACCATTAGCAGTCTTCCACTTCGAATAGTTGTTGGCTTCAATTGGTGGTTCAGGAATCGAACCATCAACATAGCCCATCTTATCAATCCCCCAAAGGTGAGCTTCCATCATCTTCTTCCAAGTTCGATAATTGGTGCCATTAAGCTTGACACCACCATAGCTGCCAGTTGAATCATCTTTAACAGAGACAGAGATTTTGTTGGAGTCATAAGAGCTCTCACCACTATCAACTTTTGTGAGCACAGGTGAGATTTCGGAATCCTTAGTCATGGTAAATATGCAGCGGAAAAATTCAATAACAAAGATCAAGGGCAACAATGATGCAAGGATCAAAGGACAAAGAACAAAAGGACAAAGGGTGAAGAATCAAAGAACAAAGAGTCAGAGTCCAAGATCGGATCACTGCTCTGATACCAAGTCAAAATAAAGAACACAAGAGACAATTGTGGCTGAATATTGATTGATATTGATTCACCTCACAAAGGAGGAATTATATACAAATTACAACCGAGCCAAAGTAGGTAAGTATATCTTCCTAAGGTAAGTGATAATCCTAATAATAAAAGTAATTACAAATATATACAAAAGGAAAGTATGACTCACACCAACAGATCGTTTGGCAGAAATAACTTTGAATGTGCCTGTAGAGCAAGGATAATGATGATAAATATATACAAGCAGCCAGTGTTCAGGAATATTCAAGGCGTTGAACAATATCTAAAAAGAAATGGCTATGAGCCATAGAAAGCAAAAAAATATCTCCATAAATCCAAAGAGTAGGACCTGCATCTTTTGCAGATGTGTTCTGGTTTGGAGTAACTAGAGATGCCAAGGAGTCGTTAAGGAGACAGTTCTGCATGAAGAAATCCCACAGATACAAGGATCCTTTCTTGTGACCAATAACAACTTCCAGCACTTGTCACAATCGGTTGAGATATATATCCTACATCGAGAATATGTGACCTTGCCTGTGGTTTATAAGGGTTTGGGTTATTCTCTCTATTGCCAATTGGTTTTAGAGTTGAACCCCAATCTACTTTATCATGGTATCAGAGCGGGTTACCCACGTACACGTGTGAAACCCAAAAGCCACACGTACTCCACGACCACCCAAGCTGTTGTTCACATGTTAGACTTAAAGATTTGTCACACGTGCGAGGGCGTGTTGAGATATATATCTCACATTGGAAATATGGGACCTTACCTGTGGGTTTATAAGGGTTTGGGCTACTCTCTCCATAGCCAATTGGTTTTGGAGTTGAACCCTTGACTACTTTATCATGGTATCAGAGCAGGTTACCTACGTACACGTGTGAAGCCTAAAGGCCACACGAACTCCACGACCACCTAAGTTGTTGTCCACGTGTTAGGCTTAAAGATTCGCCACACGTGCGGGGGCGTGTTGAGATATATATCCTACATCGGGAATATGGGACCTTGTCTGTGGTTTATAAGGGTTTGGGTCACTCTCTCTATTGCCAATTGATTTTGGAGTTGAACCCGAGACTACTTTATCACAATCTATAAATATTGCAGTAGATGATAGGAGCATAAAATGCGACATTCTTAATATGTTATTACTTCTATTTGTACTTTGTTTATCTCTTATTATCGTATAATAGAGTCATATTATAGAGTCGAAAGTCTTTGGTTGTATAAGGATGATAACATGCTAAACATACAGGATTTATACAGAATTTTACTACGTGCTACATGAAATAACAAGAAATCGATTTAGTTTGGGGTCTTGACATGTTTTGTTAATTCTGTAAAGCTTTTGCATTATCATAAATTAATTTAACTACTCTGATACTTAGGTGACATGTAGAAGAGTTCATGGGAGGAAGAATTGAGAGAATTGGAGCTATGGAAAGCGGAAAAACATGCAGCAACATGGAGAGGCCGAAGCATGCAATTTCAGCTGAAAGCAGAAATTTCCTAGACACAACACCCGACTTCTAGAATTTCTCCAGAACGACTCACAAGGAATTAAGAGATGTACTATATATGCACGGAAAGATGTGTGAGTCTAGTTTCCAGAATATTTTGAATCACATCCATATCTATTTTTTGGAGGGAGTTATGCCTGAATGAGTGACAGAAGGTCAGACTACCGAATCAGAGCAACAACTGCTACCGAGAGAAAAGAATTCCCAATGGACCTAGGGAAGTAATTTGACTGATTAAAGTCATCATATCTATAAAGGAGAGGTCCAAACCAAGTCCAATAAGGAGAAGAAGATCAAAATTCGATAGAATATCCAAGGAATATCCAAGTCTTGAAAACCCTGATTAATTTCGGAAAAATTTCTGTGCACGTATCTTAACTTCAACGGACTCTCTAGGACAGCTCACACCGAATCCGAAAACGTGGCATATATGGATAGACAGCTACTAGAGTCTTGTTTCCAAATCAATTAATATCACCTAAATAGCTATTTTCTAGAGGAAGTTATAACGTAATCATTAAACGGAGGTCATTTTGCCGAATTAATAAAAACTAGGGAAACCTAAACCTTTTTTGTTTAGGATTTTCTTTGGCCGACCCCTATAGGTTTTCTCCTATATAGCATGACATAGAGGGCAGAAAAAACATCATTTCACCACCATAGAAGCCTTGCCGAAACCCTACCAAAACACTTTCAAGAAATACATAGCCGCACCACCACCGAAACCCTAAAAATCTTCCTCCATCTTTCATCCGATTTCACCACCTTTGCCGAACCTCTTCCAAGGTTTTTAAAGTGTGACTCTTTCATGGCTTTGTATTTTCATTTAGTTTTCGATTTTGTAATGAATTCTTTGTTTTATTTTGGTTTTATATAATCATCATGTTTCGAATTCCATGGTTATGTTTTGATTGTATGATCTTGTACATGTTTTCAATTTGATGAATGATTTAGGGCAGTAGGTTCGAATGTTTTTATATGTTTTTCTTGATTTATTTTCATAAGCTTGCACACAACAAATCGATGCATGAGGGCTGCCTAAGGCCATGGCTTCTCCTTGTGTATCGGTTTCACATTCCTAGAGAATTTAGATTGCATCATACATTAAGTTGTTTCATTCTAAATTGTCTAAATAGGGTTATCATAGTTATGAAAATATGTATGATTCAAATATGATAAGTGACGCCATTACATGTTTGCATGTTTCCAATTCGGCTTACTATGCTTATATGCTTCTTTGTGTTTAATTTCTACGCTGGTATGTCTTTAAACCGATTAACATAATTTAAGATTATACGCTGGAGTTGATTCTAAAAATATTAGAAGTCTTAACGATTAGTTGAATGATATCCCACTGGTGGTCTCTAATTAGAATTGGAATTGAGATAAGTATATAAATATGTCGAGTCTTACTTGCTGCCTCTTGTTGTTTACAATTTTGTTACATGTTCTTGATGGTTTTCATGCTTAGTTATGTGTGTGGATGATGATCACATGTATATATGTTAGTTTTAGGATTTATTTTCGGTATTTAGATTTTTAGAAATATCTTTCAAACCCCCCATAATTCGATGTGAATATGTTTATATGTGAGTATATATGTTAATAATCTTTGTTTCGATCACCATTTGGTTTCTCTGGCTAGAACGATCCTTACTTGTCCATACTACTAACGATTTACAGGATAAATAAATTGAAGTTGTTTGACCCCGGTTACGCGACATCGTCAATTTTTGACGCCGTTGACGGGGAATCGTCAGTAGATCCTACCATCATAGTTGGCATAGCACGTCTCCCACACTGTGTAAACCTACTCAACGGAACCAAAAAATTTGATATGTCAGATATATCCCACCACTTAGAGCAACCACAATGGTAATCACAGTGTAATTCAATGTCTTCAGCTATGGCATGTTTTAAATATACCTAACATTCATTTATCAGCCAAGAGAACATCTAGCAAAAGGTTTTAATGCCTGATAAGTGAAGCTTTAACTGGTTGATAGTACCAAAACCCTCTCCCCAGATGTAAACAGTGGACATGGAAGAAGCAATTTTAAAAAGAAAAGAAAATGCTAAGCTCTGAACTTACTAGCTGTATTAGCATCTTGTGCAGTTATAGTATGTAAAAACAACTATCGTAAAGGAGTAATGCAATAGGCTTCAAGGACGGCTCTAGACAATTCACAGAAGTAGATCTATAAGAAAGTGCAAGTTGAGATCTGAAACTAGTACTCATTAGAGATGAGAGAGGAGCCCTCCACAACTCTATGTAAGGAGGTCTCTCCCACCTTCAATAGGTCCCTCTTATTCATGTTTGCTACCTAAACCATGAGGAAATATAAAACACCAAAAGTTGATATAACCTGAACTCACACAGACTCAGGTCACAAGTATAAATCCTAGTGCTTTTTGTATGGTTGTGATGTTATGGTTATATTTCCAAAATATCAAAGTAAAACCTAGAAGATGGCATTGACAACTTTGTGATGTAGGACAACACAAGGTTACCGTGTTTAAGGTCTTAGTGGGTGACTAAGAGTTATAATCTGTGGGGGAGGAGGTACTGTGGTTAAAAGATCTGGAATGAAAGGAAAAGAAGAGAATAAAGGGAAATCTGGAAACACACCAAGAACTCTTTCAATTTAAGTCAAGAGAAACTGTTTAAAACAAAGAAAAAATCATAAGTGATTTCATTCACTAATTTTCATGAATATAAGATGATTCATATTTTATACAGATCTACAGAATATACTAGAAACAGGCCAACATGCTAGTACTGACTCTAGAAATTAAAAGTAGTCTAAACATTAATCACTGACCAAAACAAGGCCTTGGGAAAACAATAATATGAACCAATACAAAGAAATGCATCCCAATGAAACATCTAGAAGACACGTGAAAACACTACTTGAAGACTCCAGGAAATCTAAATGACTCATTGACTTTATAAGGTTCACCATTCTCTACAGATTCATAAAGCAATCTGATATACATTACTTATTAATAATTAGTTCACCAAAGAAACATTCAGGCTTCAGTTCAGATGGGACTTGCGGAATGCAACTCTAACTGATGTGAAGTGCAACCACTAAAAGCAGAACTTAAAATTATCACACAACTTTGTCCTTATTATAAAAATATGTGAATAGCTGGTTCATAAAAATGAAAAATGATAAAAAAAATTAAAAAATTAAAAAAAAACTAAAATAAAATAAAATAAAGTTTATTTTATGTGGACAAAGTTACCTGTACGCATCCATCCTCACAACTGCCCAAAAGTTCACATTTCCAGCTAAAACAGTGACTTTCCCAGATATCCTATCAAACCAAAGAGTTTGCGACCCCCTTGTGCAAGTAATTTCTGTTTATTTTGTGATAAATGTGTTTCCCATGCCAAACACATCATTTGCAGCTTGTTCCCAAGGTCGAGCTTCTAAACAAATTGGCACAGTATCTTCCCACTCTTTCTTATCAAACACTTGTATTGAAAGAATAGAACTAGTAGAGCCTAGTGAGTTACATGCCTTCACGTTTCCCGTTTGTTCCACATTTATGCTTTCATTTCTGCTTCTAGAAGCCGCAACCTTCTCAATAACCAGACTTTCGGTAATCATAGCTCTTGCAGTGACCCCATATCTCTCCTTTGTATCAGTGATTCGACCAAGTGTTCCTCTGAAAGAAGTTTCCCTAATGCCACTATCAGCAACAACTAAACTATTATCATCCTTCCCTTGATCAGAAGACATTTGATGAAATTCAAGTGCTTTGGACTGAGCCCCCATAGAGATATTTTCCTGCTGGGAAGGCACTCCAACTGCTTCTGGAGTAATCCTTTTTCTACCATCAAGGCGTCTATATTCTCTTTGCTTCACAGGACCTGATATTCGGGTGGACATCGAAACTTTATTTAAACTATCAATAGCAGCACTTCCACTCTTCTTCATATCATGAAGATGGCTCTCAGAAGTTTTGTTGCAACCCCCACATGAGCAGAAGTTTTTTCAAGTGTATGATTTTGTTGAACATCCAGAGAGACCTTTTTGCTTGCCGCTTGCTTAGCAGAAGCTGCTTCAAGCAACAACTGTGCTGGGCTTTCAGCAAAGTTTGCTTGCTGACCTCTAACATCACCATACCGATTTCTCTTCAACTCATCTAGTTCTCCATCACTTAACCGGTGACCAAGTTCTTCAACCTCAAAATGGAAAGTAGCCACTGAACCATCCAAAGAACATGCAAAGAGTGAATGACCATCAGGGCTCCTGTTTTCAAAAGGAAAACAAAATTATAATTAAAGAAAACGAAACAATTGTACATTGAATTGTTTCTTGTAATGACAACCATACCAGGACGAATCCACAACACTTTGAGTAAAGAAATGCTTCGCCACTAAAAGAGGACGTGGGCTTGCAGTCGTCCATACAGTTATTGTCCGGTCCTGACTCCCAATTACAATAACATTATAAGGTTGGTACACTTCCTCGTAAACATTGAATGATTAAATTTCACAACGATTATAGGAGCATTATGTCCTAAGAAGTCAAACGTGGCAGCCCATTCGCCTCTCTCCAGAACAGGTGCTGAATGCCTTGGTTTCTGGAATCCATGAGTAGTAGTAATGAAGTGACCACAAGGTGACCAACCAAGACGCCTGAAAAAGGTAGATCCAAGCTGAAAGAACAAAAATTGATCAGAAGTTGATCGCACCAGTGGTTTTGCCCAGTGGCCGTCAGTCCTGTGAGCAAGACTCCTGTCTCTTGTCTTCCAAATAATTACAGTCTTATCATCTGATTGACTTGCTATGAAGGAGCCAATGGGATCCCAAGCAACTCCTTTAACCAGGCTAGAGTGACCCCTAAGAACAGCAGTGCAAATACCATTGCTCATATTCCAGATATGTATGTAATTATCTAAACTTCCACTGGCCAACATCGAGTCATCTGGAGACCAATTAAGATCCACCTACTTTTTAAGCATGGAAAGGGAACATCCCAGTTAGGTAAACTCGCTAGAGACTCTACAAATTCATATCTTTTACTTGCGAACTTAAATAAAACACAAATAGGTATAAATTCATTGCTTTCCAAAGGGGCAGTTGTAGAGAAGAAATATAATAATAAACAGTTTACTCCAAAGGTATGATTAAGTGCACCTAGAAATAAGTACCAAAAGCAAGATGAGGTAATTTTCAGAAAACCGGGCTTCCTCTCATGAATTAAAATCACTTGATCATCAGATCCTGTTGCAACATATCGACTGTGCTTGCCCACCTAACACAGTTAACAGAACCAAAGTGATCACGGAGGGTTGCCAGTAGCCTCTGAGTTGAGTCCTCATTCTCCATATCCTATCCAAGAGATTTCATGTTCCATATCCGCACCTGTAAGTGGAAGAGTAAGGTAAACAACTTCCAAATGTTAGTATGGTAGATAGTTAGACACCATAAAGCTAACTATAATCGAAGTGTGTAATGCTCCCACATCAACAGCATTGTGTAGCTGTTCAACCACCAAGTATAATCATGAATTGTCAAAACTAATCTAAGCAAAAATACTAAAGGACACAGCATCCCCTCCGAAACAAGATGCAAGTGGTGGGATCACATTCAGGCAATAACGCTATATATATATATAGGGATTCTTAGTTAAGGACGTCCTTACCTAAAGTTTGGTAAGGATTTCTTGAATTGGCCAACCTTTAGATCATATTTTCTCATCTTAATGTTCAGTTTCTAGATATATATGAGTAGATCATCTTTCCAAAATTTCAGCTAATTTGGTTATTGTGTGTGATCTACAAAGAAGAATACGAACGGTTCCAGTTGAACAAATTCAGTTCGTTCATTGTATTTATACATTTTCGAGACCTTAACAATTATCAAATCAACTGAAATTTTGTAGAGATGATCTATACATATATATCTAGATTATGAATGGTTAAGATGAGAAAAATTGATCGAAAAGTGAGTTAAATTAAGGAAATCCGCACCAAACTCTTGGTAAAGACGTCCTTAGCCAAGAATGTCTATATATATATATATATAAACTTGTATTAAAGAGTTGCAGTTTGGACAGAATAAAGACTAAATCCCGCATCTCCAATTTGCTGACAAGATATGTCCAAAAAATAAGTTATGGGAGCTACTCAAACTTTATAAAACAGTTTCAGCTCTGACAGCAAAAGTTTATATAACAGTTTCAACTCTGACAGCAAAACTTCATAAAACTTTATATAACTCGGCTATAGGATACACTTTAGCCGACGAAACAGATAAAATTTTCGTCAGCTAAAGTCTCAGACTATAGCCGACGACAACTGTCAAGACGCACCGCGGGTTAACCCCTTTAACCAGAAGTAAACCCTGCAGGGTCCACCTTGAGGGAAATTTTTACCGGAAACACCCCTTTGAAATGGACAACCCTACCGGTAATCCAACGAAAACACTTCCACAATCGAATACAACTAAACACTATACTGAGGTATTCAGAGCATTATACGTGGAAGCAATACCTAAATAGACTAAATAGTGATGGCAGAATAGTTTGACTATTCTTCGTCCTGAGTACGCATGACCTCCTCTCAGCAACCCTGCAACACAAGGCATTTGAAAACGAATAGCCTAGGGGAAAACATTTAAAAACACAACGTTAGAGTGAGTGGACAAAAAAAATATACAAGCATGTGAAAATAATCAATATATGTTCTCCCTTTAAATTTCCAAAAAATCCATGTGCATGCCTCGTCGGGAAAGAATCCAAAATAATCGTTCAGGAAACCAAAACGTAAAATGTCAATCTCATTGGCTTGTAAATCAACATTAAAAATGGGGGAAGAGGTTTCACCATGTAGAGAGTCTCCTAGACTAGGGTCGGAGCCTTCCGGAAGCTACTAAGTAATGAACGACCTTCATGGTGGAGAGATTCCACCATGACAATGAGCCTCTCAGGCTAGAGTCGGAGCCAAATAAGGCTACTATTGCCCTGCTTCATTTCTAAAGTGGGGGCCCGTATGGCTAGCTAGCAATGATAAAAATATATATAACGACCCTTCATGGCGAATAAAACAAATACAAAAAGTCATTAATATATGACTCCTCCCCCGTAATTTAAAACATGCATTTCATGCATAAGGCATGGTTCCCCGACCGTCCTCAAAAATATGGCCATAAAACAAATATTTCAAATTTAATCAATATAACAGATATTTCCGCCGATATAATATAGGGGCTTACGGAAGGGGAGCAACCCACCTTCTCGGCCCTACCGACTCATTAAATTAATAAAAATCATGTTTAGCATTAATTCAAAACAAAGGTCGACTCACAGACTTAGGCCTCAGCCTGACAAAATCCGGATCGCTTCCCAAGCGAGAACTCCTCATCTCCTGTTCAACGAATAATAATAAATCTCAACCGTCAAACGAAAAATTATTTAATATTGGCAATAATGATACCCTCGTCCAAAACTCTTAAACTTAGTCAACATAAACTCCGACCTTCATCAGTAGCTTAGGAGTCCTTAAAATATTTCTCAAACCTTAATCGGCAATAATCGATAGCCGGAATAATATTTATTATCCGTCAATAATATTAAACTTGAAAAATTTCAAAACCTAACCAAAACTCCTCCAAAAATTACCAAATTTAAACCATAGACTCCTCTGATTTTATACTATTTAATAGGTATGAAAAACTGCACAAAAAGTGGCTGCACCGCCGCCGGCGGAAATTCAGGCCAAAATTCCGGCGACCTCAGATCGCTACCAAATTTTAACAGTAGCTTCGTCTCATCATTTGAAACAACTTTCTAGTTCAACCCGAAGGCCAATTTGGCCTCTAAATAGGTCAATCGAAGGAAAAAGTAAAAACTCGAAATATTTTTAAAAACTTGAAAAATTTGATTCTCCCTCCACACTCCAAATCAATTCACCAAAACTCATTCTAACCATATATAGAACTCACAAATTGGTGGCTTTCTAGTTAGTTTTATTAACCCCTAATTTCCAAGGTACGTGGAGCAGAGGAGACCACTGTGCAATGGACTGATACAGCCCTAGGTTGTGTCATGCTTTATCCAATATACCTCGAAAATTAATGGCGAATTAGGTTGAAGAAAATAGATGACATATGTCAAGTTATTTTCTAGTGTCCAAAGTGAGGTGATGCTTCGGCCCAAGCTCTTGGCTAGTTCGAGTGTGTTCGGTGTTTTTAGAAGGCAGTGTTGTTAAGATCCACGGAGGGCGAACCCCCTGCAAGAACTAGGCAGGACTCATTTAGTGGTCACGGAGAGTGAACTCTCTATAGACCCTTTCACCGAGAAGTGATATCAGTCTATGACCTTGAGATCCAGTTAAACAAACATGAGAACCATATCTATGAATAACTTGCCCCTTACACAGTTGAGAACAAACTCGGGTCACTAGACCGGTCTACAAGTGTTAATCAAAGCCGCCCTCAACCTCATAAGATCAAAAGATAACATGAAGGGTTAAGGCTAAGATTAACAAAAGTGGTTTCTCCCAACATGTTTCACTTTAGAATCTACAATAAACTCAAGTATACATAAACCCTAAACTTCCTAAAAATTAAACTAAGTTATTGCATCATACATTCAAACATACAAATCAAAACAAAAACTTCAAAAATTACAAATACAACTTGGCTAAAATTAATTACAAGCCGAAAACCATAAATAAAAATTATACAACATCTTCTTCGATTCTTCCTGGCTTCCCCGGCAACGGCGTCAAAAATTGACGATGTCGCGTAACTGGGGTCAAACAACTTTACTTGACCATTTCCACACATTTTACATTTTTCTTTCGACATTTCATTCGCAAGGGCCACTTATATTAGTACCTGAATTCTCCAACTCAAGTACTTTCTATTTTTTTACTCATGGTCTACACCAACTACTCCAGAACACGATTATGTTATTACAACACAACCAATAGGCATTAAATGCCCAACTTAACATTTTCATCATAGCCCAAATAACTATCTCATTAACGAGTTTCCAACTCGTATTTCAATTCAGTTTTCCGTTTACACACTTGAAACTCATACGAAAAGGCATTTAAAACTTGATTTTTCTATTACATGAACTAAAACACTTTTAATATCATTTCTGACTTTTCACTTCTAAGAGTCTCGTAACTCGGATACCAAGGCCTCGCCTTAGGCTTCTACAACTCCATCCTTGCCAACTTTCACGACAGCATCCCAGACATGAATCAAATGCTTCGTTCTCTGGACATTTGCAAGAGATGCCCCAACATAAAATAATAAGAATTCCCAACTCAGAATTCTAATCCAAATCTCAATTAGTCCCACAAACGCACAAAAGGAAATCATCAATTATTTATCATTTCCTTTTGGGAACTCTCTAAAAGGTCGGCATACTGAGGCATAGTCTTGAAGATGCAGACATTTATGGAACCACCCGGTCCGTAAATACAATTGAAACTACTAACTCATATCCCTAATAACACTGAGCGTCTCAAGCATAAAATGTCGATGGATTCGCAGCGGTCGGACCATCACTCTATAGACACTAAGTGCTACTGAGTACATAAGGTAGTAACAGGAAACAATAACCTAATGCTCTGATACCAACTATCAGAACCCACCTCGGGTTAACCCCTCTAAAACAAAGTAAACCTGCAGGGTCCACCTCAAGGGAAATTTTTACCAAAAACTCACCTTTGAAATGGACAACCCTACCGGCAATCCAACGAAAACACTTCTACAATCGAATACAACTAAACACTATACTAGGGTATTCAGAGCATTCTATGTGGAAGAATACCTAAATATACTAAATAGCGATGGCAGAATAATATGACTATGCCTCGTCTTCAATACGCATGACCTCCTCTCAGCAACCCTGCAACACTAGGCATTTGAAAAAAAAGGGCTTAGGGGAAAACATTTAAAAACATAATGTTAGAGTGAGTGGACAAAAAGAATATCCAAGCGTGTGAAAATAATCAATTTATGTTCTCCTTTTAAATTTCCAAAAAATTCATATGCATGCATCGTCAGGAAAGAATCTCAAATAATCGTTCCGGAAACCAAAACGTAAAATGCCAATCTCATTGGCTTGTAAATCAACATTAAAAATAGGGGAAGAGGTTTCACCATGACGGAGAGACTCCTAGACTAGGGTCAGAGCATTCCGAAGGCTACTAAGTAATGAACGACCCTTCATGATGGAGAGAATCCACCATGACAATGAGTCTTTTAGGCTAGAGTCGAGCCAAATAAGACTACTATTGCCCCGCTTCACTTCTAAAGTGGGGGCCCGTATGGCTAGCTAGCAATGATAAAAATATATATAACGACCCTTCATGGCAAAGAAAATAAATACGAAAAGTCATTAATATATGACTCATCCCCCGTAATTTAAAACATGCATTTCATGCATAAGGTACGGTTCCCCGACTGTCCCTAAAACTATGGTCATAAAACAAATATTCCAAATTTAATCAATATAACAAAGATTTCAGCCGATATAATATAGGGGCTTACGGAAGGGGAGCAACCCACCTTCCCAGCCTCACCGGCTTATTAAATTAATAAAAATCATGTTTAGCATAAAAACACGACATGCATTAATTCAAAACAAAGGTCCGCTCATAGACTTAGGCCTCAGCCTGACGAAATCCGGATCGCTTCCCAAGCGAGAACTCCTCATCTCATATTCAACGAATAATAATAAATCTCAATCGCCAAACGAAAAATTATTTAATATTGGCAATAACGATACCCTCGGCCAAAATCCTTAAACTTAGTCAACATAAACCCCGACCTTCATCGATAGCTTAGGAGTCTTTAAAATATTTCTCGAACCTTAATCAGCAATAATCAATAGCCGGAATAATATTTATTATCCGCCGATAATATTAAACTTGAAAAATTTCAAAACCTAACCAAAACTCCTTTAAAAATTACCAAATTTAAACCATAGACTCCTCTCATTTTACACTATTTAATGGGCATGAAAAACTGCCCAAAAGTGTGGCGGCACCGCCGCCGGTGGAAATTCCGGCGATCTCCGATCGCCACCAAATTTTAACAGTAGCTTCGTCTCATCATTTGGAACAACTTTTTATTTAACTCGAAGGCCAATTCGGCATCTAACTAGGACAATCGAAAGAAAAAGTAAAAACTCGAAATATTTTTAAAAACTTCAAAAATTTGATTCTCCCTCCACACTCCAAATCAATTTACCAAACTTTAGGGGTGAGTAGTACTCCTAAAACTCATTCTAACCATATATAGAACTTACAAATTGGTGGCTTGAGGAGGGAGAAATCCGATCTAGATCTCCTACTGTACACTCGGTAATCAATTTGAAATTTCTCCTAAACCAAGGGGAGATAGGTCGAAAAGCTTACCTAGATTTGAAATAGACTTAGAGGTGCTCCTTTTGGGTCTAGTGCGGCGGACTGAGTTGGCGGTGACGCCGCGAAGGCCCGGAAGCAAAATCTGCCCGATTTTCTGGGTTGTGAGCTATTTATAGCCCTTTTTGCAAAATTACACATATACCCATGACTTCGGACCCTTATAACTTCTTTATACGAATTCCGATTTGAGCGTGCTACATGTCCACGAACTCGTATCGACGTCATCTACAACTTTCATGAAGAAAGTTTTCCCAAGTTTTTGTCTTTACGAAAAGTCAACTCTACGGCTATTATACGATCAAATAATTACTTTAAATGGTTAAAGACCAAAGTAACCAATCGTAGAATAATTCTAGGATCGGGATGTGACAACTTCTAGTTTCATCAGCTAAAGTCATGGCCGACGAGTCTATCCTGACAACATCATAGCCGACAAAGACTCGTGGGTTAAGATTTTAGCCGACGAATTTGGTTAACAGGCCGACAAAAAACTTTCATCGATCAAACAACTAATCCTGGTACTGTCTAGAAACAGCTTCTTTTGTCGTTTCTTTAAAGGGCAAGTTACCGAACATTTGCCTCCCACTTCTTTAATACATAGAAGCTCTTTATTAATACTAGTCTTTTACCCGTGCAAATACAATTATTTATTAATACAGTTATCACCAACTTTTGTCTCCCCAATTATCTCTTTATTTTGTTTTTTATTTTGCAATTTACCATAGTACACCTTGCTCTTAATAGTTTTCATCAACTTGATAATGGTAATATTGTCAGAACATAATTTAGTGATTTAGATACTACCTCGCTTTATTATAGTAGAGATTGAAAGAAATAATAATATTATTAATATTGAAAGAAACAATAACTGTGATTTTAGTACAGGATAATGCCCATTTGCACAAGAATAAAAAAGTTAGACCCCAATCCAATTAAAAGAAAAGTCAAAAGCCTATTTCAATTAATTTTAGCAAAAGTACAATTCTGTCACACTACCTTATCTCAACTTCCTCTCTCTCGATTTGAAAACACACACTCCCTCTCTCTCTCCAATCTCGATAACTTTTCTATATCGAAGCAATGTCACCGACGAATTCCATCACCGACAAAAGGTCTCATCGAGTTGAGGCACTCCCTAAGATCTGCCTCTTCCAGATCGGCGCTCCCGTCTCCGATCACTGCTACCATCAACCCCGCTCGAGAAGCAACTAGACGTCGTCGACTAGATCCACTTCATTTGCAGCTCGGCGACGCGTTGAAGCTCTCCGATTAATTCTCCGACACAGCCAAGCGCTCTAGGCAGATCATCGCCGCCGAGGCCTTCAAGAGAGCTGATCACCTCAAGCAATTAGTCGCCGAAGCCTTTGCTCCGTCATTGGCGCAGCCACCTGCAGAGATGATTCAACGAGACGAAGAGAAGGATCTGGAAGCGTTTGGAATCACCGAGGAGTTGAGAGACTTCGCTATTGGAATCACTTTGGTCACCTTTTAGGATTTTCCGATTCCAGGTAAATTTACTTGGCTTGATTCTGAATAGGAGGTAATAAATTTTAGTGATTTTTACTGTTATATAAGAAAGTTGGAAACTTTAAATCTTTAATCTGAAGTTTGCAGAAATGTAAAAATGCTGGTGAATTACGAGTTCGGTATTGTTTACTGTCAGATTGAAGTTGTGGATTAAGCTCATGTTTGTGATGAAAGCATAGTTTAAGTACTTTGCTTGTGGCTTACTCCATGTCACATTCACGCTGAATAAAATATGAGGATGATTGTGTTGATTTTTAAAAAGGATATGTGTATTGCCTTCTAATCGCTTTGGATATTCCAAAGCACTGTCTTTGTGCTGTTTATTATGTGTCTTTGTGGTGATGATTGGTTTATTATGAGATCAAATACTTCATGTCCAAATTTATTAACCCTAATATACTCCATATTCAAGTTTATTAACCCTAATATACTCCAGATCGAAGTTTATTAACCCCAGTATACTACAGATCGAAGTTTATTAACCCTAGTATACTCCAGGTTCTGGCAAAAGACAATTTTCCAGTAACCGACGATTTTCCGGCCACCGGAGACCGGTGACCGGAGTCTACAAGTTTTCGGCTAAATCATTTATCTTCAACTTTTTTACTTTCTATGTATGTTTAAGGAGTGACGACAAAATACTCTTTAAATAATAATGTGTGTAAAGACTTTAAAAAAAAATTTGTTCAGTAATATTTAAATTGATATTTTTTTTAAAATCATTTAAATGAGTAGCCAATTATGGGTAGAACAGATATCCCATTATCTCACTAAAACTTGATACTCTCCTCTCTCTCTCTTAGGTTCTGAGTGAACGCTGCCGCCCACCATTCGGCTCAACACCGCCTTCCTCCTTTCTCAATGGAGCAAAATTCTGGCACCGGCTCTGGTACTGCAACACTTGAGTACGGATACGTCCTTCTCGTATCTTTCTCTTCTCAGAAGCCTGAAAACTGGCATCCTACCCAAGCCAATCTTGTGTTTGATGATTTGGTTGATGGTGATGAGCGATCCATGGGTGGTGGTGAGAAAAGGATTTGATAGGTTTGTTGGGGTTACTCTGAAGGACGGCAATCTAGATATGTTGTTTTTGATCGACAGGGTGGTGTCGATAATGATAGTGGTGGTGAGCTCTGTCATGGTGAGTCTGGTTATTGGGAATCAGGGGAGCCTTTTCTCCTTCATCATATCGTCGAGTCTGGTTCATTGCCAGGCTACCATGAACTAGGATCTTTTCATCTCTGCGGTGATTGAGAGGGGTTGGCGATGGTGTGACATCTCTGATGCCGGGATTGGCTTTGTCTGCGTTGGGTGGGGCTAACAACGGTGAAGGAAGAGTGGTGGCGGCTTAGGCATCAGCTCTCTTCTGGCAATTGGGCTCTATTGGGCCAGTTTTGGATCAGCTAGGGTTTCCCTTAAATGGGCCTTTGCGGGTGCAGTTGGGCTTTGGTTTCTAGTTTAAATTTAGATTGGTCCAAGTAAACTAGTTTGTATTCAGTATTGTTAATTTTTTACGGCCCGACACTATTTAATTCGGTCTGAGTTTAGCCCGACTCGAGAAATTCAGTTTCAAAACCCAACCTGATCGGTCCGGGCTGCACCAGTCGGGGTTTCGGTCCAAAAAAACAGCCCTATTTTTTACCAGTAGTGATGACACCCACTAGAGTTAAACTTGATGGATACAAATTGGTATTTGTTTGAAGACGCAATAAGAGAAACTAGATTGTGAGATATAAAGTTTGTCTCGTGGCACAAAGTTTCTCATAGCATCTTGGAATCGATTATGGTATTCCAATCTCGTATTAGGCATTATAATGATTCGCTACCTAGACAGTTTTGTTATTTCTAAAAAATTGATTATGCAGTATATTGATATGGTTACAATCGATCTAGATACATAGTATACATGAAGGACCATGGACTTTAGTTTGCATCTTATTTATGTGTGCTTAGTCATCTTAGTATATAATACATATTTTTTTGGTTAAAATATGAGTGTCCAGACCAAGTCTCTCAACTCCTTTTATTAAAGAAACTAGATATTACAAAAAACAGAAGGGAGGACAACGCCCATGCCTTTTGCAAAATAGAAGAAACTGTGAATGTCTGTTAATATTCACATTAACAAAAAGATTAATTTCAGTTTACATACTTGAGGTCTGGAGCTAATATCATTTCACCCATGGTACTTTTAATTTTGAAAGTTTACCCCTTAAAGTTTTTAATTTTTATCAATCATGCTCAATTACTAAAATTCTATGTAATTTGGACGTTAAGTATAACTTTATAACTCACTTTAAAGGTAAATATAGTCATCTAACAACAAAAATCGTCTTTTAGAACCTTTTTAATAAGACTGCATATTAACATTTTATGTCCAAATTGATCGAAATTTCATCAAATGGGCATGATTAATGAAAATTGGAAACTTTTAGGGGTAAACTTTCAAAATTAAAAGTACCAGGGGTGAAATGATGTTAGTCTCAGACATTAGGCAGGTAAAACTGAAATGAATCCTCAATAAAATAAGTAACAAAAATAAACTACAATAACTCAACTAAACATGAAGTTTGAAAAACCAACAGTGTCTCATCGACAAAGATTCTAAAGAAAAGGAAGAGCCTCATTCCATTAAAGGAAGTCTGACGATGACAAACCAACATAAGCAAGTGTATCTGTCACCTAATTTTTCTTCATGCAAATATAAAAGATTTGAATTACATTTGCGATATACAGAACAAACAATTATCCTAATCAGTACGAAATCTCCGTGAAACAAAATTGCTGTGGTTGAAAATGGCAATTGTCTTCAAGGATTTCCAGTCACGACCCACGCCCAATCTGTTATAGTGTACATAAGAATGAGAGGCCCAAAAAACGCTAGCCTCACATTTTTTGTAATTTGTTTGTGCGCCTGTGTATAAAGCATTGCATTGCCTTGGCTAAGCTTACCTTATCCTATCCACCTCCAAATCTCCCTCTCCAAAAAAACCAAACTTATATCTCTTTCTCTCACTCGTTCATTCTCACTCTCCCTCTCTCTACGTCTGTCCCCTGCTCCTCTATCACTTAAATATCCCAATACCAAGCTTCCCTACTTCTGCCGTCTCCTATCAACTTCTCTGCCATGTAAAACTGAATCCCTGCATCATTTTCTGTCTCCTCCAATCCCACTCTCTCTAACCCAAAATCTAAATCCTTCATTTGTTCAAGGAAAAAAAGATAGCTTGCTAGCTCCAACCATTGGCATTCCAATCTCTTTCGATTCTGGTTAATAATTTAGCTTCTGTGTTTGTGTCTCCAGCTCTGTTATGTTGAAGGTGTTTAATTAATCTAAGACGACGGAGATATTGTGAAGCTGCAGAAGACGAGTAGTTGTTTATTCGATACATACAATTCTGGAAGTCATAGGTATCATCGTTGGAAGACAGTTAGAACTAGCTCCAAACAAAGAGAGAGCTTAACTAGCTCAGCCTATAAAACCATCCCACAATCTTTGGTGCACAATGGCTCCCAAAACAGGGAAGGCCAAGCCACACAAATCCAAGGTAGACAAGAAGAAGAAAGAAGAGAAAGGTTCGTCCGTCCATTCATTCATTTTCAATCTCTGAAACTACTCCAATATATTGATCATCTCATATTCATTTTTCATTTCTCTGATTTTCTTTCTCTTTTCTTCTATCCTCTTCATTTGAAATGACATATTGTATGGTTTGGCTACTCTATTTTTTTCATTATTTCCTTAGCTTGTTTGCTCATTTCTGGTCTAACATCACTTCCTGTTGGTGGTCATTTGATATTCTAAGAACTATGATAGGCTGAAGAGATTTTGTGTATTATCTATTTATCTTTTGAGAAAGAAAAAGAAAGAAAACCAACAAATGCTGTGTTAACTGGTCGATAATTGCGGTAAAATTTTGACAACAAAGAAAAAGACAATTCAGGTAAAATTATAGTGACCTGTACCTTTGCCATAAAAGGTATTAGTCTCTATTTACTTAGTTTTTTATTTAATATTGTATGTACTTAACATTCATTAATTAATGATTACAGTTTTGCCTACCGTAATCGAGATTACCATTGAGACACCAGATGAATCGCAAGTGACCCTCGAGGTATGAATTATGCAGGATGATAAAACAATGTCTAAAACTTATAATAGGTTTAGGATTTATAAAATCTCATCTTCAACTTATTAGCAAAGTTGAGCTAAAATATGATTTACCTAAAATGTGTTCTATTTTGACTAAACCAAATAACACTAAAACCTATAATTTATGAAGGTGAGTAAGTGTAGGTCATTGCTATATTTTATTAATATAATGATATAATATGATTAAACAATTAAGTTTCACTCCATGTATGATTAAATAATAATATAAAATAATCAAATAGGTTTGGGTTTTACCTAAAATTGATATGAATAATTATAATTATAGGTTTTACCTAAAATAGGTACGGGCATCCAAACCGATATGAATAATTATAGGTTTGGATGACTTAAAATTTGAATATAGGTTTAAATTTTAGACCAATTGTTAAAGATGTTCTTATATGTTTCCTTTTAATATATATGTAGTATCTAAAACGTACTAATTAATAATATTAGTTGATGTACTACTTAAATATTACCACGACAATAGTTGCCTACTTAATGTAGAGCAAGATTTTCTTTAGCCAAATTTCCACTTTTTATGAAAGATGGCAAATAATGAGCCGCCTCATTATTGGTCGTCACATTATTATTATTCATTACAACTTTGTTGAGTCTCATTGGAAAATACAACATCGTGCCAAAGGAAAGGCATCTACCATCAATCCATTCGGGTTGGAAATGGAATAATCTATTCTACATAATTTCATTTTAATTCGTTCATGTGGTCCATAAATTTAAACTTTTAAATGACAAAGAGAAGTAAAAATCTAAGACAGTTGTATCACTAATTTTTCGACCATTGTTACACTAATTAAATTGGTTTTTATTTTTTCAAATACGTATGTATTTTCTTATTTTAACTATTTATGTTATAGGGTCATTTGTTTTTTCATGTGTTATAATATGTTCCAGCCAATCAACCATACCTGTACAATTTTGGTGTTTTTTGAAATTTGCATATTAACGAGCACATGGCCACATGCAATCAATTACAAAAAAACATATTATCGTTTTAATTCACATGTGATTTTAATCAGTATCTAATAGACAAGCAACATTAAAGTTGAAATTGGAAATTTGGAACTATTGCTAATTTACGTAGTTAGCTGAATTTGGAAAAGGCAGATATTTTTTACCGTCTGTCCGTAACACGTGGTAATTTATGGTAACATATGACGTACTGATATGGTAAAATGCCAGGGTATCTCCACTGACAGGATCCTAGATGTGAGAAAGCTGTTGGCAGTCCACGTGGACACATGTCATTTGACCAATTTCTCCCTGTCACACGAGGTACGTTCCACGTGGGCCCCTCACCCTCATTCTTTTCATGTGTGTGCTTCCATGTAAATTACCTTTTAACTCCTGGAGTCGTGATCAGGTGCGAGGACCCAGACTAAATGATACCGTGGACATCCTCTCTCTCAAGCCCTGCCACCTCACCATCTTCCAAGGTAACTCATTACTCTACACTGGTCCGCACCAGATTACTCCTCTTTTTTTTCCGAAATGATTTTGTATTTTTGTCTCTAGAGGACTACACGGAAGAGCTAGCTGTAGCTCATATCCGACGACTGGTTGACATCGTCGCCTGCACGACGTCGTTTGGGTCGTCGTCGTCCCCGAGAACCCCCGCTTCCGCTTCCGTTCCGGCTCGGGTTCGGTCTAATTCCAAAGAATCCGGTTTGGACGAGGCCGACCAAAACGCCGACGAGCACAATGCCGTTCCGAAGACCAAAGCCCCGAGTCCGATTCCGATCGCCGGCGACAAAGGCGGCGAGGCGGCAATGTATCCTCCGCCGAGGCTCGGCCAGTTCTACGAATTCTTCTCCTTGGCTCACCTCACTCCTCCGCTCCACTGTAAGTAGCCAACTCTCTCTATCTCCATTCCTTGAGCTCGCTCTCTGAGGCTTTTTGACGGTGGTGATTTTGCGGCGGTGTTGCAGACGTCAGAAGATCTAGCCGTCCGTTCCTTGAGGACAGGACTGAGGAGGACCTGTTTCAAATTGATGTAAGTGAGGCTTGCTCTGCATTTATTTTTTGTAATTCGAACTGAAACTCTTGAGTTAGGGTGAAATTGGTACTAGTATAATCGGCATTGTGTGAATGAGTTAGTTATGATGATGATATTGCAGGTTAGAGTTTGTAGTGGGAAGCCGACGACTGTAGTTGCATCCAGAAAAGGGTTCTACCCTGCTGGAAAACGTCCTCTTACCACTCACTCTTTGGTTGCTTTGCTTCAACACATAAGCCGGCCATTTGATGCCGTACGTTCCACATTTTTTTTGAAATAGAGCTCCTTTGATGCGTTTATTGTTAGCTTTAAGTGTTAAGTTTTACTTGTATTGCAATCATGCAGGCATACAATGCTGTCATGAAGGCGTTCACCGAGCACAATAAAGTAGGTGTTTAATTTTTGCCTTGTTTTTTTACCACTTTAGTATGATTTAACGTAAGACCGTTTTTACCAAAAGTGTTTTTGTTCATTTCAGTTTGGAAACCTTCCTTACGGTTTTCGGGCAAACACATGGGTTGTCCCTCCAGTTGTTGCCCAGAATCCGTCTGTTTTTCCGCCGCTTCCTCTAGAAGATGAAAATTGGGGAGGAAACGGGGGAGGGCAGGGAAGAGATGGTAAACATGACAACAGGCCATGGGGAAAAGAGTTTGCCATTCTGGCAGCAATGCCTTGTGCAACAGCAGAGGAGAGGCAGATCCGAGATCGAAAGGCCTTCCAGCTTCACAGTTTATTTGTCGATGTTTCAGTTCTTAAAGCTGTTTTAGCTATTAAGAGTCTAATTGACACTCATCAATCTTCCCTAAATGATTCTACTCTTTCACTTCATCATGAGGAAAAAGTCGGAGATTTAAGCATTAAGATTGTTAGAGATACACCTGATGCAAGTGTAAAGGTGGATTGCAAGAATGATGGCAGTCAAGTTCTAGGAATTCCACAAGAAGAAGTTACTCAAAGAAACCTACTAAAAGGCATAACAGCTGATGAGAGTGCAACTGTTCATGTGAGTTTATTGAATTCATGATAGTCGTTTCCTAGATCTATAATACGTTAGAGTGGTTACTAAACATCTGAATTTTCTTTTTCTTGTCCTGTAGGATACTTCTACACTAGGTGTTGTGGTTGTTAGGCATTGTGGATTTACTGCTGTTGTGAAGGTCTTATCTGAGGTGAATTGGGAGGGGAAACCTGTTCGTCAGGACATCGAAATTGAGGACCAGCCTGAAGGAGGTGCAAATGCCTTGAATGTTAACAGGTCAGTTTATGTATCTGGTTCAGATCTTATATTTTATTTATTTTTATTGTTTTTCCCTTCTTTTGGGTGGGGGAGCCTCCCTTAGTGCATAATAAACCGCAAACCAATATCAGTTCACTTTCCTTGTAAAATTTACATTTCAGCCTGAGAATGCTATTGCAACAGTCATCCCTCCTGCAGTCAACTACAGTTCAGTGGAGCCAGAGTACAGATCTTGAAAATTTACGTTCGGCTAGGTTCTTAGTAAGGAAGGTACTCGAAGAAAGTTTATTGAGGTTGCAGGGTGGACCATCTAATCACACCAAGTCGATCAGGTGGGAGCTAGGAGCATGTTGGGTGCAACATTTGCAAAATCAGGCTTCAGCGAAAAATGAGCCTAAGAAAAATGAAGAAGCTAAGATTGAGCCAGCTGTTAAGGGCCTTGGAAAGCAAGGTGGACTGCTGAAGGAAATAAAGAAGAAAATGGATATCAGGAGCAGTAAAACTGAACAGGGGAAGGTAGTTGGGGCTAACCACCTTGATCATAATAAGAATTCAGAGACCAGCAGTCAGGAGGAGTTACAAAAGCGAGATGCAGAAAAGGAAATAATTTGGAGAAAGCTACTTCCTGATGCATCGTATTCACGCCTCAAAGAGTCAGATACCGGTCTCCACCTGAAGGTTTTTAAGCTGCATATTGATAAGTCATGTCTCAGTCTTATGTAGTTTAGACCTGGGGCTCTCTCATGTCATCACATATTACTGTTCGACTGCCAAGTGTTGTATATCATCCAAGCATGAAATTTGAATTTCCTGTGTTGCCTGATCTGATGTAGCTTTCATGTTGCATATTTAACTGACTGTTTATATTGGCAGTCACCCGATGAGTTGATTGAAATGGCACACAAGTATTATGCTGACACTGCACTTCCAAAACTGGTTAGTTCCTAATTGCAGAAATTGCATTCTCTTTTTAGTGTTCCCATGTCTTCTTCCTTAATATCTTTGGTTATTGTCTTAGGTGGCAGATTTCGGATCGCTTGAACTTTCACCAGTTGATGGAAGGACATTGACAGATTTTATGCATACAAGGGGTTTGCAAATGTGTTCCCTGGGACGCGTGGTAATTTCTCTTTTAATTTTTTTTCTTCATCATCTTTAACAGTTTTTATTGTTTGTCCTGATCATATCCTAAAACTATCTAAGAAATTGTCTGTTCTTTAAAGTGAAGAAAGGGTGTTGTTAAAACGTCTGATATGATGAATGGAATAAATCCATATCACTTGGGACAATTCAAAGCGTCTGATAATATCATGACATAAATTTTTATATTGATATTTTTGGTTAGATCTATTTCAATACCATATTCTTATTTATATTGATATTCAAAGGTCAGACATTTCTCCTCCACATTATCCTTTTGACAGTCACACCATGATGATATCACAGTTTGACCTCCTAGATTAGTTTTCCGGTTTTCCTTATTATTTTGAGTTCTAAAGATGCTATGCAGATGGGTTGAAATATTACGTATGCACATTCTTAATTTTCTACATTTCCTCTGTTATACTAGGTTGAACTTGCAGATAAGCTCCCTCATGTGCAATCACTCTGTATACATGAGATGGTTGTGCGAGCATACAAACACATACTGCAAGCTGTTGTAGCAGCAGTTGATAACGTTACAGACTTGGCTGCATCAATAGCAGCATGTCTAAATATTATCCTTGGAACCCCTTCAGCTGAAAATGGGGATGGAGACATTACTTGTGACACATTAAAATGGAAGTGGGTGGAAGCATTTCTTTTTAAGAGGTTTGGATGGCAATGGAAACATGAAAGTGTTGAGGACTTGAGAAAGTTTGCCATTCTTCGTGGATTGTGTCATAAGGTAATACTAGCCTTCCTGCACGTGCGGATGATGCTCTTTCCTAGTTTGTCCACATCATTGTTTTTTATTCCCGTATTTTTGTTTTTGAAATTAAATATAGATTAAACTAGAATATAGATGAAATAATATAAATTTAAACAAATATAAAACAAATTGACAACTAGGCAAGTTGGTTTGGGAAGTTCATGCAGTTTCATTATACATATGAAGGTAAACAGCATATCAAGCGGACGTCCGCACTCCGGCTAAAGTGCGGACATCGGCCGTTTCTTCGCTGTTTCACGCAGGGCACCGGCTTCTCTCCTTCCCGGACGACAGCACACCTCCTCCCAGGACCGCTTCCCTCCTTCCAGAACTCGCCCTCGATGAGTTTTCCTCATGAGTTTTCCGGCCGACATTGTGTTTTCTGTCCAAATCTTCATTCTGGCCGGAAAACTCGTTACCGGCAAGTCCTGGAAGGAGGGAAGCAGTTCTGGGAGGCTGTGCGAGAGAAGCCTTCGCCGGTGTGAAACGGCGTAGAAACGGCCGACGTCCGCACTTTAGCCGGAGTGTAGACGTTTGCCTCGAACGGCTCTGTATATATATATATATATATATATATATATATTTGAGTTCATATGTTAGCTAATATAACTGGAGGGGCCAATTTTGGGGTTTTCTAACTTTACCAGAACCCAAGTTTTCTCCTCTATATAGATTAGAGCATTTCTGTAAGTACTACTTGATCTCTTATTCTGCACTGAATTCTCTTCTATTTACTATTTAAACCAAAGTTATGCTTGATCAGGTTGGCCTTGAGCTTGTGCCAAGGGACTATGATATGGACACTTCATCTCCTTTTAGGAAATCAGATATAGTAAGCATGGTCCCTGTGTACAAGGTAAATATTTCTATGCTATAAGTAAAATATCACACTTCAGTATGTTTAATTGACTAACCTTAGGTTTTAGTTTTGTTATTAATCTGTTGATACTTCCTATTCACAGCATGTTGCCTGTTCCTCTGCTGATGGACGCACTCTTTTAGAATCTTCTAAGACTTCTTTGGACAAAGGTAAACTGGAGGACGCTGTTAATTATGGTACTAAGGTATGTAATCTATTATTTTCTGTAGATTTTTTTCCATTAGCAGACAAAAATCTCTTAATGACAATTAATTGATCCAACTTCCACATAAATCTGCTAGGCATTGTCAAAACTTGTATCAGTATGTGGGCCTTATCATCGAATGACTGCTGGAGCATATAGTCTTCTTGCTGTAGTGCTGTATCACACTGGGGATTTTAATCAGGTATAAGCTTTAATATTCTTTCAAGTTTCTAGTTTCTTTAATCAGGTATATGGTTTATATTCTTCTTTCAAGTCACACTGGAGAATTGTGAAGAACAGGTGATAGAAAAGTGGATTACTAAATACTCTTTGATCACAAAATAGTCTTAAATTTTAGAACCTTCGACAACTTTGAATCTTTGATACCAAATAAAGAAGTTTTTTGGAACATTCTAGTCAACCCTATTATGTGCAGTGTCATGATGGTTCATTTTACAAAATGCATCAATTAAATACCTTTTTCATAAGCTTCTGAATTATTCCTTTCCGATTAGTTTTGACTTGTGATTTGTGCTATGATCATTTCACAATGCTTTACTTGTTTACTACATACAGGCAACCGTCTACCAGCAAAAAGCATTGGATATTAATGAGAGAGAGCTTGGACTTGATCATCCTGATACAATGAAAAGTTACGGGGATTTAGCTGTGTTCTACTACCGACTTCAACATACAGAGTTGGCCTTGAAGTATGTCTTCTGTGTATACATATTTGTTTATATGCAGCATCATAGGTGATTTTATGCTTACATACAACACTTGGTTCCATCTCTTCAATTACATGATCATGATACTGTTGATCCAACTCTAAAGTTACTATTAGGTGTTTCACTGCCACGGGAAGAATTACGTTGTCATTGTGCATGCAAACCAATTTTTATTGCCTTCTGATAGTTAGTGAATTAGCATGGATCACTATAAACAAATAGAATCCCTCTCTCTGTCTCTCTAGAATAAATTAGGCCACTGTTGGAATTGCATATAAAGAACAATATAGATTTAAGGGTTTCTTTCTTGTTTGCATTCTAGGTACGTCAATCGTGCTCTGTATCTTTTGCACCTGACATGTGGGCCGTCTCATCCAAATACGGCTGCCACCTATATCAACGTAGCAATGATGGAAGAAGGTTTGGGGAACGTCCATGTTGCTCTTAGGTACCTACATGAAGCTCTCAAGTGCAATCAAAGGCTACTTGGAGCTGATCATATACAGGTCTCTCTCTCTCTCTCAAACACAAACACACACACATTAACGTGGGTAATTCTAGAATGTGTGCATGAACGGAATCTAAGTAGGCCAGGAATGCCCAAATATAATTGGAAGTAACAATTAACAACAAATATAATTTGTGGGTATGTATCAGACTGACTAATTTATACTGCAATAACTTCACCCATATTCCGGTGTTCTGGAGTAAGTTAGCTAGACTTCGATTTAACTTGACTAATTTTGCTTGGTCTTGCTTGGAGTAAATTAACTAGACTTCGATTTGGAGGAATTAGGAATGTTAAGAGCTGTATTTGCATCAACTCCTCCCCTCTCCATTGATCAAAATCTCTGCAGATATTTAATCATATCTATAACTTTGCTCTGGAACTCTGATAATTCAGAGATATTGGCCCAAAATGAGTGGATATTAATTCAGAGATATTAGTGCTTATCCGGGACATCTTGATGATACGAGGGGAACAATTAGATTTTTATCTTGTATCTTTGTTGACCTCTCTAAAACAGTATATATGGGTCTATTGGTAGATATCTGAAACCTCTTATTGGTTCTTCAAGGGATTGTTCGTAATTTCCTCAGCCATTACCCAAGAGATTCATTTTGGCACTTTGGTTTGGTTGTCTTTTGTCCATTAACATCATTGCTTGCATCTGTCTGTGTTTACAAATATGCACCATCTGATTGGTATTGATGGATTTTGTCATCTTTTAACCATACTTATTTAACTTTAGACTGCTGCTAGCTATCATGCCATAGCTATCGCACTTTCTTTGATGGAGGCCTACTCGTTAAGTGTTCAGCACGAACAGACTACCTTGCAAATTCTGCAGGCAAAGCTTGGGTCTGAGGATCTACGCACACAGGTAATATTGGCTTTAATATTTATATATCAGTCTCATATTGCTTGATTAACCTTTACTTATAGATATCTATATGATTTTTAAGAGCACACTTTTTGTCAACCAGTTATCTGCTGGCTACTCTGTTAAACATTACCCAATATATATATCTATATACCTGAAGTCATATAGCAATTATACATGACTCAAGCACTTGTTCCCAATGCTTATTTCTTTGCAGCAACTTTGATCACATGTGGATACTTAATATATGTATAATGGGATGATACTTAATTTGTATTAATTTATTTATCAAATGTTCTAGGATGCTGCTGCATGGCTTGAATATTTTGAGTCCAAAGCTTTGGAGCAGCAAGAAGCTGCTCGGAATGGTACTCCAAAGCCAGATGCTTCAATCTCCAGCAAAGGTCATTTGAGGTAATAACAGAAAGCAGAATAAACCAACTTGGTAAATTGATAATTGTTTTATAATGTGATATTTTTACTTTTAGGCGCTTCAGTACATTTGTTACTGTACATGAATCAGAAGCATAGTTTAAAGAAAATTAAGGGGTTGATGTGTCAAAGTGCATGAATCACAGAAGCATGGTTTAGTGAAAGTTGAGGGTTTGTTCACTTTGTTGTGTCAAACTGATCCAGTTGCCATGTTTAATGATATTCCATTTATTTTTATTGAAATAAAATGTAAAAAAGGTCCATGAATAAGGATGGATGAGAGTGAAAAGGATCAAGGGCTATAGCCCATGTGCTTTTCTAGTTGCTCTTGATTTATACGCTTAATTAGGTTAAGCTAAACTATATCATATGAATGATAGCCCACCCACTTATGAAGTGAAAGTAAACACAGGTATATTGAATTAGCCAAAGTAACAAGTCGTTTGAATCTTGCTTTCATAGGAAAAATAAGAAAGAACTTTGTGGGCTTATTGAATAATTATTTGGCATTTACTGACTTTAATTGTTTTTGTTTATTTAATTTTTTTATGTTCCTCGTGTTCGCACTTTAAGCCAAGAGATATTCCCCCTCATTATTTCTTGCAATCTAAATTTTAAATTATGTGTAGGAATTCAAATGGGAATTTCAAATATGAAAAAATGATTTGAAACTTCTACATGAGTAGTAAAGCGCGGCCAACTTTAAAATCCTGACTCTGTCCCTATCCATAAATTATGATGTTATTGATACAAAGGTTACTTGAGGAAAACTTTTAATCTTGTTTTTGTCATATCATTGTAATGCCTCTGGAAGAAATTGGTTAATCAAGGTTGCATTTAGAAGATTTTTAAAGTATAGTTTTGTAGATTTTCACTTTTGATATCAGCAATTACAAGCAAAAAAAATTTCTTCTTTGATCAGTGTTTCAGATCTTTTGGATTATATAACACCAGATGCTGATATGAAAGCAAGAGAGGCCCAAAGGAAAGCTCGTTTGAAGGTCATACACTCCTAACTGGCTGATAAGTTTTAAGAGAGGCTCTTATGTTCTCTCTTTTTATTTGTTCCTTACTGGAGAAATTATCCAACTGATATCATTTGGAATACAGGTAAAGGGAAAACCAGGTCAGAATGGGGAGGCCGTCTCTGATGAGTACCAGAAGGATGAAAATTTATTACCGAGTCATCCTGTTGCAGAGAATCTAAGTGATAAAGAAAACAAGTCTGAAGCAAATGTAGCAGAACCTAAGAATGAGAAATCCGATTCACGACTAACTGAGCAATCAATTATTTTTACTACAAGTGATAATCTGGCACAAGATGACACCTCAGATGAAGGCTGGCAAGAGGCTGTTCCCAAAGGCCGGTCACTTACAGGTCGGAAATCTACTGGGTCAAGGAGGCCAAGCCTTGAAAAACTGAATACGAACTTTATCAATACATCCCAGTCATCAAGATATCGAGGCAAAGCCAATAATTTCACATCCCCAAAAACAAGCCCAAATGAGCCTGCCTCTTCAACTGGACCTGCTCTTCCAGTGTCAAAGAAGTTTGTCAAGAGTGCAGGCTTCAGTCCTAAGCCAAACAACTCCAGCACATCAGCTACTGGAGCTACAGAAAGATCGCCAAACCCAAAGTCAGCACCTTCCACCCCAGCTTCTGTTCAAGTTGTCAAGTCTGTAAGCTCAATCAGTGTTCAGTCAGCTGGACAACTCTTTTCCTACAAGGAAGTTGTTTTGGCTCCACCTGGGACAATTGTGAAGGCAGTGGCAGAGCAGTTACCGAAGGGAAATCTTCCTATTCTACAAACTTCTCAGGTGGGCCAGGAGACACCGACCGCAAAGGTCACTTCTGGTGAAGTGACAGTAATAAAGGATGTTAAGGAAGATAAAAATCAGAAACCCACAGGAGAGAAAGAGATTGTGGTTCCTGAGAAAAACCCTTTTGTTACACGAGCAGCAAAAGTGAAGGATTCTGTGGCGAGTGAGTCCCTGGAAGTTGTAAAGCATTCAAGTGTTGGAGTACAAGTTGAAGCTGAAGTTGTAGAATTAGAAAATCCTGCTTTTGAAGGCTCAGAAGTACAGACTGTTAAAGGTCCAATTACCACTGCTTCTGAATGTGAGCCGTCAGAAGCCCTAAGGCCAAACAGTTGCCCGAGGACTTCCTCTGATTCAGAACCTCCATCTGCTTTAACTGAAACTGGAACCAATAATCCTTCTGATACAGACGAGGGAAAGTCAGGTGATTTACCCAATGGCAACATAGTTAAACCAGTGCCTACTGATGGGGAAAAGGTAGATGAACAAGAAACTGGAAAGGAGACGAGCAAAAAACTCTCTGCAGCTGCACCTCCTTATAATCCATCACTCATTCCAGTGTTTGGCTCAATTCCGGTTCCTGTTCCAGGTTTCAAAGATCTTGGAGGGATTTTGCCCCCACCTGTAAATATTCCTCCAATGCTAGCAGTTAATCCTGTCCGTAGATCACCTCATCAGTCAGCGACAGCAAGAGTTCCTTATGGTCCACGACTGTTTGGTGGCTATAACAGATCTGGAAGTCGGGTTTCACGCAATAAACATAGCTTTCAAAATGGCGAGCATACCGAGGATGGTCCTCCTAGAATAATGAACCCACATGCAGCTGAGTTTGTACCTGGCCAACCTTGGCTTCAAAACGGCTATCCAGTGTCTCCCAATGGTTTCTTGCCTTCCCCAAATGATTATCCAGTGTCCCCGAATGGATATCCGGTATCACCAAATGGTTCTCCAGTGACTCAAAACGGATCTCCGACATCTCCTGTCAGTTCAGACGAGTCATCACCAGTGGTGTCTGATGATATTGGTGTTGGAGCAAACACTGAAGGGGCAGCAAAAGAGACTGGTGATAAGTTATCAATACAAGTTGAATGTGACAAGGAACCAATTGAAGGAAAGCTACAGGAAGAGCAATCTGTAGATAATGTAAATGTTTGTCCTGAAATTGAAGAGAAGCCTATTGATACCGACACTGTTCCTGGTGATACTAGTGTGGAAAAGGAGGCTAGCAATTTAGTAGTTGAGGAAAAACTAAGCAAATGTTGGGGAGATTATAGTCACAATGAAGCTGAGGTCATTAAGATTAGTAGTTGAAGAAGGATTGTGAAAAATTTCTACTAGTATACCAACCAGTTCGCAGCTTGTAGTTGTGTACAAGAGAACTGAAGTACAATACTGGGTAGTGAAGGGCCAGCAGTAGAGAGAACTTTTTCAGTGAGGTGAAACCTGTGTTGTGACTGACTACAACCCTAGTGAGTGAATATTTTCCGATAACAGTTTGCTGCAGTGTGGATTGAGAATGTTTACATGAGAATTCAATTGATAGGCTGGCATGCGAAAGAAATATGCCCGGAGTGCTTTGAAGCATTAGTGAGTAAATCATTTGTGGCTCAAATTTTTTTCCTGTTCAATTTTTACTTCTGATATAATTATATCCTTGTTAGCTGTCAACTGATAATGAAGAGAACCTTAGGATGTTTAGTTTAATCATGTACTCGCAGATGTTGATTTGTTGGAAAGATCTTTAGACAATAAAGTTCAGTTTACTTCTGTAATAAGTTATTATTGAATCTAATAACAATAAAGGGTATCATTTTGTTCTGATGGTACGTTTTCCTGATACACTTTTACAGAGCCAGATAAAATTGAATTGAAAACATGGGTGATATGAAATGAGGACCTCTATAATGAGGACTAGTTAGAAGGGCTCCCTATGAAATGATATCACTCTGTTGTGGCTGTAATAATAACTGATCATCATCTACGAATACAAGTAAAACAACATAAACTCCTCACCTATATCAGAGAAAATGCAGGCTTTTTCCTTCTGGAGTTTTACATAGAAACTAGATTCCTCACTGATGTGATGTCCAAATTGTGAATGGAATGCCTAATATGCACATGTTGGTGATCCCCGGGGAAGATCCATGACAGCGAGTGTGGCAGCACTGTGTGCACCTGAGACATTCATGCACCTAACACAACAAATGGAACTCTGATGGCTGTGACACCTGAGAAGTCCATTGAATGTGCGGAAACAGGATGCAGCAAGACTTGGGGAGAGGAGAGTAATGATGACAGACACCGATAATGGATATGGAAGAAAGACAGGAAAAAAGCGGGCATGGATGGCAAAGAAGGCCGCCAAAAGAAAAGGTTGAAGCGTTTTGGAGTGACAAGCAAGTAGGGGGGATAGGGTCATAGGGAGCTGCAGATCCTATTACCAAAGTATAGTTTTAGACCTTGGCAAGATCTGGTTTTTCAGCATCTAATACTTCGCAAATGTTCGTTCAATTCCCATATTTGAGGTGGTTTGGTTCAGTCAAGGCATAGGAAAGAACCCAAGAGTCCGGATGCTTCCCATTTTTTGCTTTGCTTATTGCACACTGCTATTATGTTGTATAGTTATATTTATTTTTTGCTCAATTAAAACTCATTTACAGCCCATTTTCTTAGCAAATGGCACAGTAAATGTATGAACTTTGAACATTTAGAGCATGACACAGTATTTGGGGATAGGTTAAAATATGCCAAGCTGTTATCATCAAGATAAAGAACATCTGAGGACAAAATACCTAGCTTGCTCTTGGGACTGTGAGTTGTTGCTGGGTTGCATATGAATAACTTTCTTACTTCCCAATTGGAAATTCAAAACTATGTTGATCAAAGGCTTAGGTAGAGTACGATCTTATTCCTGCACTGGCTACTGGTCGAGTGCTGGACTACGGTAAAAAAATTTGACGTAAAAACCAAAAATCTCCACCTGGCTATATAGATTTGGGCATTGAAATTGCGACATACAAAAATACCAGCATACATTGAATAAAACCATGACGCCAGCATAGGAATAGTGAGCAGCAAGTTCTAATTTTTGATTCCAAAGGACATGCAAACATAACAAAAGACACAATGACAATGTTAAGTGTCCATGAACTCAGAGGTTATTAGCATTACACTAGAACCATGACCAACCTCAGAGTGTGTTGGTGTCGTTTTTCAACACCAACGGGTCAACGAGAGCTCCGTTGACGTCATACGTGTAAAGTGATGAACTTGTTCCTTGTAGCGGGTCTATCTTCGCCCTTCGGCTAGTTCGTCGATTTCCATTAGTTTTGGTCGTCTATGTTCGGTGACTGAAGTATGTCGCGATGATTATGTGTCGAGTCTTGGTAATCCACTTACGTATTTGACTTCCTCAACTTACTTGGTGGACTTCATCCTCTTGTTCAAAAGACTTCCTCGACTCACTTGGGAGACTTTCTCCTCTCACTTGGAGGACTTCCTCCTCTAACTTGGTGGAGTTCCACCACTCGTTTGGTGGACTTCCTCCACTCACCTGATGAACTTCATTCGGATGATATTGGGTTTCATCCTCGGCTCCTCTGATGGCCTTCCTCCACTTGTTTGGTGGAGTTCCTCCTCTCGCTTGGTGGAGTTCCTCCACTCGTTTGGTGGACTTCCTTCATATGATATTGAGTTTAATCCTCGGCTCATTTGGTGCTATTTCTCCTCGACTCATTTGATGGTCTTCCTTCACTCGTTTGGTGGACTTCCTCCGACTGATGCATGAAGATTGACCTGCAAATATAAAGTTATAGATGGTTATCGGAGGACCAGCTTAAGGCCGGTCAAACACCCTCCGATGTCAAAGTTAGATAAGCGTTCAAACATTATGATGATTGGAGAAAAATGATGCTTAAACATTTGGCATGGGAATTGTGTGATTGACAAAGATATAAGCATGAGTTATGCATTTTAGCATGTTGAAGGAAAGAAGAGAGAAATAGTTTATCCTAAACATTCTACCGTGGAAAATGGGAGAAAAGAGAGAAAATATGGAATTGTGGAGATGGTGTTCTGTTGTCCTCCTTTTTGCCTTGGGGGAGGCTAGTATTTATAGGAAAATGTTGGTGATGTGAAAGGGAGGCACGGACGTACTAGAGTCGGTGGAAGCTCGAAGCATGTGTCCCAAATTCTTGAATCTCTCAAGTCATGCTTAGGAGGTATGCTTGGAGTCGAAGCTCAAGGTATGCTTGGAGTCGAAGCTCGAGGTATTCCTGGAGTCAAAGCTCTAGGCATGTATGGAGTCGAAGCTCAAGGTATTCCTGGAGTCAAAGCTCTAGACATGTATGGAGTCGAAGCTCAAGGTATTCATGGAGTCAAAGCTCTAGGCATGTATGGCGGCGAAGCTCAAGGTATTCCTGGAGTTAATGCTCTAGGCATGTATGGAGTCGAAGCTCAAGGTATTCTTGGAGTCAAAGCTCTAGGCATGTATGGAGTCGAAGCTCAAGTTATTCCTAGAGTCAAAGCTCTAGGCATGTATGGAGTCGAAGCTCAAGGTATTCTTGGAGTCAAAGCTCTAGGCATGTATGAAGCCGTAGCTTGACCCATGGTGACATAGGCAAAAGGTGTCGCTTACATGCGACACCTTATTCTTTGAATCACTCATGCCTAGCAGGCATGCCTGGTAGCGATTACAAGACATCCTAGAGAAAGTTTGTGTGTTGAGGCTCCTAGGTCTTGGAGGTCCTTATGCCTCACATGCTCTCGGTTAATTCATGATACGCTCTAGTCCTACGTGCACTCTTTGACGTTTCAACGCGCCTTACGTAGAATGCGTTGAAAAGTCAAGTTTTTTAGCGAACCAAATTATGACATCAACAGTGTTTCCTGGCCTGTGCGAAGTTGCAAAATGACCTTCCCCAGACTCTGCAATTGTGTTGCATAGTTGGGACCTGAAAAGTAAGGTTGTAGTTGTGAATATCTTCCTCATGTTTTCAAAGCATTACCTCCATATAAACCATGTGAACTACGCTTAATAATCAGGTTTTCAGACATCGATACAAAAAGTAGCTAAATTACAACATTCAAAATATTAGCAGTGAAATCAACTTGCAGTGGAAAAGTAACAAATATGGGACCTCTGGACCTTCATTTCAAGATAAGAAAAAAAATACCAATGGCATACGTCATATGACATTAAATATATAAAAAAATTCATGCATGTGTGATTTAAACATCATCAAAATAATATATATATATATATATATATATATATGTGGTATTTAAATGAAATTTCAATCCTGGTATTCTTTCCTTGTACAGTTCTGGTATTCTTTCCCAAAACAGCCAACCCTTTTTCATTTGGCAATTATCTACTCTAAAGGTAGAAAGGCTGAGAGCAAATGGTTAATGTTATACCAACCAACCACCCAAACATAATACAGAATGAGTTCAGCAAGCTAATTTGGGAACAAATGAAAATAAGTTTGAAACTATTGAACATAGCTCCCCAGCACCTAATTATTGGAACTCTATGGTTCTTTGATTGAATAAAGCACCAAAGCAGATCTTACCTGATAAGATGAAGCTAGGCAACAGCTACGACATATGCATTCCAAGTATCTTGTTGCTCAAATTTTGTAACCTCTTCATATTTTATGTCTCGCCCAGCACCAAAACCTTCTGTTTTTCTGATGTCTCTGGTGTCTTGCATCTCACGCAACCAAAAGTGAACAGATTGAAAACCTGCCTCTTTTAAGCAGTCTTGCATCTCACGCAACCAAAAGTGAACAGATTGAAAACCTGCCTCTTTTAAGCAGTCTTTAATCTCAGGCAATGACCACCTAGGGTACGTAAGGAATTGATTTCAATTAAATGATTCAGAAGTTACCATGATCACTACAAAGAGTGCAAAATACCCCTTTTACTTATACAAGACCTTGTATAAAAACTATAAAAAGCAACTTACAGCCTCCAGCTGTACGAAAATGCATGTCGAAGTTTCTTCTGCTGCTTTTTGAGATGGAAATGGAGACTAATCCTTGTTTTGCGCTCAATGATATCGAATTCTGCTTGCTCCCAAAAATACTGCACAAGTCAATAGTAACTAATTTATTGTCTAACGTAAAGAAGTTTCTGAAAGTAGAGAATATGAATTGAGTAATGTATTTTCAAAGGTGTTGGACCTTAATGCTGACATGCCTTGAAATATATTACATTTCTTTGTATATAAAAGTTCTCCCTCCTCGCTTTTTAGTAACCAAAACAATTCACCCAGCATAAATGGGAAAAACAAAAAAAGAATCTAACTTTGTGCCTCAGGGAAGGGTTGCTTGTGAACTAGTAAGAAGGGTGTTGTCAAGGAGAAATGACAAAAGATAGCAGGAGGGTTTAGAATGCCAATAAATGCATGTGAAGCCTCTTACAACATGTCTAGTTTCAAGAATTTGTGGTTATTTATATATTGCGGTACAAACCTGAAAAGCAGGAATAATTTGATTTAAACATACAGATATATATGGCATATCGCCCACCCCATGTCATATTGTTTTAATTTCTTTCCTTTTCCCCTCACCTAAGCTAAGATGGACTGCAAATGATGCAATAAAAAGTAATGAGAATTTAGAATCATATATTGTACCGTGAAATTGGGAAATTTCCTTTGAAGCCTTAGCTTGCACTCTGATGATGTACCGCCATATAAATCCATTACAAATATTCCACCTTTCTTTGACAAGACTTCAAGAACATGCTTAAAATACAAAACCAGTTCAGCACGTTGATGGAGACAGCAACAGCTGTAGTTAAAAGCACACACGATGTCTCTAGCAGGCAACGGATGGTTCTTCATGTACTTCCTGTTATGTGGAGAAGAAAACCCCCCTTCAAGAACAGACTCAAGTCCACTACTCTCAGAAACATCTGTCAAAGTGAGCGAAATATTTCTTATCAGCTCTTGGGGCTCAAACTCAATCAGCTTGGCCTCGAGAGGTTGCAAGACATTCCCGTGGAAGAGGGAAATTCTGGAATACCCATCAGACCCAATTTTATTTATGTTGTTCTCCATGCACCAGTCTAGTGCTTCCACATCCAAATCCAACCCTACAGAAGTCCTTCTAGAGTCTGTGCGGAGCCATTCTGCACTGTAAGACATACATTGAGTGTCAACAGTCAAGTCTTCAGATTCTGGTTGGAACAGCGATTAGGAGCAACCTAATGATTTCGTACTAACTTAACAACTCAACCATGCATCTCGGAAGCCTAACCAGTAATGCCAACTGGATTGGAACTATCGTCTCTTATCCTCAAACGTATACTGATTGAGTTTACTTGCTACGGTTTTACACCAGGCAGTACAGCAACTAAGCTTATCTTATTCCAATATGCAACTAACTGCCTATTATATCACTTACCATGATGCTAAAACAAAGAAAATTTATAGAAAAAACTACCAAATCCACCAAAATTGGAACAATAGAAATGTTCAATACATAAATTCAAAACTTTATTTCAAATGTGTAAATAAAAAGGATAAATGAATTACCTAAGAAGAGCAGTGCCACAAAAATCTTCTTGGAGATGGAGAGGTTGTCTCCCACCCACATACATCAAAAAGAACTTCTGCAAATAGCTTATATCTCCTTTTGGAGACTGCAAATTACATAAATTATAAGTTTATAACCAAACATCACAAACGTGCAATGTTCTTTCCAGAAATACTACATATAATATCCATTTGGGTGCAAGAGAAAGAGCAGAAACATAAGACCAGATACATGTTTGTCAACATGCTTGCATTTCGAACATAATTGAGTTTTCTGATTTGTTTCTTCCTATTTTCTATGTCAAAATTGCGCATTCTTCTTTAAACCTTTTTTATATTTGCTGAGCAGTGGCAGTGGAATTGATCAAACCTGAACAGATTGTTGGTAAAGAAGAAACTTTGAGGGCATAGCGTTTGATGGGTATTCATCAGTTTCCTCAGTCTCTACTTCTTGGTCTTCTTCTTCTTCTACTTCTTCTTCTTCTTCTTCTTCTTCTTCTTCTTCAGAAAGAGTGAACTTGGAAGCAGCATGACTTTCAAAACTGACATCTTCTTCACCTTGTTCAGAGTAGTGAAAGGCAGCTCTGTGGGAGGTTCTGTGTTCGTGCCTCTGTTTCTTGTCTCGTTTTCCCATATCACTTTTCACTTTTCTACAGCGGCAGCCTCGTTTCTAATCAACACAACCTACAAGTTGATATAATTTATTGGGGATGGGTGTTATTTGATATAATTTTTTGTAAAAGGAAATATATTTATTATGGATTTATTAATATTACGCCGTTCCTTAAAGAAAAATTATTGAGAAAATGGTAAGAATGATATGTTAACTTTCAAGTTTTAACCCTTATAAACTTGATATGTCAATTTTTGAAAACATCAAAATGATATGTCATCTTTCTCCGACCTAATATTGATACTTTTCACTGTTAGCTCTGTTACTGTAGTTGTCCGTTAGCAATTTTTCATGGGTCTTTTAATCTCTCTGTGCATATGTTCAGACGATCAAGTACCTCTCGGTTGCGGGATTTGGTGCAGTTTTTCTTGCAAACAACGATCAAGTTATTAATATCAGTTGTTTCGTGTTTTCCTGTCAAACGACGTTCATTGCCTTCTCCATATGCTGCTAAGTGTTTGTGTCTTAGTCCGAGCTTCTCAATTGCTTTCTTGATGACTTCATAGCCGCCTTCGTTTCGCATGGTTTTAGTGCTGAAACATTATAGTGAGCTCCATCAGTTTCATCCTCTTTGAAACCAACCCAATAAAATATGCAAATTTCCACATTAAAGGAGCCACATTATACCTCTAATTTGTGTGAGCCCGAGCTCCAATCCAATCTCCAGGGATTGCCTTGGGATCAAAAGAAAGAATCATTCTAGCAATCTCTATGATCCTCTGTTAGCATAGAAACCAAAAGGTCCATCTCAAAACTGCTTACTACAAAAAGGAATTACTTATGCAAGTGAGGTTGTTAAGTTACCTCCAACATATAACGAGCAACCCACAATTCATCACCCGCAGAGATGCCCACTAAAGGACCAACTTGAAACTCCCACTGTAATATCACATAACTTTTCGGGGACCATTCTCCATTGTTTGTGCAATTTGACTGATTTGGCCTATGACTGTTATAGCCGTAATGATAGTTTTGGTTCGTCTAGTTATCAAGAGATTGTCAGTTTGACATTGAAGGGACAAGACCTTAAATATAACACGACTCTGGAGTTGGTAAATACCATCGATTTGTCATCAAATAACTTGGAAGGGATAATCCCTGAAGATATAAGCAGCCTCGTTAACTTGGTTTAGGGTTAGCGGTGCACTAGGCTTCATCATAGGATTTTGGAGTGTTTGTGGCACGTTAGTTATCAAGAAATCATGGAGGTATGCCTATTTCTAATTCTTTGATAACATACAAGAGAGGGTAGCATTGGCCATCGCATTGGGAGTGGCTCGTTGGCAAAGGAAGACCTGATTGGAGAATAAAAATGCATCGAAGGTGGTCATTTCTGGCTTTCTTTAATTCGGTGGGGTACGTACGTTGTTTCATTCTCCTTTGGTTCGGGTGCTGTTCATGTGACTGCCCTTCAGTGTTGATCGTGGTTGTGGTGAAGATGACAACCTTTATTGTTCTTAGGTTAGCTGGTGTGTTTAGCTTTTAGATTTTGTTTATTATTGTGAGCTATGTATAATAAATCTTGTATGTATTGTCATGTAATAAATAATTAAGCATGTATCATGTGTTTAGATGATTCAAGCAGCCTTGATGCTATATAACCATTGCAAAATAACCATTCCATTTCCAAAAACTGCAAGAAAAATTACACCAAACCCCGTAGCCAAGAGATGCTTGATCGCCTGAACATATACACAGAGAGACCAAAATACTCATGAAAAAATTGCTAACTGACAACTGTCGTAACGGTGCTAACAGTGAAAAGTACCAATCTTCGGTCGGGAGGAAAGATGACATATCATCCTGATGTTTTTAAAAGTTGGCATACCAAAGTTTATGAGAGTTAAAAGTTAACATATCATTAAGACTATTTTCTCAAAATTATTTAGTCTCTCGACTCTTAGACTTGATAAGATAACACGTCATCCATAGCTAAAATCTTTATCAAATCAAAGATGAAAATGAAGAAGATGAATTTGAGAGAGAAACATGGAGCCAAATTACATTATATTCCAACGAATGTGCAAAATGTATCACTTATCATAGAACCATGTGGCAATCTTACATGATTTTATATTTCTACCATGTTCACATACGTGTTTATTATTATTTTCCCTTCACTCATGGATGCATCTAGAATGATACTTTTGGTTCATGATTCGCATCCTTGATCAGTTTAATGATTAGGTTTTCATGTGTAATCAATGGATCAGAGTAGTCAAAATTCTCACCTAAAATGATCAAGTTTTATTGAAAAAGATATTAATTTCATTTTCCATCACTCTCTAGTAACATAATTTTACTTAAAAATGACCAAACTTAATATCAACCGTATTTTTTTATACATGCATCAATTCGTAAATGAACATTGCTCGGGGACAAACCATCAAATCATCTCCAGTATACTCATGCACAATTAATTTTTTGAGAGATAATATCAATGTATAGTAAACATTAACGTGTTACTTTTATTTAGTTTAATTGTAAAGAAAAAAATCGTAAATAAAATTCAAAGCATTAAAATACATATTAGTAAGGTAACAAATTTTGACACTGTAATAACCCGGAAATTCAAATATTAATTTCTAATATTGTTTAGAAATTATTTAATGGAGTTGGTGCGTATTTGTTCCTTCGAGAAAGTGTGCCGAAGTGTTCGGAGTCGAGGAACGCTCAGAAACGTGCTATTTAAAGGGCCAAGAGTTGACTTTTTGGTACGTCGAGTTTCACAGATAACTTTCTTCATGAGAGTTGTAGTGCTTGAGGATACATGTCCGTGGACACGCGACAGGTGTGAATCAGATATCGTGTGAAGAAGTTATTATCGTTTGAAGTTGGGTTTCCAATTTTGGAAACTATATAAATAGAAATTTTAGGTTTCCAAAATAGGAAACCTTCCTTTTCTATTTTTCCTTCTTTCTTTTCCGCGCAATCTCTCTCTCTTCGATATCTGAGATTTCCTGCCGACCCGACCCGAAACCGGCCGACCTAACTCGATCTTTACGGCAAGCTCCGACCAGCACTGGCGACGAAACTTTCCAGATTTCTTCCTCTCCTCCGACTGAGCTTCCCTGTGGTGGTGGTGTGATTCAATTCAGCCTGAATCGTGGCAAATAAGCTCGCACAGTACGGCGGTGAAACCCGGTTCCTGACTCGACTCGTTCTCCGGCGTGGGGCGGCGACGAGGGCTGAAACCAGCCTAGAATTGAAGGTCTTGGTGTTCTAGGCTGATCTCCGGTGGAACTGCAGCTCGACGCGGCGACAGAAGTGACTGAGCTTGGAGGCAGTCTTTCGGGACAGTTTTGGGCTGCTTCCGGTACGAATTGATCAAAACTTTAGGTATTAAAGTTGTTCTCCTCGCTTTGATCTTCAAGTTTCATGTTAGGAGTTTATGGAAATTCAGTTTTTTTGTGGGGGCGCGTGATGCCCATGCGTTGCCGTCTGTGGCTGCGTGTGTAGGCGGGTCCAACAGTTCTAGGGGTTCTGGTTGCTTCTATAGGCTTCCTAGGGTTGTTATGGTTGCATGTAGGTGTGTTTTGGTGGATATTGTAGGTTTGAGGGTGATGGCGCGTGGCGGAGCGTCTGACATCCTCAAGAGTAGTGGGTTGTCCCAGCTTCATGTACTCGTCAGTACAAGCGCGTGGATATATAATTTGCCGGTTTCGGTTATCGTTTTGTGTGCATAGTATTTTGTCGAAGTTTATTTACCTTTAGTTTCTACTGAGGGTAAATCCATTGGGTCTTTTGGTGTAGTTGAGGGGTGATGAAGTTCGTTTAAATTGTGGTTGATTGTTTTAGAGGTTTGAAGTGTGACGTTCGGTTAGATCGAGTCATCATTGTTTTTGTATTACAATAAGGTTGATTATATATATTTTTAGGTGTTCTATTGATCGACCAAGTGTTGAGGACTTACCGAGTAATGGTAGAAAACGCAACATGATTTCGAGATGAGTAAATCTCACTCAGTTCATATTGTTTTTATATATAATTATTTGAGCGTAATTATATTGTTTGTTGCTGATAGAATTTTATGTGAGAATATTCGTGGAAATATGCATATATATATGAGTTATATATATATATATATATATATATATGTGTGTGTGTGTGTGTGTGTGTGAATATAATATATCGTTAATATATTATGGAGCGACGTGGTTAGATGATTATCATGTGATGAGCATTATCTCACCTGGTTCATGATGAAACCAGTATTTCCTTTATGGTTCATTGTCGTAAAATTATAAAAAAAATTTCTTAGAAACCAAATTATTGATTTAAAAATAAATAGACTTGATTGACTACGGTCCATTGGTAAGTTAAAATGATTTTCATTATAAAACGATTTTAAGTGGTTTTGCAACTATGAACTATAAAAGGATGTGATGACGATTTGAGATTATGTCATCGTGAAGAATGAAGTATTGCTGGGCAATATTTAAATGAGAAGGATATGTGTGTCGGCGGTCGTATGTTGACGTTGAAGCATCAATGATTGTGAGATATCAGATGGAGCTAAAGTATGGACTAGTAGAGTTGTCGATATTGACTCACGGTATATATGTGCAGGGTGAGAAGTTTATATGACTCAAAATGCGTATCGGAATTGTGCGGTGCATAAGTGGAGTAAGTAGTGGTGCCTCATGATTTGTCCGAGGACTTGTGCCTTAGTGGTGAGAGTTGTGTTAATGTCTTTGTGTGGGTGTGTTGTCATTTGGTTTGACCATCGGGTCAGTCACAGTTGGTGACGTAGGGTCACAGTGGTGACATAGTGGTACTTAATGTTAGATAACTAAGTGTTGACGAACCCATAAGTACGAGTTTGTTTATTAGGGTCACAGTTGGTGACATTAGTTGGTACTTCATGGGGAACGACTAAGTGTTGACAAACTTATAAGTACGAGTTATTATTAGGGCCACAGTTGGTGACAGTAGATGGTACTTCATGGGGAATGACTAAATGTTGACGAACCCATAAGTACGAGTTTGTTTATTAGGGTTACAATAGTTGTTACTTCATGGGGGACGACTAAGTGGTGACGTTCCCATAAGTACGAGTTGTTATTAGGGTCACAATTGGTGATAGTAGATGGTACTTCATGGAGAATGACTAAGTGTTAGCGAACCCATAAGTATGCTTTTGTGGAGTTACTTATGAGGGATGACTAAGTGTTGCCAAACTCATGTAAGCTGAGAAATTAGGTTTCTTGATTGTGTTTTCCTTTATGTGTTTTTGGGTACTTCTAGAACTATCCTCATTTGCTTGAATTTCCCTGTTTGATTTATGATTTTCTGTGCATTTTTCTGAACTAATCTTTATGCATGAAATGTATGATTTTATCGTTAATTTTATTTTATATCAATGAATGATTGTTTTATTTAATTTTTACTTGTTATTAAATCTTCTTATTTCGGAAGCTCTCGTATCTTTGGGGTGCGAGTCTGTGATTGTCTTTAGATTTAGTCATACGAGCTAAAAAGCTTACCGGATTTGTTTGTTTACAACCCGATGCACCAACCTATGGTGTAGGGTTTGATCTTGCAGGTTTGAAAATATCAGTGATTTGTGAAGTGGAGGTTTAGAAGCTTACTTGTCAATGGTCGGAACTCTGCCTGTAGCAGTTGTTGATTTAGTAGTAAGTTCCTTGAAGCGCGACTGTATTTGGTTATAACTTGTTGGTAAGGTTAGCATGACTCGAGTTTTGAGATTTTTGGTTATCCTAAAATTCGGGTCGTGACAGACACGATTTGTATTAATTGAACCAAGTATTTTAAATGGTATACATTTTTATTTCATTCCATTTTTGTTGAAGAATATTTAAGACTAATTAAATATTTCCTAGATGAGAAGGTTCAATTTATGTTTCATTCTATTAATAATCAATAGTAATTAAAATTAACTAAACATTTTGAAAATTGGAGTGTTTAATTCAACCTTCTCGCCCCCGTGCTAGCTACGCCGCCGTGTAAAATGATCAAAGGGTCATGTCCACCAATCCATATTCAAAACTTGTTGTTTATGATAATTGGAACTGGGATAAACTTTTAGAAAAATGAATTTAAATTGTATAAGGTTTGAACCTCATCAAAGCAGTGTGTCATAGAGAAAGATTGAGGAAGAAGGAGGAAGTGTCTTCGTTAGAAAATCATCAAGATAGTGGGATTTTCATTTGATTCTACGATAGCAGTGAAAAATTTCTCATAAACTATTTATAGCTAACAAATCCATATCATAAACTATTTATAGCTAACAAATCCATATCATCAAATGTCACGTCTTCACCACATCATGGGCTACAACTGGATGTTACTGAATGCTTCATTTACACCCCCTCAATCTCAATTTTTGTAAGCAAGTTAATATTGATACAATGATGCCTAAGAACTTAATTATATAATCTTTTAGTATAAATATATGCGTTTTAGAATTCAGTAAGAACATACTACAACAATAAATTATTTATCTACACTCATCCACAAACAAAATGAAAGTCGATATCAAGGTGCTTCATCCTTGAATGAATTACTGGATTTAACACATAATGCAAGGGCTGAAACATTATCACATTTCTAACGATGGAGGAGATGAAATTTTAACTTGTGAATCATAAAAAAACATACTTCCACCATGAGACCTTGGCAGCAGTATTAGCAAGTGCTCTATCTCAAGCTTCAGTAGAATTTCTAGAGACCGAGTCTTCTTAAATATAGTTTAGGGTTGCTGCGGCTTTTTTAAATGATTGTATTTGCTATACCGTGAATATAATCAGTTGTGAATTAAAACAGTAAACTGCTTGGTACATGGTACTTTCAAAAGTGTTTCCAAGATATAAAATGTAATTTTTGTGTTTTTATTGACAACAGCTTCTAAAATGAACCTCAAGGCTACTAAAATTTGTTTCCATTGATTTGCAAGCCTGATAACTATGTCTCCAAAATCAAACGAATTTTCAGGATTCAGATAGAGCTTCATGGGCGAGCACTGTTAACGAATCAATATCAACCAACTCGTCTTTTTCTTCGCGATCTCTAGGGCCGGACTTGTGTGTGTGGAGACTATAGGCGAAAAAAGTTTCGAGGCCTCTATAGTAAATGCATGATAGAAAAAATGGATTAAGGTGTCAAGTACGTGAAATATATGAATGACCAAGCAAGAAAGACAAAAAACATCAAAGAAAAAACAAAACAAAATAGAGCCCTTGAGATTCGAACCTTGATTCAAATGTGAGTAAAGACAGCTATTAACCCATTATACCATATTCAAACTAATGCTACAGAGCACCACCAGAAAAAATATAAGGTCATTTCAACTTCGAGGCCCCAGACACAAGCCTTGCTCGCTTTGCCGTAAGGCCGGCGCTGGCGATCTCTAACTTGATCAACCAAATACTGGCCTAGATGTTCACAATCTCTAACTCGTCTTTTATTTCGATTCTGGCTATAAAACATGGTTAACGTTAAAGCTTTCTCGGTTATTGCTTGAGACATTTTAGAGTGAACACCCCTACAAAAACATGAGTAAGATGTCAATAATAAAAAAATAAAATGAAAAACAACAAAAAACAAGAATAATTGTTAATAACTTACAATTTGTGCAGCATATGAATTGAATAAAACGATCTGCAACCCATCACCATTATGCCGCCTTCAGCCTTCAAAAGCTCTAGCTTATGAAGATTTTTCTTTTCCAACATGGTTTTATAGGCTCGATATTTATGGAATATAAATATTCATTATAATTTGAATAAAAATAATAAATAGTGAAAAACATAAAAAAAATGATTTATTTTATCCTCATATGAAAGCCTCCAAAATCAATCGTATTTTCAGGATTTAAAACGTAATAGCTAGATAGAGCTTCATGATAGAGCACTACTAATGAATCAATATCAACCAACCTGTCAGTTTCTTCATGATATCTAACTTGATTAACAAAACACTGGTCTAAATGTTCACGATCTGTAACTCATATTTTTTCTCGATTCTGGCAACAAAACATGGTGACCGTTAAGGCTTCCTCGGCTATTGCTTGAGACAGAATGAACCCCTTTACAAAAACATGAGTAAGATGTCAATAATAAAAAACATAAAATGAAAAACATTACAAAAAATAAGAATAACTGTTAATAACTTACAATTTGCGCAACGTATGAATTGCATAAAATGATTTACAACTCATCACCATTATGCTGTCTTCAGCCTTCAAAAGCTCTAGCTTATGAATATTTTTCTTTTCCAGCATGATTTTATAGGCTCGATATTTCTGGAATAAAATATTCATTATACTTTGAATATAAATAATAAATAGTAAAAATATAAAAAAAAAATCATTTACCTTATCCTTATTTAAAAAACCAATAAGTATGCATCCAAAATCAAACGACTGTTTAGGATTTAGAACTTGATAGCTAAATAAAGCTTCATGGGGGAGCACTGTTAACGAATTAATATCAACCAACTCGTCTTTTTCTTCATGATCTCAAATTTGATCAACCAAATACTAGCCTAGATGATCATGATCTCTAACTCGTATTTTTCTTCTGATTATGGCTATAAAGCATGGTGACCATTAACGCTTCCTCAATTATTTCTTGAGACATTTTAGAATGAACACCCTTATAAAAACATGAGTAAGATGTCAATAATAAAAAAAAGATAAAATGAAAAACAATAAAAAAACAAGAATAACTGTTAATAACTTACATTTTGTGCAACATATGAATTGGATAAAACGATCCGCAATCCATCACCATTATGTCGTCTTCAGCCTTCAAAAGCTCTAGCTTATGCAGATTTTTCTTTTCTAGCATGATTTTATAGGCTTGATATTTCTGGAATAAGAATATTCATTATACTTTGAATATGAATAATAAATAGTAAAAAAATATAAACAATGATTTACCTTAAGGATCTGAAAGTCTAATAACTATGCCTCTAAATTTGAACGAAAGTTTAGGATTTAGAACGTGGTAGTTAGATACAGCTTCGTGGGTGAACACTGTTAATGAATCATTATCAACCAACTTGCATTTTTCTTCACGATCCCTTACTTGATCAACCACATACTGGCCTTGATGTTCACAATCTCTAACTCATCATTTTCTTCTGATTCTAGCTACACATGTTTTTTAGGAAAAATCAAAGTTTGTGAAAAGGCTGCGCTCAATACGCACAATTAGTAGGTTTTATGTTTGATCTACGTTCTTCACATAAAAGTAGACTAACCATACCTGTAGCCAAAGGTACATTCAAAATTTCTTTAATATATTCAATTTTTTTGTGTGAGCCAAAGTGATACTACCCACAGTCATACAACAACAAACAAAAAACCTTATAAAAGTAAAATGAGAATCAGAATTGGTTTACTCATTTAATTAACAATCATCATTATATAGAGGTCGATTACAACGGTAATTACTCGCACATAATAATGATATTCATTGCTAATAACAACGTACATAATGACTAATTGATAACTGATTGAGCGATTAAATTTGTTGATTACTAACTCTATAAATAACTATTGTTAGTTACTTTGATAAAGACATACATACAATATTTTTTCTTCAATACTCCTCCTTGTGCCAAGTCAAAGTTAAATGGTGAATGATGTGTTGCCTCATTAAAAACTTTGCCAAGTAACAAAACCTAGTGAGACAAAATAAATCTTGATTGAAGGGAAAAAGAGCACAACACACCTATAATAATGTATGTGTTAGGCTCCTCCTGAAGTCTGCACCCCCTGATTTTTACATCAATCAAGGGAGCTAGTAACGTCTTCGCATTCCTATATTTCTTACATTCCTTTTAAATGTAGCCTTAGGCTATGATTTGAGAAACAAATAAGTCCCATTCCTCTCGGACTTTCTTGATTCTCTTGAATCTCTAGGAGAGACTAATGTTTCTTAAAAGGTATCGTCGTGTTCCCACTTGTGAATACATATCTAGTTTGTGAACAAACTAATGGATAGATACCTTGCATTAGTAATGACCAACCAAAGCATCGTTTGAGGTTTTGATGTAGGGGATTGCATTTCCATCTGCATTCCCTTTTGTCTTTCTATAGGGATAAGATGATCCTAAGTCAATAATTCTTTTAGATATCATGATACATTATTAATGTCTTCTAATGACACTATGTTGACGCTAAGTTAAATCTAGCTAACAAGTTCAATGCAAATGTATTATCCGGTCGAGTTCATCAGGCTAAATAAAATATTGCGACTATTGCACTTTAGAGACCCTTCTTCGTCATTTTTCTTAAGACGAAATGGATCTTCCTTTACATCCAAACATTGATTGATCATTGGGAGTGCTAACAGTATGCATTTCGTCCATGTAAATTTCCCGAGAATATTTTAGACACATGCAGACTGGTGAATTAGTATTCAACAAACTCATTGTTAACCGAGTTTTCTAAGGTTATTCATTTCAATTCAGATTCCGAATAGCTCTCGATTTCTCTTAATTCATCAAGAGTACTTACTATGTTCCTATTGTCAACATATGTAGCTATATTTGTAAATCCAGAACTTTTTCCCTTAATGAGTACGCATGTAAAACATTCATCATTTGAGTCTCTTTCCAACCAAGTAGTCAATTTTATAAAATGAACGTTTCAATTCTAATTGCAAACACAATCCATGATTTAGAGTTATTTGATTTAGATAATGTAAGTTCATCAAACATTTTTATAAAATATCTCTCCAATCACCATGAAGATATGTAATAACCACATTTATGAGTTGCATTTCTACTTGACGTTGTCGTGGCAGTTTATGTCTATATGGAGATAGTGAGCTAGCAGTTCCGAAGTGTGGCAGTTCAGATTGCGGTCTTCCTCTTTCCTTCTCCCGCTTTTCGTTCTCTCTTTTTCTTAGAATCCTCCGTTCCCTATCTATTTGGTTTGGGTTCTTTTTGGTAAGTTTATGATAATGTCTTTCAATCATTATTTACCCAGCTCTAGATTAATAAAACTTAAGATTTTAGATACTTAAAAAATTTAATCATTTCTAATTTTGTTGGTTTTTTTGGGAAATGTAGCTTTGTCCTTCAATCATTATTTTCTTGTAGCCTTGTTAATAGAGATTTACGTTTTTGGTCGCAACACGAAGAAATGTTTTGTGTAGAGGAGAAAAGCGAACCTGGCCTTTTTCCCAAGCATCTTTGGCATTCCAAATTCCCAATTAGATATTAGCTCCTCTCTTCTCTCTCGATTCCAATCCTCCCAGACCCAATCAATCTCCGATCCTCGATTCCCAATCAGCCAAACCCTTTTGGAAGTAGCAGTTTGTGATCGGGCGAGCGAGATGTACAGCAATTTCAAGGAGCAAGCCATAGAGTACGTGAAGCAAGCGGTGCACGAAGACAATGCTGGGAACTACGCAAAGGCGTTCCCTTTGTACATGAACGCTCTCGAGTACTTCAAGACCCACCTCAAGTACGAGAAGAACCCTAAGATCAAGGAGGCCATCACCCAGAAATTCACCGAGTACCTGCGCCGCGCCGAGGAGATTCGCGCTGTTCTCGACGACGGCGGCCCCGCCTCCAACGGCGACGCCGCTGTCGCCACCAGGCCCAACACCAAGCCCAAGGATGGCCAAGGCGGCGACGGCGAGGATCCTGAACAGGCTAAGCTTAGGGCCGGGCTTAATTCGGCGATTATTAGGGAGAAGCCTAACATCAAGTGGAATGATGTGGCTGGGCTTGAGAGCGCTAAACAGGCCTTGCAGGAGGCTGTTATTTTACCGGTCAAGTTCCCTCAGTTCTTTACTGGTTAGTTAGTGCTTTGTGTTTGATTGTAGCTGGAAAGGTTATAGCTCTAGTTGCAATCCCTCATCCATTGTTTAATATGTGCTTGCTTGTGTTTTTCAGGCAAGAGACGACCATGGAGGGCTTTTCTGTTGTATGGTCCTCCTGGAACTGGAAAGTCATACCTGGCCAAGGCTGTTGCAACTGAATCCGACTCGACGTTTTTCAGGTATGCATCCATCGCCATGCTATGAATTAATCTTTACCAAATATTAGAAAGTATTCGCTTTCAGTTAATGCTATGTATCAGCTTGCTATCTGGAAACAATCCCCTCTGTTTGATGCTGGTTCTTTTATAGTTATAGATTGTTTTGGTCCTGTGTTTGTCTCAGTCTTAAGAACATACTACTGTTCAGGTTTGGATGTCTGATATGTTGATCCGTTTTGTTGAATTGAAAACACATGACCATAAATAGTTCAGTTGGTTTTTTCCCCAAGAGGTGACTAGATGGTAAAGTAGTGCATTCAATTAATTGGCTTGTATAGTAAGGTAGTGCCTTCAGGTGATTGGCTAGTACCTTGTCAACTTGTCTATACTCTTCATTAGTCACCGAGGCTTCTAATTTGATCTCCAGACATTCCCATCTTGCATTGTTGTTAGTCTTGCTCTGAGACGTGTGCATAGTTAGTGTTTAGAGCATTGCCTTTTCACTCTTTTGTACTAGGGGAGTAACATAATTTTAGCGCTCCCTTTCCTCAAATTCCAAAATGTCCTCAAATTCCAAAGTGAATTTAGAGTTCCTAGTCCCTCCCCAAATTTGGTAAACAGAGATGGATGCATTTCCCCCAGATTCTCCAGTTGCTATATTTTACAAGGCACTAGTCTTACTTCCAAAGAATGCTTTTGAATTTTTGAAGCTGAGTCAGATCATGGGCTGGCAACCATGGGTGACAACATGTTTAGGCACTTTGCAAATGAAAATTTAAGAAGACCCAAATCAGATAATAGGACAAGTACATTTTCTGGAGTGGGTATTGGATATTTGGTTGAGAAAACATTTGAGTTCACCAACCAAAAGTGAATTTGAAATGTGTTAGGGATGACATTAGCCTAATCTAGACTCAAAGACTGAGGATTTGTAGAAACCAGAGACTTTGTGGTGTCTTGTTGCACTTTGGGTGCAATTTTCTCATGTAGGAAAAGATCTTAGCAAAGCTGCCCCCCAAATTTGTCCCGCTCATAACAAGTATGAGAAAGTTTGAGGGAAAGTAATGTTGATGCTTATTAGTCAGTTTTGTTTACCACCGATCAAATTTAGAAGTAAGAACTTGACCCAGATATATTGGGCAAGTGCTTATATATTGTCTCCGTTTCTTTTTATATTTATGCGAATAACTCCTCTTGATCATTTATCACCTCTCCCATTTGTTGTGTATGATTGTTTGCCAATAAGATGGCATTATACTATGTTCTCTGGGTTCATATCTGTAACATTTTTTTTCTCTTTCGCTAGTATTTCCTCTTCAGATCTGGTTTCAAAGTGGATGGGTGAGAGTGAGAAGCTAGTTTCAAACCTTTTCCAAATGGCTCGAGATAGTGCCCCAGCCATCATCTTCGTTGATGAAATAGATTCCTTATGTGGGCAGCGTGGAGAAGGCAATGAGAGTGAAGCTTCTAGACGAATCAAGACAGAACTTCTTGTGCAGATGCAGGTATATTATTGTTTTGTTGGCAGTAGGGGAGTAAGTTGTAAGTCAAACATTGAATTTTAATGTATTTGCTTATGGCCATCACTTTAAAATAGTTCTACACTTGGGTTATAATTCTGGTGTAAAATCTATAATGTCATACCCTTTTTTAATCCTATTTTCTCATATAGGGAACTTTAAAATTGAACTTGCCTCCACCCATACCTCTACTGGAACAGAATGGTTTCATATTCCCTACAGAAAGTGTGATGCAATTCTCTTACTGTGATAATAATAAAAATTTCCACATGCGATCATGCATGGACCTCATTATAGAGATAGTTCTTGACTTGAGAGAAAAGACGAAGTATAGAGGTGCAAGAGAAGCGATGTGCTCATGTTTTGCTCGTTTTCTCTAAATTAATGTGTCTGGCTGTCATTAGTCCTTCTAATTTTGTCTGGCCTTCATTAGTCCTTCCAATTTTGCCTCCAGTGGAGTACAAATGGTTATTTAGTGTGTTAATGAAATTTAATGATGAGCAAATTCATCAATTGCCTGCTCAGAGCTGCATCACTTCCTACTTCTGTATGGTTTTTCCCTTTTGAGTTCATGAAAAACTTTTTCTTAGAATTTATGCCAAAGTAATTGATGACGCGTAGTAAGTCTTAATGTTATGCTGAACCTTTTATCTCATACACTTCAGGGTGTGGGAACCACTGACCAAAAGGTTCTTGTTCTCGCCGCAACAAATACTCCGTATGCATTAGACCAGGTAAGGATAATTATTACATGCAAGCTTGTTTGGATTGGTCTTAATTATATTAAAAATATTTTTTTATGGCTATAAGCTTAGCTAACCAATGGTAACTACAGGCCATTCGAAGACGTTTTGACAAGCGGATATACATTCCCCTTCCAGATGTAAAGGCTCGACAGCATATGTTCAAAGTACGGGCTCATTTTTTTTCATCCCTTTACAAGTAATCAATTAAGTGTTACGGGTTTGCTATACATGATTATGTGTATGTAAACTGAATTTATTTTATAATCTGAACAGGTCCACCTAGGAGATACTCCTAACAACTTGACAGAAAGTGATTTTGAAAGCTTAGCTCACAAAACTGAGGGATTTTCGGGTTCTGATGTAGCTGTTTGTGTAAGCAGAAAGCATTTATATTCTTATCATCTTTTATTGGCATAACTAAAATTAATAATTACGGTTTATTTGAGAATAACTTGTTGCATCGATTTTTTTGTTTTTCTTGTTTGGTTTTCAATTTGGCAGGTCAAGGATGTTCTCTTTGAACCGGTACGCAAAACTCAAGATGCCATGTTCTTTTACAAGAATTCTGATAATATGTTCATACCTTGTGGACCAAAGCAACCAGGTGCTGTCCAAATCACCATGCAGGAGTTGGCAGCTCAAGGACTAGCTTCACAGGTATGCTGTCATGTTTTGGGTTTAGATGAATGTAGCTGTTGATGATTTGAACATACAGTTTTTTGGATGATGATTATTGGAAATTTATTTGTCATGATTTACCAAGTCATTGAAATCCTTGTATCTTCTTTATTCATTCAAACAGGCACATTTCACTTCATCAAAGATTAATAACATAAAATTTCTATTATATGATGTATATGGATATGAGAAGGGCCAGTTTGTACACAAATGATTTCACTATTTAAAGTTTCTTATTAATTTTTTTTCTTATTAATGCCATGCAGATCCTTCCACCTCCCATCAGAAAAACAGATTTTGATAAGGTACTTGCTAGACAGAGGCCTACTGTGAGCAAAGGTGACCTTGAAGTCCATGAAAGGTTCACGAAAGAATTTGGAGAGGAAGGTTGATCAATCTTCTGTATCAATATCAGATTGATCCACACTAGCCATCAGTGCAATTGCCATGATTTGTATGTATTAGTGTTGGATCTAATGGACTAAATACTCTAAATTAGTTTCTTCGGTGAGGAAGGATGACTTACCTTTTTCTGTATTGAAATGAAAATACTGGTGTTTGATATCGAGTTGCTTCTTTCAACTTGTGTAAAGTACAGTTTTAACATATATTTTTCTTCTAGTGTTGATGCATCAAATGATGTTTGTCGCCTGCATTGGTAGCTTCTCAATATGCTAGTTGGCCTACAATTATCTGGTTAGATTACAAGTGCTTTGTTTTCTGTTCCCTCAATGAATCTGTTTGTAAGTTGTGCTTTTTATGGATAGATTCATGATGCATCTTGCGTATTTCAGGACTGGATGTGCCTCTGATGCACCTGGATATGTCTAGACTCTGAGTCATACAGATCTGTTTCTATTCCCTCCCCTACCTGAAAATGGAAGGAAGCCTGTGAGGCTGGGCAAAATATGCCCATTCCTTGCATAACAGGCATGGTGACCCTCAATTTTTTGGTAGATCCTTATACCATTTCTCAAGGGATTGTATTTACCTTCCCTAATTACGGGTTTTCAATAGCACTTCCCCCAGCTTCTCAATTCTCCTCCCCTTTTATTTCCTCTAGTTGTCTCTAGGATTCTAGGTTATAGGATTGGCCTTTAATTTCAAATTTTGGGTATCACATCAGGCTGTCCCAGTTAAGCTGTCTACTTGTAATGCTTTTATGTTTTTTTTTTCAATGTTTCACTAATTCACTACCCTCTTCTGTATCGGATCTAGCTGTTGTTTTGTATAAAGGCCACAATTAATTGAGCTTGCTCAAGCAGGTACTTGATGTTCTTTTACAGTATAATAGTCTCTTAACAAATCAAGTTGCCCAGCACTATTGTCCAAAGATGACCATGTCTTTGGCCTTCTGGGTCATATTTGAATATTTTTCAGAGAAGCAACAAAAGCCGGCTCTGAGATTTATTCAGTGTGTGGTGGTTATGAGCAAACCTCAATGAAAAAACCATGGAGAGCCGGCGTCCATATATGCCTTGTTGGCTTGTTTCAGCTATAAATATGATCTTCTGACTGGTAGTCCTCAAGACTCACTTCTATCATCTGATCATCATGGTTTCTGGTTATCTCCTGAAACATACTACAGTCCTCACTCTCTTGTTCCTTAGACTCTCTTTGTCCCATGGAGCCACTGCTGACACAAAGGTAATGAAAGAGAGGATCTGCAGTCCTCACTCCTCCGGTTTCCGGTTCATGCATTGCGGTGTTTTGAGCCAAAATGTGTTCTCATTATGCACACCTCTGAAAGCATCTTGTGTCCGTATGGAGAAGCATAGATAACGAGCTACACTAGCAATGTTTATCCGTGCTTCTTCAGTGTAATGTCGGAAGCGTGAATAGTATTACCCTTAGCATAACCTGCAAACAAGGTCATTTGTTTCTCAGTTGTTACTCTCAACGCTGCAAGTGCTGGCTATGGAGGTTGTCGCGTTTGTGGCTGTTTGTTCCACTTTCATGTTATGAACTTGTTTAATCAAAACAGTTCTACTGCCATGTGCCATCTGGGGAGAAAAGATGGAAAAAACTTGGCATGGAAAACAGTCATAAAATGGTTTTTATTTGCTATGAAAATTGTTCTAGCAGTACAATAGCTGCAACTGCTATTAGTATTTTGTAGAGTTACACTACTAGTTTTCTCCCCTTGGACAATTCCAAGTACAAGAATAAAAAAATCCTGACCACCAACTAATAATGTGAACTAAATACGCATGATTTATGCTCAAATGCCAATTTCCTTTCATTGTGCAGCACTATATTGTTTACATGGGGCACAACTCGCACCCCAACTCGGAATCTGTCATCAGAGATAACCGTGAGATTCTTGCTACAGTCACTGGCAGGCAGGACTAATTTGACTACTTAATCATCTCTCTCAGCTTCGAGGTGTTTTGCAGATTGTAATAGCATACTAATATTTACTTGGAATAATTTTCAGTACTGGTGAACAAGAAGCAGCACTTAACCACTACAGTAAAAGTTTTCAAGGATTCTCAGCCAAGCTCACTCCATATCAAGCAAAACAACTTGCTGGTAATTTTGACTCCTATGTTATTCTGTTCTAGATGACTAGAGGCTCCTTACACCATAAGATAGAACTGTAATTTATCAGAATATTTTCCGGTCTGTTAACATGTCTCAAGTTGACTTGTGTTCATGTTTTACAGAACATGATTCAGTTGTTTCGGTGTTTGAGAGCAAGACGAACAAACTGAGCACAACACATTCCTGGGATTTTCTATACTCTACTCCAAGTTACAATCAAATGCCAATGGATTCAAAATCCAATGTCATTGTTGGTGTAATTGACACTGGTATTATATATAGCTTCTCTTTCTTCTCTCCACTGTCTCTACTATGTTTGTGTTTTCTCAAGATTATATTTGTTGTGCAGGAGTTTGGCCAGAGTCAAAGAGCTTCAGTGATGAAGGATTAGGACCTGTGCCTGATAAATTTAAAGGAGAGTGTGTTACTGGTCAGAATTTTACATTGGCCAACTGCTACAGGTACCCTACATGTTTTAGAATCATCAATTTCATTTCTTATACCCCAACGCCAACACAGACCAACAAAACAAATACGCTCCCTAAATTTTCACACTGGTCTCGCTTACACCCTCAAAGCCCTACAGTTCATATTATTTCGTCAACTCCAGCAACCAATCCCTCTGGTTGACGCAATGTGAATAGTATAGTGAAACAGGGTTAAACTGCAAGTCTGTAACAAAACAAAACTGAAAGTGTAAAATGACGGTAGTATGAAAATAAGCCTGGATGAATATAGATATACACTAATAGCATAATGGCTTGAAAGGTTGGTTTACTTGATAGTTCAGCTATCAGCTAAATGTATAATGGCTTTTAAAATTCAATGCTTAATCATGTAGGTTTAGCTTTAAAAGTCTAACGATTGATTTTCTATTTGCAGAAAAATCATAGGTGCTCGCTTCTATTATCAAGGATTTGAAGTAGAAAATGGGAAACTTGAGTCCTTTGCGCCACTACCTTTCTTCAGATCAGCTCGAGATGCTGATGGACATGGGAGTCACACTGCCTCAACGATAGCTGGATCCACAGTGACTAACGTTAGTTTCTTGGGAATGGCCATGGGAACTGCAAGAGGTGGTGCACAAAGCACCAGACTTGCTATCTACAAGGCATGTTGGTTTAACTTGTGTAGTGATGCAGATATTCTTTCAGCTCTGGATGATGCCATTGGCGATGGTGTTGATGTTCTCTCCCTTTCCCTTGGCCCTGATCCTCCACAGCCAACGTATTTTGAAAATGCAATCTCCATTGGAACTTTCCATGCATTCCAGAAAGGAATACTTGTCTCTGCATCAGCAGGGAACTCTGGTTTCCCTAGTACTGCATGCAATGTTGCTCCCTGGATCCTCACTGTTGCTGCAAGCACCTTGGATAGAGAATTCCATTCAAACGTGTATCTGGGAAATTCACAAATATTAAAGGTATAGTTGGCATCCAACTATTTTTGTGGCCTCTAATCATCAATTACTGACCTTTTGCTATGAATTTTGGGATTTCAGGGCTCCTCTTTAAACCCACTGGTGATGGAGAAGTCTTATGGTTTGATAGCTGCAAGTGTTGCAGCTGCCCCTGGAGTCACAGCAAAGAATGCAAGGTGATTTCTGTTTTCAAACATTTGATGCTTCCACACAGCTAGAAAAAGTGTTCCATCACCTAGTTTTCTACCATGCTAGACGCGCACACACATACAGACACCTTTCGGTATTATGCTCATTATGTTTTCATTCTGTATTCAAATTTCAAACTTCTTTTTTTCCTTTTCTTTTTTGAATTTCCATGTTCAACCTTGTATATTTTATATAGCATGTTAAGGTCTTAAACTTTCAATCATCTTGTTCTTTCTATTTGTTTCCTTTATCAGCTTCTGCAAGGACAATACTCTAAATGCAAGCTTAATTAAGGGGAAAATTGTTGTGTGCACCTTTGAGACATTTACCGATAACCGAAGGGAGAAAAGCATAGTTGTAAGACAAGGTGGTGGTGTTGGAATGATTCTTGTGGATCCATTTCTCAAAGATGTTGGCTTTCAGTTTGTCATCCCCGCCAGTCTAATTGGTCAAGAAGAAGCAGCACAGCTTCAAGCATACATGACAACAGTGAAGTGAGTTTTCTATGCTTTGTTTGCTCTATATCTGTAGTGGCACAAATCACAAGTTAGAAAAGAAAGTAAATTGTAAGTTACAGATACCCAACAATACATGGTGTTACTAGGCAGTGTGAAGGTCAAATTTGATAACAAATCTAACTGTTTTACTTGTTTCAGGTATCCAGTTGCTAGAATATCACAAACTACTACAATACTGAAAACAAAACCTGCACCAGAAATGGCAGTGTTCTCTTCAATGGGGCCAAATATCATAACCCCAGACATCATCAAAGTTAGTTCTTTCAATATTTTCATTTATCTTCTCAATAATACAAAATAGTAAGAAGTTTCAAAATAGATGTAATACAAAATAGATGATCCGAACATGCAAATTTGTACTGCAGCCAGATATAACAGGACCTGGTGTAAATATCTTAGCAGCATGGTCTCCAGTTGCAACTACAGCCACAGCAGAAAGGTCCGTTAATTATAACATCATTTCTGGCACCTCGATGTCTTGTCCACATGTATCTGCAGTTGCAGCAATTTTGAAATCATACCGACCTTCCTGGAGTCCAGCAGCCATAATGTCTGCAATAATGACAACAGGTCAGTTTAGTTGACAAGTTTTAGTAATATATTTAACCAGCTGAGTACAAATTTCTCCCGACTGAAATATTCTCAAATGGCTATATATTTAAATATTTTTTCTGTTTGTTGTTGCAGCAACGACCCTAGATAACAACAAACTCCCTATACAGAGAGATCCAAATGGCAGCCCTACGACACCTTTTGACTATGGATCTGGACAAATTAACCCAGTTGCAGCAATTGATCCTGGACTTGTATATGATTTTGATTCACATGACATAATCAGTTTTCTCTGCAGCACCGGGGCTAGCCCCTTGCAACTGAAAAACCTCACGGGTAATTTAGTTAATTGCCAGAAGCCTTCTATGCCTTCCTACAATTTTAACTACCCATCTATTGGTGTATCAAAAATGAGAGGACGACTATCTGTTCAGCGAACCGTTACTTATTATGGTAAAGGCCCAACAGTGTATGCTGCATATGTAGACTATCCAGCAGGTGTAAATGTTACAGTTACACCAGCTCAACTAAAGTTTACAAAGACCGGGGAAAAGATGTCTTTCAGTGTAGATTTCACCCCCCTCAAGAATAGTAATGGAAGCTTTGTGTTTGGAGCTCTAACATGGAGTAATGGTCTTCAAAATGTCAGGAGTCCTATTGGTCTTAATGTAATTTCAACATAGAAACAAGAGCTCTGCAACATGTTTTAGCAACTAAATCATACAGAATGATTGCACTTGTCAATTTTCATTCAAAGGTGAAATGTATTAAATGAAAAAAATAATTGTTGCTTTAGACTTTCATATATACTGATTAAATAGTTTCATCTGATTCATTTATAAGTGGCATTCTGAATCAGGAAGCCAAAGTGTGCAACCACTAGAGAGAAACTTAAGGTTTATGATACATAAAGTTATCTTATAAGTTATAGATGATAAGTCATCCTCATATTTTAGCGATCTCAATTCAGTGAACCAATATTTCATGGTCTTCTAAGTTTTGAGTTTTCCCAATCAGCAGTGAACCAACAATTCCTAGGATAAACCTTGCCTAATTACTTCAACAACTTTAAGAAAATCGTTCAGTCTTTTTTTTTTCTATGGAACTGTAAAGGAAATCACAGGTTCGATACCTAAAAATGTCCACTAGGTTTATCATGATTTTCACAGATGAAATTTTCTGAAACACATTATGTAGCCATGCACAGGTGTTAATTAGTTAATTACAGTAAAAGGACTTAAATGTTCCATATCCTTGAGGCTTCCAGTTTTCATTTCCATTGGATGAAGAAAATTAAACTGTTAATGAGTTGGCACCACATCAGAAAAGAAATAGCTGTATGGCGTATATAATACTTGAAATGACATACTGGTACTGTCACATACCTCAGAAACAGGAGTGGTGGCAGTGAAAGTTCCCTTACTTCATGGGGTAACCAAGAACGAGTAGCAAAGGTTGCATAATGATACCCAGAATGAATTTTCCACAAGACAGTTAATTGGTACTGTCACAGGCCTTGCAAATAGGATTGCCTAGATAGAACTTCACACTAGACAAAACCAACTACATTGGTGGTGGAGATAAATTGCTGTCAACGATAATATCCCCAGTCCATGAGACTTGATCTAGTCATCTCCAATAAACTTGGTATACAAATCTTCTGTACCATCAGGTTCTCACACACCACATAAATCTAAGTACAGCTGCTAGTTGGTGACATGACTTTCGTTTCCATAGTAAGTGAAGGATAAACTCTTCATGCTACAATCTGTGTTTTCCACTGATGAAATTTTTGTATCACTTAGAAGTCATGCAGCTGCTTTGATTGAAGGAGGTTTTAACTTTTAATGACTTGAATCTGAAACCCTCCCATACATACTATTAAATCCTTTTCTTAAATGGGGTGTCACCAATAATCTCCACAAGAGCATAAACCTCCCTTGAAATGGTGGTATCGGTTTGAATCTCTGACAACAATATCTCTCTCTTCTATCAGCGAAATTAATTTGATAACAGTGTGACAGTCTCCACATACCCTAAGATTTTTCAAAATCTGGATAGGTGATCCTGGAGGTTTGGCAATCAATCCAAAAGCAATGGCCAGCCTCTCGCTGTGTTGATAAAGAAAAGTTGCTTTGTGTTCCTCTTCAACATCATGGAGAACGTAGTCAGTATCAGGCTGATAACCCATATCCTTCAATCGGTTATTTAACTCATCAAGTTTTGAGTATATACGATTTGATAAGGGATGTGAAACATCACCAGCCAAGAATGTGTAGGTCTTGTTCTTCACCTCAATCCAGCTATACCCAGGTTGCTTTTTCACTTTTCTTTCATTCATCAAACTCCTCACTTTATCTCTCTCTTGCCAGTTTCCAGCTGCAGCATAAATATTGGACAGCAGAACATAAGCAGCAGAGTCTTGTGGCTGAAGTGAAATGAGCTTTTCAGCAGCGAGTTTTCCCAGCTCTAAGTTGCTGTGAACACGGCAAGCACCCAAGAGAGCTCGCCACACATTTGCATCTGCAGTAAAGGGCATGCTGCTTATAAGATTCATCGCCTTTTCAAGCTTCCCGGCTCGGCTGTACAGATCAACCATACAAGAATAGTGTTCCATCGTTGGATCAATATGGTAATCTTGAACCATCATATTGAAATATCTTTTACCTTCAACTACTAAGCCTGCATGAGTACAGGCAGAGATGATGAGAATGAATGTTATCCCATCTATTTCCAAATTTCTCCTACGCATCTCCTCAAATACTTCAAGCACCTTATTCCCCTGACCATGTTGTGCATATCCAGAGATCATCGAGTTCCAGGAAACTAAGTCTCTCTCTCCTTGTCTCTTGAAAACTTCATTTGCTCTCTCAATATTCCCCATCTTCGCATACATGGTGACAAGAGCACTACTTAGACACAGAGTATTATTTAACCTGAGTTTAATTGAGCAAGCATGAAATTGTTTACCCTGCTCCACTGTTGCTGAAGGTCCAGCACAAGCATTAATGACACTAGATAAAGTGAACTCGTTAGGTCTGACCCCCTTTCTTGTCAACTGGAGAAAAATTTTAATAGCTCCCACCGCGTCTTCTACTTGAGCATACCCAGCAAGCATTGCAGACCATGCTATAATGTCCTTCTCTTCAATTGTTTGGAAAACCTTTTCAGCTTCAGGAACATTTCCGGTCTTAACATAAGCGTCTATGAGTGAAGTTCCTACAGAAGGTGACTTCTCATAATTGGTTTTAATGACTTGTGCATGCAGTTGGGATATTGATATATAAGGATGGGCCATAATAATGGTAGAATAAGTGAAATCATTCGGTCGAACACCTTGTCCGCTCATTTCACAGAATAACTCGACCCCTTTCTCTGTTCCACCATTCTGCAAGCACCCACTGATCATGGCCGTCCAAGTTACTACACTTTGAACACCCTCCATCATGGAGAACATTTTAAAAGCATCGTCCATTTCACTACACTTGGTGTAAGCCACCAGGAGTGCTGTTTCAATATTGCTATGAGATGCCAACCCACTCTTCAAAACACGGCAATGTAGCTGTCTTGCAAAACCCAATTCTTCATAGTTAGCGCACAGCTTAATGACCGTAACAAATATCGGATGCGTGAAGTTAACACCCGCTTTCCCCATCTGATAAAACATTTCAAATGCTTCCAACTCGAGCCCATTTCCCACGTAACCCGCAATCAAGCTATTCCATGTAACCTCATCCCTACACTCCATAGCATCAAAAACAGCTCTGGCCTCACTAACCATCCCCGACTTCAAATACATGTTAACCAACGAATTGCACACAAACGTGATCCCCGCGTAGCCATTCTTCACAACCATGCCATGGAGCTGCTCCCCCTTGCCAACCGACCCGTCATCGGCCAAAACTCCAAGCACAGCCACATACGTAAACGGATTAGCCATGCTCCCACTCACCTGCATTTCCCAAAACAAGTCCAATGCCTGCTCGTTCCACCCCTTTCTGGCGTAACCCGAAATCAACGAGGTCCACGACACCACATTTCTCTCCCTCATCTCACCAAACACTCTCCTCCCCTCCACAACACCCTCGGTGCACTTCATGTACATGTCCAAAAGAGACGTCCCGACGCTGACGTCATCGCCGAGGCCGGACTTGACACATTTGCAATGCACCTGTCTGCCCACAACGAGGTCACGCAGGCTGCCGCAGGCCTTGACGAGGGAAGACAGAACCGGCCCATTGACCGGGAAGCCGGCCCGGGAAGCGGCGGCGAAGAGGCGGATGGCGTCATGGTTGCGGTCGTTGCGAGTGTAGTGGAAGAGCAAGTGGGTGTATTCCAAGGGGTCTCTGTGGGGAGTTCCGTCGAACAGCTGGTGGGCGTTTGAAGTGGGGATGGGTTTTGGAGGCGACGGGATGAGAGGGTGGGACTGAGAGAATGCAGCGAGCCTCCTCAGAACGGTCATGCTCTCCGAAATAATTAATGATGCCCGGGATCCACAAATTCAAATCAGTCGTTTTTTGTGTCCGCCGTTTTCATATCTTCGAACGAGGATCTTATAATAAAAACGAAATGAAGACTTTTAAATAAACTGTTTTCACTTTTAATTGATTTTTTCTTATTTTCATTTACATATCACTCAACGGTTCATTTAAAAGTTCCCCTTTAATCCTTATAATAAAGCTAATTTTATCTATATTTTTACCAATTTAATACTCATTATTATAAAAAGTTATTGCTCATTCCAATCAAAATGGTTTTTACGTGACCATTTACACAAATTTGAAAAAAAATTTACTCGTCTGATTAACTTTTACGACAGATATTTAGCTGTGTGCATGCTGAGGATCAGAATTGGATTTTTAGCAATCTGATGCTCAGAAGGCAGATTGATACGGAAAGCAGGCAGTCCTTACATGCTTGTCATAGTTCTGTTAGTGGAGATAGTCTGCAGCCCTTGGCTAGAAGATCAAATACAGTGATAGAGGAAGTGATGCAATCTACTGCAAAGGGGAAGGTACTTGCAGTTGCAGATATTATATCCCCTCATCCACATTTGAATGACTTTCTACTGAAACCAAATAGTCTTTATTAACTTGCATGCTTATGGCTGAAAGGTATTTTCTAGCTTGTGGTTTAGTATTCATCATGAGTTTATGTGAAAGGTATGTACCAGTGATTAACTGATTGTGATGTTTAATTCGATAATGATTTGTAGTTTATGTATTCATATAGTTATGTCAGTGAATGAGAACTAAGAGTATCAAATTATTCAGTGAAGGTCTTGCAATGAGATATTATCAAATTTCATCAAGCATTGTTATTCTATATGCACATAATGATTTGTTTCCGAGTCATATTATATGCACATAATGATTTGTTTCCGAGTCATATTATAGTGTCAGTACAACGAGAACCTCATCCCCATCTCCATTGCATTTGCGTTGGTGTTGAAATTGTGAGTTCGTGGACTTCACCAGTTTCTACGAATAATAACTCATTTATGGTATTATGAGGTTTTATATAGCCTACTATAGGAACGTGTAGTAGAAACTTTAGAACAAATAACTCTTTGTAAATTTGTTGGATTTTGGAGATAAGAATGAATTTGAGATTTTTGAATGATGATGTGTAGATGTTGATACATTAAAATCGAATAGAATTGACATCCAAATCAACATCAAACATATATCATCATATACTTAGATGTCTCTGTATCTTTAAAGCAACATTTATATGTCGTCTTACAGTAAAAGAAGATATTAGTGCATGTTGTCTGAGATACATATAAGACGATAGACAAATAACGTCTGAATTTGTGTTAGACAACATAAAAATAATAATGTTTGTCATTTGAGATTATATCAGACGACAGACAAGTGACGTTATAGTATATTTGAGACGACAGACAAGTGACGTTATAGTATTTGAGACGACAAACGGATCAAATCATTTGCAGCTTCATGCCTTTACAACGACAACTGTCGTTATAACGCTTTGTAACGATAGATGCATTTTTTGTGTTACAAAACTAGATTAATTCAGACAACATACTGTATGTTGTGTAAAGTTTTATCAGACGAAAAACGTTGTCTGTCGTTTGAGTAGTTATCAGATGACAACTGGATAGACGACACGTAAAAAAACAAAGAAACGACGGGCATTGCCCATCGTCTGAAGGCTAAATTGGTGTAGTGTCTTATGGTCGGCTCTCTAGTACTAGGGAAAAGAATCCGAACTCTTCAATTTTCTCTTGCTATAGTGGTAGGGAAGTTGTTATGGGAAGATTACCAAAAGCAATAGAAGGGAGCTCGTCGACTCCCACGGGGCGATGTTTAAATGTCGTCTCATATCAACACGTTTCATAATTTTCTCTAACTATAAAAACAAAAGGGGTAAATTCAGCGTAAATATCTGAACTCTGATGCCAAGATCAATGTAGTACCCAAACATTAAAATCAATAAAGGTGATAGCTAAATTTTTATTCTGCTACCAACAAAGGATCTACACCCTAATTTAAAGCATATTCTATTAAAATATTCCGTTAACATTGTCAAAAAGACCAAAATAACCTTAGTTTTTTTTCTTTAATTTGACAAAGCATAGTGAGCCTAGATCATCAAATTTGTTTATTTGAATTATTGCAAATTTAAACTCATTCTCATTACTCGAAGACAGACAGTTGTCTTTTATCATCAATAGCAAACTTAATAGTTAATTGACTTTTTTAGAACAAACAATAAAGAGTTTCATTAACCGGAATACAAATTACAATCATGAGAGACACTACTGGAATCAGTAGTTTGGCCGACGAAAAATTTTCGTCGGCCTGTTAGCCAAATTCGTCGGCTAAGATGTCATCGGCAAAGACTCGTCGGCTATGAGTTTAGCCGACGAAATAAAAATGGTCATCGGCTATAGTTTCACACTAAACCGATGACTTATTTTTCAATTTTTCGTCGGCTAAAGTAAGTCTAAAGCCGACGAAATAAATTGTCGTCGGTCTCAACCTAAAACTTTGGCCGACGAACTGTAAATATTTCTTCGGCCAATTTAAAAAACTATAGCCGATGAAATGTACTATAAATCGTCGGCTAAATATTTAAAAAAAATTAAAATAATATAGCCGATGAAATATAGTACATTTTGTTGGCTAAAATACTACTATAGCCGACGAATTAAGCCATATGTCGTCGGCTAAACTTTGAAAAAAAAAATAAAATAAAATACTATAGCCGACGAATTATGGTAGATTTCGTCAGCTATAGTATTTTTTATACTAAAAAAAACACAAGCTGAAGCTGGGCTTGAAGTCCCTTGCCTGTTCTGAGCGTTCGCCTAGGAAACGACCTACGAAGGAAAAAAAATTTGTAAAATATTTTAAAACGTACTAATTAATAACAATATAAAAAATTATTATTTTTAATTACCTGTTTATGAGGGTTGTTGAATTCTGATATCAGAAGCCAACGCTCGTATTCCCTGAACTGGAACTCAAGGGGGGTACCAGAACCTTCGTTCCCATGCGTAGTCTAGTGGGTCCGTAACTCGTTCTTCCATTCCTTGTACCTACAGATACAAAAAAATATAAATATTATTAATTACACATATAATTTTGTTTTTTCATTAACTTTCCAACGTACCTTCCCCCATGCACAACGTCCGCCCAGGTGTTCCTCAGGTGCTGGGGAACGTCAAACCACACCAGCATTAAAACCTTTATTAGTTTTTCATAAATCCACAATGTAATACATAATATTAATTGTGAATTTTTTATACTTACCGACATTGCGTTGTGGACCATGTCCTTAACCTTTTGTGGGACCTCGCCCCAGTCTGACACAACATAGGGACTCTATCCCTAATGAGCGCTCCCACGTGGCCGGAGTACATCCTTGTCTTGCCGCCTGATACTACGTTCCTATCCCCGTCAGTATTAATGACAGGAGTACATCCTCGTCTTCCCGCCCGATACTACGTTTCCATCCCCGTCAGTATCGATGACAATCCTTCCCGAGGTACTCACGGTCTTCTCGACATCCTTCCCTGTGACGGGACCTCTCTTCTTCCTTGTCGGCTTGGCTCTGACGGTGCCTATCATAAATTGATTATTAATAGATTATTCTTATTATGACATTATAAGAAAATAAATTATTTATATATCATTACCTGAGGGTGTTAGGGCGGACGCGACGGATTCCGACTCTGTCACCGATGAAGATATCCTCGTAGAAATTAAATCTGTACCAAAAGGCACAAACAGGTACGCCGCTGATGGTTTTAGCCGACGAAAAATGATATAAATCGTTGGCTAAAACTATCTTGGTCGACGAAATACGGCCTATTTCGTCAGCTAAAAATGAAAAATATATAAAAAACTGGTTGTTTAATGTAACCATACCAATTTCCTGTTCATATATCACCAAAATTAAACTAAATTATGAATTCAACAGCTTGTAGCATATAAAGCACACATCAATTTGTATTACAAATTCAAACTAAGAAGACTCATAATCAGAATCATCCGATGAGTCTTCTTAGGTGTCAGAATTAATTTCTGGCAATCTATGTATTTCTTCATCACAAGCGTCGTCGTCTGTTTCTTGATTTGGATCCACATAATAAGACTTGCATCTAAATCATGAATTCGAACCAAACGACCCGCTTTAAAATTATTAAGGCGAATTGTAGAGGAGTCAGGAATACCTATTGAACTTGGCTCTTGACAAGCAACATCTTCTTCCTCGTCTTCGGCCTCTCCAAGTGTAGCCGCCCGGTAAATGTTTCGAGGGTGCACAAGGTTGACGACTTTCCACTTGTCACCCTTAACAAGGTCATCAAGATAAAACACTTGTTTTACCGATATGGCAAAAACGAATGGGTCATCTTCGTAACAGCTTGTAGCAGTGTTCACCGATAAAATCTCGTACTGATCAATCTTCATGCTCTGCAGGCTTCTAGTATCAAACCATCTACACTTGAAAAGGTGCACTGTCATGCCTTGCCCATAAACGAGTTCCACCATTGAATCGAGAACACCGTAATAATCAACTCCATTCCGCCCACCATGCGCCATCACCTCAGAATTCTGTGTTCTTCATCTGTTGTCTCTCTATTCACATATAAATTGCACGCCATTGACCTTGCACATCGGATAAACTCTTGACATTATCGGCTTCATCGCTAGAAGTCTTAGTTCGTGCGACCAATTTGGGTGACCATCAAATTTAATATGGTTCATCTGCAACCAAATATTCAATGTATTGTAAATATGAATAATTATGCAATGAATGAGTCATGAACAAAAATAAAGAATTACATACCCAGCCGTCAAAATAGTTCGCGAACTCCTTGTTGTGGTAGTCGAGATCACCTTAAATGTCTGGACAGTATAAATGGATGCCTTTCTAGTATTCAACTTCTGGACAATTAATCAATACCCACCAATAGGCTATGACTAGCTCATGTGGTTGCAACTTGTAGGAGTCTGGTAAAATTCCATAAACTTCAACATCATTAGAGACCATGGAAAGGTTGAACTTCGGTACATCTATCGGTATGGTTTGTGGAGTTTCCTTCAATGCTCCTAAATACAACTTCATGTAGGTGACGCACACGTGCGCAATATATGCTTCAGCTATACATCCTTCAGGCGCGGATTTGTTAGCTACATAAGCTTTGTAGTCTTCAAGTTGTACATCGTTCGGGTTTTATTCAATGCTTTATATTCAATGTAGTCTCTAAGCTTTATATCCAAGTTGAATATTTGGTTGCAGATGAACCATATTCAATTTGATGGTCACCCAAATTGGTCGCACGAATTAAGACTTCTAGCTATGAAGCCGATAATGTCAAGAGTTTATCCGATGTGCAAGGTGAATGACGTGCAATTTATATGTGAACAGAGAGATAACAGATGGAGAACACAAAATTCTGGGGTGATGGCGCATGGTGGGCGGAATGGAGTTGATTATTACTGTGTTCTTGATTCAGTTATGAAACTCGTTTATGGGCAAGGCATGACTGTGCACCTGTTCAAGTGTAGATGGTTTGATACTAGAAGCCCGCAGAGCATGAAGATTGATCAGTACGAGATTTTATCGGTGAACACTGTTACAAGCTGTTACGAAGATGACCCGTTCGTTTTTGCCATATCGGTAAAACAAGTGTTTTATCTTGATGACCTTGTTAAGGGTGACGCGTGGAAAGTCGTCAACCTTGTGCACCCTCGAAACATTTACCGGGCGGGTACACTTGGAGAGGCCGAAGACGAGGAAGAAGATGTTGCGTATCAAGAGCCCAGTGCAATAGGTATTCCTGACTCCTCTACAATTCGCCTTAATAATTTTAAAGCGGGTCGTTCGGTTCAAATTCGTGATTTAGACGCTCGGCTTATTGATGTGGATCCAAATCAAGAAACAGACGACGACTCTTGTGATGTAGAAATGCATAGATTGACAGAAATTAATTCTGACACCGAATAAGACTCATCGGATGATTCTGATTACGAGCCTTCTTAGTTTGAATTTGTAATACAAATTGATGTGTGTTTTATATGCTACAAGCTGTTGAATTCATAATGTATCTTAATGTTGGTTATATATACAGGAAATTGGTATGTCTACGGTTAAACCACCTGTTTTTTTTTATCTATTTTACAGTTTTAGCCGACGAATACCCTAATTTTCCGTCGACTAAAGTTAAATGAATAAAATAATAATTTATACCACTAGTTGGGTCTCCTCGATTTGAAACTATTTGTAGTTGAAGGTCCAGACAGAATACGGAATTTAGGCGGTCAAATCACCGTTTATTTGTGTTTAGGGGTTTGACTAACGGGATTGACCGTGCGGATCGAGTCCTTAAGTTTGTCCGATGATGCTGAAAATTTACCCCCACACATGTTTCAAAATAATGATGATATCTGACGGTCGGTTTTTCGTTTCACAAGATTGATCGTCACAATCAAAATATGCCTACAAATATTGTATAACTAATTTACCAAGTGTTAAGTAAATATTCCGTTTTAAAAACAAACTATATGTAGAGGCTTCAAACGATAAAAAGTCGTGAGATAAGTTATGACCGGAACGATGAAATATGTCTACGGTTAAAAAATCACCTAATTCCGATAAGTTTCAGTGCCAATACTTGCGGTCATTGCATTTTTTTCATTCTTTCTCCATAGAGGATGCCCTATCTCCAATGGTTATTTTTCTTATAATTTTTATACCACTAGTTGCGTCTCCTCGATTTGAAACTATTTGTAGTTGAAGGTCCGGACAGAATACGTAATTTAGGCGATCAAATCACCGTTTGTTTGTGTTTAGGGGTTTGACTAATGGGATTGACCGTGCGGATCGAGTCCTTAAGTTTGTCGGATGATGCTGAAAATTTACCCCCACACATGTTTCAACATAACGATGATATCTGACGGTCGGATTTTCGTTGAATACTGATAAAACATATAAATTGGACATGAATTTACTAAATAATTATAAAAAGTACTTTAGCCGACGAATTTTTTATTTCGTCGGCTATACTTCTTCCTATATATTCGGACCCAGCGACAGAACCCTATTCCTCCTCCTTTCCTCTTCTCGGCCGCACTCCTTTCTCCCTCTCTTCTCGATTTTCTTTCAATTTTTCGGTCTCCTTCCGGCCTCCACTCCGCCTCCCTATCTCCCAAACAATTAAGGTATGCAATTTCATGCCTATATTGAATTATAGAACTATTTTCAATTATTTTCAATATGTTGAATTATATGATAATGTTGTTTGTGATAATATTGGTATATTAAGTCAATTTGGTATATATTTAGTAAATTGGTAATTTTTAATATATTTGGGTATATTAAGTCAATTTGGTATATTTAGTAAATTGGGTATATTAAAATATTAATTGGTATATTTAATATATTTATGATAATGTTGTTAATTTTTTAGTAATTCCATATATTTAATAAATTTGGTATATTAAAATATTAATTGGTATATTTAATATATTTGAGTATATTAAAATATTAATTGATATATTTAATATATTTGTGATAATGTTGTTAATTTTTTTAATGCTATATATTTAACAAAATATTAATTATATTATTTAGGATGAATGGATTATTTAGTAAATCAAATAGTTCAAAGGGCCAAAGGGCTGAATCGTCTGAGGGAACGTTTAGCAACCCTCGGGCGTCGTTTTAGGGCCCAATGACAGCCCGACGCGTGTCTCTTATAGAGCCGACACAAAGACAGCTGGGGGCCACACATTCCTCTAGGCAACCGGACGCCCCTCGCTCCTCTAGGCAGCCGGACGCCCCTCGCTCCTCCAGGCAGCCGAGCGTCCCTCACTCCTCAAGGCAGCTGTGGCCTCCGACTCAGGCGGAGGTGTCTGCACCACGTATGCCTGAGATACACAGGGCACCGACTCCGGGCACTACTGTTTCGGAGGGTGGGTCTTCTGGGGTACAGATGCTGCCGGCTCTTCTCTACCTTCCTTGGTTCATACCGGCATTACCTGCAGTCGATGACTCAGGGGTGTCGATTTATCCACTACCCCCGCAGGTGACCCCATCAGCGGCGTACCTGTTTGTGCCGTTTGGTACGGATTTAATTTCTGCGAGGGTATCAACATCGGCGACAGAGTCGAAATCCGTCGCATCCGCCCCAACACCCTCAGGTAATGATATATAAATAATTTGTTATGTTGTAATGTTATAATCAAAATAATTTATTAATAATCAATATATGATAGACACCGTCGGAGCCAAGCCGACAAGGAAGAAGAGAGGTCCCGTCACAGGGAAGGCTCTCGAGAAGACAGTGAGTACCTCAGGAACGATCGTCATTAATACTGATGGGGATGAAAACGTAGTATCGGGCGGCAAGACGAGGATGTACTCTGGCCGCGTGGGAGCGCTTATTAGGGATATAGTCCCTATGTTGTGCTCAGACTGGGGCGAGGTCCCACAGGAGGTTAAGGACATGATCCACAACGCAATGTCGGTAAGTATAAAAAATTCACATTTAACATTATTTATTACATTGTAGATTTATGATAAACTAAACTAATAAATGTTTTACTGCATGTGTGGTTTGACGTTCCCCAGCACTTGAGGAACACCTGGGTGGACGTTGTGCATGAGGGAAGGTACGTTGCAAAGTTAATGACAAAAGAAAATTATGTATAATTAATAATATTTATAATTTTTTTGTCATATTACAGGTACAAGGAGTGGAAGAACGAGTTACGGACTACGGATGGGAACGAACGTTCTGGCACCCTTCTTGAGTTCCAGTTCAGGGAATACGAGTGACGTTGGCTTCTGATATCGGAATTCAACAACCCACATAAACAGGTAATTAAAAATAATAATTTATTATATTGGATTATAATTAGTACGTTTTAAAATATTTTACTATTTTTTTCCTTTGTAGGCCGTTTCCCGGGCGAACACTCAGAACCGGCAACGCAACACAAGGAACCATCATGCCGGTTCTAGATCGTTCGCATCGTTGATGGAGGAGGCGGCCAGGGAACATCCAAAGGTCAACCGGTACGTCTATACGTACGAGAAGACATATCCTGACGCCCTGAAAGATATTGTAAGTCGTTTTACGTTTTAAAATTTAGTAAGTTATATATATATATATATATATTTCAAAATGTTAATTAATTATTTTTTCCTATCAAATTAGGGGAGGGTGAGGCAGGCTAGTGACGAGGTGATGACTGCTATAGTCAGGGAGACATGGCCTGACACGCAAGAGGAAGACATGTCCGAAACCATGTCCCGGATCGACATTTCGGATCTCAGTGTTGGGGCGAGGATCATGGGCACAACATTCCCACCGCGAGGAAATAAATTCTACTGTCGGGGTCTAGGAAAGAAGGGCGAGGGGGTACTGAAGACCACTCCCGGATTTCAGAAAAAAAAGGAGCCTCGACCAGCAGCAGAACGACTCGACTAGAGGCGGAAGTTCAGATGTTACGGGAACAGCAAGCCTCCCAGACAGCATATACTGCCGCTTTACAGGAGTATAATGCAGCAGTATATGCCACCTAGCAGGCACAGCAGCAGCAGATGTTGCAGTACTTGCAAGATTTTTCAGCTGCACAGCTTCAGGGACTTCCGCCTCCGCCCATGCTCCACCACCTCTCTTTCATAAAAATAACCCTCCATATGTATAACTAAGACAGTAGAGAGCTAAACTCTTATAACCTGCATTGACAAATGATCATAAAGGGACAAACTGTAGAGTTTGGATTCAGTTCCTTTTCTAAGAGGCATGTGCCTTGGTGCACTTTGTGGTTGAATCTTGGTCTTGGCTGAAGCTGTTGCAGCCATGTAGTTTGGCACTTCACTCTCCCCCATTCCATTTTCATGATCGATTTCTCTAATGTAGCAATGAGAGCTAACCGACTGAACTTGTGTAATTCTTCTTGTCCACCCATCAAGCATATCAAACTTTTTCTCTAGCTCCCCCTGCACACAATTTTGACAGTTATTAGCTACTAATATTATTCAAGACACTAATACAGAATAAAAGGGTGTATTCTAGATATCAATTTTCAATATTTAGAGGCACATTTGACACATGCTAAAGACTACAATTCAAAATCACTCACGATCATAAACATAATTCTTCCTATAAATTCTGATCTACACTCACGATCAATAACATAATTCTTACTATTGATTCTTACATGTGAATATGGCATGGAGGAATAGCAGCTGTTTCTATTGTCATAATCAATCCAATACATAATTGTTAAAGAACTAAGCAAGTACCAAGGCAAAAGCAGGGGTAATCATAATATGTGACCATTAAACCCATCTCAATTCTTATAGCATAGTATTTGAATATATAACATTTGCAGCAAACCCATCTCAATTCTTAATCTAAAATGAGACATTTGCAGCAAACCCAATAGCAGAAATCACAGAAAAGATAAATCGAATGGAAGAATGACAAGCCACCTAGGTCACGGTTTTCCGACAGACACGGGGGACGCCAAAGAGAGGGGAATTGTTGACGGGCGGTTGACCATGAGAGAGCGGCAGAGAGATGGGAGGACGAAATTTGGGTTGATTAAATTGTGTTTATGAGAGAGATTCGATATTTTGAGAGATAGAAGAGGTGAGAGTATATGAAAAAGTGAAAATAAGATTTAATATTAAATGAGGAGATCTTAGCCGTTTGATGGAAACGAAAGGCTAGCGAGCCACTCATTAGGAGGATCCGGATTCATCCAAATCTCCCATATTAATGAATGAAGGGTGTGTTTACTAATATGGAATGAAATTTAGGGTGAATGAGAATGAGGATGAATGAGAATGATGGTGAATAAGAATGAGAAGGAGTCATTCTCATTCCTTTGTTTACTCATCATCCTGGAATGAGAAATAGGAATAGGAATCATAACTCGTCAATGACAATAATAACCTTTTTGACAACTTCACAATTTCTCTTCAATGAAGTTTCAAAATCAAAGTCTATGTATTGATGTTCTCACAAAACAACATGTAAAAGTTCCAAGTTAACATTCCAAATACCCTAATAAACTAACAAGCTTCAATCTGCAAAAAAAACTTCCTAGCTTTGATAATCATTGATGTGCTTATATAGAAAGTCAATAACAACTTCAAACATCCAATACATGCATTAATGCTAACATCAAACAGAATAGTCTAACAACAACATAGCATATTAAGTCCAGCAAAGTGAAAAAAAACATAACAGTAATACAAATCAAGCCAAACTAGTAAACAAAGGTAAGTCTAGCAAAGTAAGTTCAACAAAAGCATTCATCCTGTTTCATTGTAAGCCAATTTCGAGTAGGTTCTTCACATATGATTCCATCATTTCATCATTCATGGTAAAGAACACCCTGAGAAGATCATGTTTCTGTGCCAATATATTTGTGGCATGGAACACTTGAACTGAGGTCAGAGATTCCATTTTCCACATGAAGTCTTGATTGTAGATCAGTTAACTCCTTATCTGTAGAAAGAACGCTGACCAATCCATCAAGCTTAGGTGTCATCCCAGCCACAGCTTGTGCCATAAGACCAAAGTTCTTACTCATTTCATCCAATGCTTTTCCTTTCCAACGACTAGCATTAGATGAAGCGCTTTGTGTAGGCATCTGTTGTGGGGCACTTGGAGTTTGGGGACTTGGTTGTGTAGAAGAAACATCAACTTCCTCAACTCCTCCATGTTGTGAACCTATATCACCAATTGAGTTGGCATTGCCAAAGAGAATGTCATCTTCCAAATTGACATCAACATTAGTGTTCTCACGCGCAATTTCCTCTTCATCATCATCATCCGTATTACCAACATTCATTCCATTTGCACGATCTCTATCATATATTTCTCCAAGTATATAGTAATTCCGAAACGGCTTACCATATAATCCAACAACATCTTTATTTCTTTTCTGTCCGAATTAACATAATAAAGAAAAAGAGCAAAAGACTACAATTCAATTAAACAATTTACGTTAATGAATAAATTAAGCAAGCCGAAATATAATTGAAAGATAAAGCTGAAATATCAATACTTACCTCTACCCATTCAATGTAAACACTTTTCTCACACACTAGCATCATTTCTTGCTCATTCCAATTAAAACCACTTTGGTTCAACATCTCAGCTAAAGCATAATATTTTCTCTTTAGTGTCTTGATCCTTGATTCAATATGTGGGTTTGCTAATATTCCACGGCCTGGAAGCTTTGATTCCATCATATATTGTAGTTGTTTGAGGTAATCATTCCTAAACCCAGTATCTGATCTCCACTTTTTATCATGGTGCAACTCCAAAAGTGATTCTACCAGCTTGTCAACTTTCTCATCTGTCCAATAACGTTTATTTTGGCCTCTTTCTCGAGAATTTGATGCAGAACTCATCCTATATTATAAACATTAAATATACTCAAATGAATGAAATATACTCAAATGAATGAACAACAAAACAAGCTGAGAATAACAAGCTGAAATTATATATAGAAGGCACCAAAAATATTTGATGATCTGTCCAAATTTTTAATTCACCATACCAATATGTATACTTTGTGTCTTATTTATAACAAGGAAGACTAATATAAGCACATATTAACAAGTAGGTAAAGAGTAGCAGGAGACTATAAGATAGATTAACAAAGGTTAAAGAACAGCAAGAATATTTGATGATCTGTCTAACAAGCTGAAATTAAAGAACCATTGAAATTAATAAATAGACACTTAGGTTTATTACAAGCTGAAATGACAAGTCATTTTTTCAATAACAACATCAGATTAAAGGAAAACAATCTATTTAGCTTCCCTAGTTCTTCTCCAAGTATTAAACATTTCAGTGGCAAGATTTTCTCTCCAAGCACTCCACTCATCGGATGTCTCAACTGAAGTAATGTAGTCATTGTCCTCTAAAATTTCATTCCTTTGTTGCCTATCATACTCAATCTCAATTGGATCTACCGACATCTCTCTTCTTATATAATTGTGGAGCATGCAACACACCGAAATTATGCGGCGTTGTGTTACAATATCATAAAAAGATGGACTTCTTAGAATCGCCCAACGCATTTTCAGCAATCCAAAACACCTTTCAATGACATTCCTAGCACTTGCATGTTTCATGTTGAAAAACTGTTTTGCTGTTGTAGGTCGGTGTCCATCTCTCCACTTATTGAGATGATAGTGTTCTCCTCTAAATGGTGCAAGGAAACCTTTTCCATTAGTGTAGCCACCATCAACTAAATAATAATTACCTACAGTATATAAATCAGAAAATTATATTCATAATATATATTTAAAAATTTTAGCCAACTCAATAAACCGGTTATGGTTTAGAGCGTTACCATTTGGTACTTTTAATCCATTTCTCCTAGTAATAGCATCTCTAAAGACTCGACCATCATGCGCTGAACCCTCCCATCCGGGCAAAACATATATGAATTGTAATTCCGGAGAGCAAACTCCTAACACATTTGTTGCTATTTCATTTTTTCTTATCCTATACCTTGGTTTGTCTTTCTCAGGTACACACACCCCAATAGATGTTCCATCTAATGCTCCTAAGCAATTCTATATCACAAAAATTAGCTATTAATAATATAATTTTTTCCAAAGCAAATCTAAATGTTAATATTATCAATGTATAACATACCTTGAACCATTTCCATCGATAATCCGTTGAGTCCTCAGGTATTGATTCGGGTGTTTTCCAAAAATCTTTTTGGCAACGATTGATTGCTTTAAGACACTCATGAAAATATTTGCTAACAGTTCGGCCAGATCTATGAAAATGAAATTTTATGACACGATCAATACATATGACATCACTCTCATAAACAAGTCTATATAAATGTGATAATTGCCTATAAACTCTTAGGGCAGAATATGGACTTTTGATGCATTTTTGAGTTGCTATGAATGCATGAGCATAACCAGCAGCACAAACAACAAAAATAACCCGAAGCAAGATAATTAATTCATTCACAATAACAAGAAGCTTCTGCTTTGTGGACAAAAGTAAACGAGCCATTCGTCTACAGAAAAGAGAAGAACAAAAGACAAACAAACAACAAGAATAATTAGTACAAACCTATCACATAGAAGCACATATAAATTCACAGCTCCAAAAAAATGTACAAACAAAGGCATACAACTATCAGCTACACAACTAAAACAAATTATAACCTAATCTCTAAAACAGAACCATTCTTCTCATTCACAGACAAAATAGAAACACTAAAGTAAAAGAAAGTCCTTCATTGATCCACCATTACCAATTCTAGAAATTATCGAAAAAAATTAAGAAAAGGATGAATCAAGTGTAGGAAAACTGCTCTAACACTCCAATTAACCAACAAAACTTCTTACATGGAAGAGGAAAAGGTTTTTTACAGTATCGCAGATTACATCCATGTACCATTAATCTTTAATTACTTATTATTGCTGTCTCTTATACTTTATGTCAGGACCCACCCCGAGTTAAACCCCTTTAACTCGAAGTAAATCCTGCGGGGACCACCTCAAGGGAACTTCTTACCGAAACCCCCTTGAAATGGCCAACCCTTCCTACATTCCAACTCAGCACTTCCATGAGTATCTAACAATAAACCCTAACTCATGAAGGCATCCTGCTCTCTAACCTACTTAATTAGCTAAACTGGGTTAGTCAGAGCAGTCTACTAAGATGATTACCCTAAAGAATTTCAAGCAGCAACGGATTGATCGACTATGCCTCGACTCATGTACGCGCACGACCTCCGCTCGAGAACCCTGAAACACTGGGCATTTGAAAACGAAGGGCCCAGGGGAGAAACATTGAAAACTGTCAGGGTGAGTGGACAAAAATAAAACTTGAAAGCTCTTATTCCTTTAATGTTCTCCCTCTAAGTTTTCCTAGGAAAATCCGCATGCAAGTAAAACATAAACAATGCCTTGGCTCAAAATATAAACAATTATGTGGGGTATTAACCTCATCCACGAGAAAACCCGACCTGCTCTATTCGGGAAGGTCTAATGACCCGCTCTACCGAAAAGGGTCCCTGACCTGCTCTATCCGGGAAGGTCAAATGACCAGCTCTACCGGAGAAGGTCCCTGACCTGCTCTATCCAGAGATGGTACTCGCTCTAACTGGAGAGGGTCCATGCTAGCAAACAATCCTTATATCCTTTTCCCTTTTTCAAAATCCCTTTAAAACCTGTAAAACCTGTAAGACCTCGTAAAACCTCGTGGAAACAATAAATCGAAAACCCCTTTAAAATCCGTGAGCCAAATTTCTCCTTTAAAAACATCCCCCTCCATAATCCCAAAACGGTGATAATCAATAAAACCATACCCCGGGAAAAATCCTTTAAAATCACGGGATGGGTATGAACCTCTTTCCCGGTTTGTTTGCCTTTAAAATCCTTAAATCCCCTTTTCCCAAATCACCGTAAAACATATAAATAGAGGAAATCAATATATGCAGGAGAAACCAATTAAAGTATAAAGCATGCAATTTAATTTAAATCAAAGGTCCACTCACAGTACTCATCGCGACCTTCTTCCTGCTCGGAAAGCTCCTCAAGCGAAACCCTCGAACTAACCGTGTAGTCGAGTCCGTCTCACGTTCAATCAGAGACTGTACAAACAAACCATTATATTAGTCATTCCAAAGTTGACTTGGTATTTTCCTAGTTTGACCAGGAAATAGATTTAATTCCGATTACCCAACCGTAACATACCGACTTTCTTTAATAATTCACTTGACATTAGGTTCACCCATAATAATTTGTGGAATTACTATGGACACCCATTGAACCACTTCACCAATACCTTAGGAGTCCTTAAAAAAAATCCTTAAACCTTAACCGGAAATAATTGATGGTCGGAATAATATTTAATTATCCGCCAATAATATTAAACTAGAAAATTCCAAAACCTAACCAAAACTCCTCCAAAAATTACCAAATTTTAACCATAGACTCCTCACAATATGTACTAATTAATGGGCATGAAAAACTGCCCAAAAAGTGGCGTCACCGCCGCCAGCTCCGCCGCCGACGGCGGCCGCCGGCAGAAATTCCGGCTAACATTCCGGCGACCTCAGATCGCCACCAAATTTTACCAGTAGCTTCGTCTCATCATTTGGGACAACTTTCTAGTTCAACTCGAAGGCCAATTCGGCCTCTAACTAGGTCAAACACTCGATGAACAGTAGACCCCGAAAATTTACACTTCAAATCCTCAATTCTTCCTACACACTTCGAATCAAGCTTCCAAATTCTAGGGGATTGTAGTACACCTAAAACCCATCCTAAACATATAAAGAACTCAACAAATGGTGATCTAGGGAGGGAGAAATTCGATCCCGAAATTCTACTGTACACATGAAGAACAAGTCGGAATTTCTCCCGATTTACGGCGAGTTAGGTCGGAAAGCTTACCTAGAAATGAAGTAGGCTCGGAGGCCGAGCTTTTGGGACCGGTGTGGAGGCCTGGGGTGGCCGGACGGCGGCGCGGTGGTGGCTGGAACATCCGGCAGTGTGTTCGGTCGGGGGGAAGAGAAAACACGGGGGAGAGAGAGAAAATGGCTGGGTGAAAATCTGATTTTTCACCCCGGTAACTCCTATATATAGCCATTTTACCACACAGTAACTTTATACTTTTGTTTATAACTTTCCCATACGAACTCCGATTTGAGCGTGCTACGTGTCCACGAACTCGTAACGACGCCCTCTACAACTTTCAAGAAGGAAGTTTTCCCAAATTCTTGACTTAACGAAAAGTCAACTTCACGATCATTGTACGGTTAAACGGTCACTTTAAATGGTAAAAGACCAAAGTAACTAACCGTAAAATAATTCTAGGATCGGGGTGTGACACATTATCTCTATTCTACATCAATATGGCTTTATGGAAAGCTGTGTGTGTCACTATGATAAAGCTGTCTCTTACTAGTAATCAAATTTTGAAAGAGATATTTCCACAATAATAAAGCTGATGATTAGATAGAAACCACATGCACATCAATGGAAAGTATTCATATCTTAATCGTTAATATGGAGATTGAACAAAATCGCACCTTGCCTAATACATAAGACAAATCAACAAAAGAACAGTCGAAATCTTTCGTTGTTTATGTTGGGTTCTTAAGGAAAGTTGACGACGGTCTGATGAAAGGGCGTGCTCTCGCAGCAGGAGGAGAAAAAGAGGCGGTCTGCTCTTATGCGTCTTCTGCTATGCATTCTCTCAACAAAAGAGGAGAAAAAAGATAGTTAGGGTTGATTTTGGGTATGAGTAGTTTAGGTTTTTTATAAAATAGCAAGGTTAAAATTGGAACTATGCTTTGCTTCATGGGTGAATCACCAGCACTACCACCCCCTCATCCGGAAAGAAAACTGGCGAATGATTCTTGAGTTGATGGTGGGACCCACACAGGTTTCATTCCCCCATTAGGTTAGTAAACATCATTTTTTTTCAGGAATGAGAATGAATCCCAAACTCGTCATTCCTTTTCTGTTTAAGTAAACGCACTCTAATTCTTAACCTAAAATGAGACATTTGCAGCAAACCCAATAGCAGAAATCACAGAAACGATAAATCGAATGGAAGAATGACAAACCACCTAGGTCGCGGTCTTCCGACAGACACGGGGGACGCCAAAGAGAGAGAGATTATTGACGGGCGGTTGATCGTGAGAGAGCGGCAAAGGATGAAATTTGGGTTGATTAAATTGTGTTTATGAGAGAGATTGGATATTTTAAGAAAGAGACGAGGTAAGAGTATATGAAAAAATGAAAATAAGATTTAATATTAAACGAGCAGATGTTAGCCGTTTGATGGAAACGAAAGGCTAGCGAGCCTCTCATTAGGAGGATCCGGAAACATCCAATTCTCCCATATTAACGAATGAAGTGGAACCCCACCCCCCACTCCCCTCTGACAGAACCCCAAACCAAACTTTCAAAGCATCTCAAGCTCCTCCCCTAGATTTCATCATGGGGTTGGTCTCCTGGTTCGCCTCCTCAATGCCTGTTCTATATCTCCTCCAGGTCCAAACCCCATACACCCTCAAACACTACTCACCTACCTCCTCCCTTGTATCATGAAATTCCCATTTCTCAGCCAAATCCCACCCCCAGATTCCACTCCCAGCACAAAAACCCAGATGCAAATCTCCTGACCCATTTCACAAATTCAAAGACTTGAGAACTCACTTCTTCTGCAAATGACGAAATCTACAGGGACGACCCAGAATGATCCCAACAACCCACAAGGCTGGTGGCCACATTTGGCAACAACTCCCACAAACCCTCTCAACGACTTCTTCATCCTCCCAATGAAGCTCTCTGTCCGCCCACTCTTCAGCCTCCTCCTTCTCATTGTCTTCGCCGCCACTCTCAGCTGCCGCAACGCCGTCCGGCACAGTCTGAGCTTGATAGAGTTCGAAAAGAAGGCACTCCTTCCGCCGCCGAAGCCAGTGTTCAATGCCACACTGCTGAGATTCGCTGCTGACGACGTGGGTGGAGCTCAGGCCAAGAAACAAGTAGAGCAACTTCTCGATGGCAACTTTGCTAGCCTTGGCCGGTACCGGGGTTTCGCTACTTGGAGAAGGTTTAATCACCATGATGTCAGGCCCAGGACCTCTGCAGGGTATCCGGTAATGCCCCGTGCTCCTCAGTTCTATAGTTATTGGTTGGAGTTTCGGAGATTGTTGAGTGACTGGTCTAGGAACAGGAGGTTTGAGCCTGATGTCATGTTGGATTTGGTTAGACTCGTGAAGGATCCGATTGAGGGGAAGAATGGGAGTGTGGGAGGTTCGGAACAGAAGCGTTACTCGTCTTGTGCTGTGGTTGGGAATAGTGGGATTTTGTTGAAGAGTATTCATGGTGCTTGGATTGATAGTCATGAGGTGGTTATTCGATTGAATAATGCGAGGATAGCGAGCTTTGAGGACAAAGTTGGGTCGAAGACGAACATTTCGTTTGTAAATAGTAACATTTTGCATCTTTGTGCTAGGAGAAATGGTTGTTTTTGCCACCCTTATGGACAGAATGTGCCTATAATTATGTACATTTGTCAACCGGTGCATTTCTTCGATTACGCAATATGCAATGCGTCTCATAAAGCGCCAATGCTCGTAACTGATCTTCGGTTTGATGTGTTGACTGCAAGGATTGTGAAGTATTACTCGTTGAAGAGGTTTGGGGAGGAGATGGGGAAGCCATTCGATGAATGGGGGGCTGCTCATGATGCTGCTACGTTCCATTACTCTTCTGGTATGCAAGCAATTATGCTTGCCTTAGGGATTTGTGACAAAGTTAGTGTATTTGGCTTTGGGAAGTCAGAGTCTGCTAAGCACCATTACCATACGAATCAGAAGGCTGAGCTTAGATTGCATGATTATGAGGCGGAATATGCTTTCTACCATGATTTAGTGGAGAGACCACAGGTAATACCATTCTTTTCAAACAAGTTCAAGATTCCTCCTGTGGTTATGTATCAGTGATATATTGCCACTTGAATCATGTGTTCTGGAACTAGTTCATACTTCATAGGTTTCTCAGGTGTCAATTGTTGTATTCTTGCTGTTTCCTATCATCAAAAAGTTGGTGTACTATAGTCGTTTCCTACTATGAAACAGTCGGAGGATAATTTGCAATGTTCTAAAAATCCCCGCCTAGACCGATTAATCCCCCACCTAGGCGCTAGGCGGTGCTTCACTGTTTTGGTTGAAACCGATTAATTCCTGCCAGAAAACCGATTAATTCCTGCCATAAAACCGATTAATCCCCACCTAAAAGTGATTAATTCCCTGATTAATGCTCTAGGTGGTTGTCTGCCACACTAGCGCCTAGCGTTTTTTAGAACATTGATAGTTTGTTGATGATTCTGTTTCATACTTTGACCTTGCACTATCAAAGATAGTTTGGGAATTATCTATTGTAAGATTGGAAGGAAAACCGGGTCCCCACTTGATTTGTTGAGATTGAACTTTCTTGAGCATGTCCAAACATTTTGAATCATTGTTCTTGTAGGCATGGTCATATGGAGCTTTTTCTTACGGAAAGTTAGTGTAGAATTTTACGGATACATTTTTAAAGGTTGAAGTGTGATGGTTCTGTTGATAATTAATTACTTTTGTGGGTGGCAAGTTCCTCCTTTTCATTAGAAAGTCAGAAGCTATACAGTTTTGTTGTACATTTTACATTTAAATGACAGAGGTTCACATTAAGAATCTGATTGTATTCTTCAATTGATATTCCTTAGAAACTTCCCTATATATTCTTTAGTGCCTCTTCCATTGCAGTTTGTTGTGCTTTTATATTTAGTACACTATTTACCGCAAGTAGGAGTGAGAGATCTGGTGGGTTTCTACCTGTGGGTTAGGGTGTGCCCGCCTATTTCAGTGATTGGGTTCCTACCTACTGGTCTTATTGTGGGAATATTTGGTACACTTAGGCTTCAATTTGTATTTGACCTATTCTTATCCCCCGGCTTCTTTATTTTATTTTCTCTGTTGGCTTGTGCACAATATATTTATCAGCGTAGTCACGTCTGAATATTCAATTTAGGTTCTTGTTTTAAACATGTAATTGATCTTGATGAACTTCTGATATTGTTTTGAATGACTGCTCATCTAGGCACGTCAAATGGAGATTTTATGTAGGGGCAGTGACATATTGTTTGATTGTTGAACTTCTGGTTCCTTTGATTTGTCTAGCAGTTGAGAAGTACCTTTCAATTCACATTAGAAAGTCAGAAGATAGCAGTATAGCACATACAATTTTGTATCTCATCATTTTAACATGTGAAACATACTTGATGCAAGGTTTGTGATTAGGATTATATAATTAGGAACGGTGTATGTTTTTACTAAATGGTGTTCTAACGCAGCCCCCTTTACTTATAAGGCCTGGTGGGTTCTTCGCGGCAGGGCGGACTTTTGTGGGAATGTTTGTTGTGTTACCTTATGTTTATCACCAAATTTTGGGGTTTCTCCTTTCCTTTGTTCTTTTTTACGCAATTCACTGTATTTTGTTGGCTCATGCTCAAGGTATTTATAATGGGCTTATTGTTGTCACCTGTGACATTTACTACCTGCTGCTTGTTCTCTGTTTCTCATCTCTTTACTAATCTACATAGAGGGTACACATGTAAAACAATTCTGAATCATTTCTTTGTGGAGGTTCCTATAGTCCGTCTATCATTACAAAATGTGCTTGAAGATAATCCATGAGAGCATAGAGAAAATGGAAGTGCAGAGTTACCATGGAAGCTAGTAAGGGTGAAATACAATTTTGGGATGTCTCAGAGAAAAAAGAAGCCGAAGAGAAAAGGTTGAGAAAGTTTGGAATTTTACTGCTGCAATGCAAGGTTAAAAATCAGGATTGTAGTATGGTAGTCCCATTTGTCGAACACAAACTCCCTCACTGGTATTCGTGCGGGAACAAGAGCATTTTCCGCTCCATGTATATCTAAGTCTCATGATTCAATGGGAATGAAAGCAGAAATGTATTTCATATTTGGATTCAAACTCATTCGTTTGCTGCTGCCAGGAAGAAATGAGGACAATATGCCAGGGGAAGAAGGGAGAGTGGAACCGCTGGAGTCTCGGTTTCTTTTGAAGACTTGTGCTCTTACAAAAACTTTGCAGTTGAGAATGGGTGCATGCTGTTACAACTTGCTGCGCATAGCTTCATGATGTCACGATTCTATGCGTATATAGCTAGGTGCTATTCCGTATTGGCATGTTTGTAAGAGTACTCCATGGCAGGAGTGTACGTTTGGTATCTCACCTCTGTGATGCTATTTCAGTCCTGACATTCAAAATTTAGCGATTTACTGAGCATCTGATGCTGGTACATCTACCTCTCAGCACAGAGGCATTCCCATTCTCAAAATCTCCATTCTCGATGTTCTTTGAGCACCAAAGAGAGATTGGCTTTGCAAATCAACAAAATCACACCAGCACCAAGTTGGAAGATTAGCATTTCTATACAACAAAATCACACCATAGTTGTATTCATGCAAAGCAAACTACAAGGGATCCATTTTTTTGGAGGCTTCAGACCTCGTGTGAGAACACCGTACCCAACATGATAATGGTCACACTACTAAATAGCAAAAGAGGGGACTATATACAACAAAGGATCAACCTCCCTACAAAGTGCTTGGACCCCTTCAAGTGTTTCCCAGAAATATAGCAAAATGTTGTTGGGACCCTTCAGCCTTCTCATTTCCTTAACAGAGTAGCAGAGTGCTTCATTGTTTCTTGGATCCCTCTAGGCATCTTCAAGGTCGCTCCTTAGTGTCCATGACAGCATCCTTCTCTTCATACTTCACATTGATGAACTAGAGTCGAGATCTTTTCAGCTTGGATTTTTGTTGCTTGAATTTGCTTAGATGGTCTATAGTCACCCTAGAAGATCTTTTCCATACCTGCTTGGGATCATAGACTGCATACTCATTATACTCGAGGATGCTATCTTTATTATCCGAAGGCACTAACCGTCCACAAGGAACTTTGATGTCATCTTGCCATACAAAGTGCTCCGATTCATCAGTCTTCTTCTTCCCTATGCCCTTCACTCCAGCTTTCTTGTCTTCCAAGGACTTGGTTTCCTGCCTCATCCGAATGCAACGGTGTTACTGTCAAAATAGCTATTGGGAGTTGACTACAATCTCCAGATATAATTTTGCATAAAGCTCACATACCTCTGGCGGACTTTTAAGTTCAATGATCTCCTCACCCAGAGAAGCCACTGCTAAAACCAGGAAACCTTCTGGTCTGTCCACAGCTGTATAGCCGTACCTGGCAGCTTCTGCAGCAGCATCAGAGCAAACTATTGCCTTCCCAGCCCGCAAACCGAAAGCTCAGCACATTGATGCACAAAATACAACACAACTGCATAAAGAGATGCAAGGAGAATCAATTGCTATCCATATTACCATATATCCTGGAACAGGGAGAGAGCATATTGAAGGCAAGAAACCCTTGTGCAAATGCCTCATCAGATTTGAGCTCCGTGTCCCTACGCAGGGAACAAAACAAACAAATTCATCCCGAGAAACTGTCAATGTTAAAAAAATTCCTACCCAGCCTTTCAAGCTGAACCCTACAGCTTCTAGTTTGCTTCCCCACAATTTTTATGTCCACACAAAATGTTTATTGTACCAAGGAAGAACAAGAACTAACGTTAAGCATCTTACCATACCATAGGAGGAATTTGTTGGGCAGCTTCTTCATCTCATCCAAAGATGGACATGCATTTGACTCAACAATGAATATGTTCTCGACAGACACCCCATATTCCTGAAACACATTATTAGCCAGCACTAATCCATGACTGTTCATTTCTGTACTGATCGAGAAGTAGACTATACAAACTCAAATAACTTCACGCTTACGGTATCTCCAACTTTGACAGATTCGTAGGTCTTGTCCAGGTACTTCAGAATCATTTTATAATCATCAGATTCCTTATCAAGTGGGGAGATTGAGCACCCCAATTTTCTATATCTATCAGACAATGGATCATCAATGGTAGCTCCACTCATGTCTCCAATAAGATGCGAGGCCACGGTTATGTCCCGAACAGTCTCCAGTGCAGCTGCAGCCTACAAGACAGATTCAGCACACCATTTCTAAGTGATGCGTGTACACATGTGATTTTGAGTCCTTATATGATCTGCAAGTTCTTGGAAGTTCCTGAATATGAAAGGCCTAGTAGAGTGCAGCAGGGTAAACCATCTTTGGCTGAAGTCCGACCAGACAGCCTCGGATTCTAGCCCTGATTCCTTCACTGATTTCAATTTCTCCACAAACTCTTGAAGAACATCCTCACCTGCTCACACAGTTAGTCTGCTAGACACAAACAACTAACAACTGAAACAAGTATATGACAAGTTTCTTACATCTCTTTAGGTGAACATCTGTAAGCATTCCCATTGGTAAGTCTGGGGCATCCAACCCCAACTCCATCAGAGCATATCTAAATCCAACAGAGGACAACGAAACTTGGTACAAATGCAAAACGATGATAAATTTTCACGTGCCTTGAAATGTGACCTTACTTGTAAATCTCCTGACTGCACAAGACCTTCATAAAATTCGCAACCTCGGGCTGAAGTTTACAATGGGTGGCAGCAACTCCCAGCTGTCGAAGACCAAGCCCTCCATGTCTTACTTCGACTCCATCATCCTTTTTCATTGTGAGAAAGGTCAGCGAACCAGGAACCAGGATAACATCGGAAAAAAAAGAACAGTGTGAGACAACATAACATGTCTATTGGGTAAAACTTCAATGGCTTCTTCTGTATTTTCTTCTCTCTTTCCCATGGTTCGAACTCGTTTCCAGCTACTTCCTCAAATATCCTAACAAACACTTTCACAGCATCGTTCACATCCTTCCATTCTTCAAGCCTCCTCTGCATTGGGGTCATCCCCAACTCTACCTTTCTTGTAGTACAGATTCAGGCTGTTTTCTGGCACCATAATCAGTTGCAAGATGCAATAACTGCAACAATCAAAGGTTTAGGAATTCCATATTATATCAGAGTTCAACTTATACATTAACAGAAGGGACAATTACTCATTCAGTTTTCGTCCTAGATCACAACGTGAGAAGGCACAGTTGTATAATATCCCATCCCTCTCAATGATTTTCCCGCCTTGCTCCTGCAGTTTCGTATCTTTGCTTTGTCAGATTACATTCACGAAAACCAAACAAACTGGGGGCAACACTATACCATGTAGAACGTTCCTATACCCCTGCACTTTGGTTTTCAAACTTTTTGGAATTTAGGTGTTTCACGTGATATGTAACTATTTGAGTTTCAGTTTATTATTTTACAAATTGAACCAACACATGTGGTTTTAAAAAAATGGAATCCTCAACTTTGATTGCTTTATTTATACAGTTAAAGAGAAACAATAAGGGTTTTTCATAAGGTAAATTTCATTCATATACGGCTTTATGGCCAAAAACCTTACAAAAGAGTCAGAAAGTGGCTATGATACCATAACCGATCACTACCAGCATAAACAACACAGCCGACGAAAATAAATAAAAACAGGCCGACGAAATAGTGGACTTTAGCCTACGAAATTTTTTTCTTCGGCTATAGTGAAATTTAAGCCGATGAAAAAAAATTCGTCAGCTAAACTAATTTTAACGTCAGCTAAGTTCTGTGAACTTTAGCCGACGAAATTTGAAAAGTGACTATTGTGATACCAATATGGAAGCGAAACGGGTGTACGAGTAAAATTAATTGCTAATGCTATGACATATGCCTTTTTTGACAATTTGATTTCGTTTAAGGCTTCAAAATACAGTTTTTCTAAACACTTAACACACGAAATCACATATATCTGTATCTATATGAGGAATTTTAATGGAACCTTCAACACAACAATCTCTCACAATGATGAGATGCAACTGCTCATCTAAAAATTTTGAGACATTTACCCCTCGATGATAGGGCTTCTCATATGGATAAATAATGGTAAATAGTAGGCATGTTGTGATTCCGGTCATCAAAATTCACAAACAAAAATACGACCATCAGATATCATTAATATATTGAAATATATCTATGGTAAAAAATTCAATTTGATCCGATAAATTTAAGGGCTTCATCCTGATGGTCAATCCTGTAAGTCAAACCCCTAAATATATTGTATTGACCGTAACTATCGGCACCAAGACTTTACTGGAATTACTTGATTTTTCAACCGTAGACTTAATTCACCATTCCGGTCATATCTTATTTCACGACTTTTTTGCGTTTGAAGTTTCTACGTAGAGTTTGTTTTTGAAACGGAACATATACTTATAGCATAGTAAACAAGTTATACAACGTAGTATGCATATTGTGATTCCGATGATCAAAATTGAGAAACAACCAGTGTAAATTAAGTATTTTGCCCGGATCTTCAACTAAAAATAGTTTCAAATCGATGAGACGCAGCCAGTGGTATAAAAATGTTATGAATAATAACCACCGGAGATAGGGCTACCTCTAACGAGAAAGACTGGAAAATTGCGTTGAGGGTTTAGGGTTTTAGCCGACGAAATTAGGGTAATTCGTCGGCTAAAATTAAATAAATAAATAACAATAGTCGATAAACTTATACCACTGGTTGGTAAATAAATAAATAGGACAAGTTGATAACCTTATTTTAGTATTGAGGACAGGATGATAAACTCAGGATTTTTTCAATATGGAGTGGTTTCTGGGGGAAAGAACTTGAGGTAGAAGAAGCAGGTTATTATGAAAGGAGGCATCGAAGAGGATGTTATGGTGAAACTAAATAGAGTTCCATTATTTATAGTGGATGATAAGAAGATCCAACGGTGGGGATACGCTTAGAGATAGAGAAATAGTCAAATAGCAGCTATATTTCACGTCGTTTGAGGATCAAGATATGGGTTGAAGAATCAAGCGTTGTGATTAAAAATATTTGCATTAAAATAGTTAAGGCAAAATTCAAAGACTAATAAATTTGGATCTGGGCTGGTTATAGTACAAAACATAACTTATTTGGCCTAATTTACAACGGCTTGTCTGCTAGCCTAATATCAACAACTAGCCTATCAAGATTAGCCTTAGTCAGTAGAGATTGGGTCTTTGCTTCCTTTTCTGTTGTTTCTACTTGTTCAATCTTTTTCTTCATAAGTTTTACTTTAGGGAGCTGTGCTTGAATGACTTGCATCTGGCGTTGGTTTTCCTGTTGAGAAGCTTGAAGTTGGGCTTCAATTTCAGATTTTTGTCTCTCTAAGGCTGCTATATGTTCATCTGCAACAACCGTAGCTTCGTGATAGGCAATTTTGAGGGTTTGAGATGTCTTGTTGATGGAGAATTCAAGTTTGTGTTTCTGTTGGCCACATTTTATGACCTTTTGTTCCTCAGCTGTCCAATTCACCATATGGGAGGAAATGTGTGACAGGTTATTTTCCAAGAGTGCAAGTTGGTCTTCACTAAAGTGTCCTCGCAAGGTGTCAATGGTGTTTTGGATTTTGGCTTCATTCTTCTCCGTAGTGACATCAATAACATCCAGGTTTGATTGAAATTGCTTAGCTGCGGTCATTGCAGGATTCGCAACAGGTGGCTCAAAGAGGGCTTCAAGTCTTGCTTCTAAAGACACCTCTGTAGCGGGAGTGTGTGAGATTACTGCGTTCGCCAGTTGATTAGTAACAACTAGAAGAGCTTCTTGTTCGTTCTCTAATGTCTGTGGTTGGCACAAAACTTGAGAATCTGAGGTGGAGGTTTGGTGAAGAATATCTTCAGGTACCTCTGGAATAGAAAGTACATCTGGTTCATGGTTAGTGAGTTCTAGCGTATGTCCTATAACTAGAGATGCATTCGTTGTTTCCCATGGACTAGGATCCTGCTGTTAGGAATAAAATTAGTACGTTAATATGAGTTTCTCATTATATATACATAATGGCGACGAAACTTTAATCTTACCGGTATGATGGGTGTATTAGTAGGGTCCACATCATGGATTGTGTTGTCTAGTTCAGAAGCTTCATAACTTGTAGGGTTAGTCTCATTCGCTGCATCATACACATCGTCTGTTAAGAGAGTAATGTCATCATTGTTATTACGTTATGTAGATGCGTCATCTTTTAGAATAGACTCACATCTTTAGTCGCAACTGTTAGAGTTGGAATAGCAGTAAGATTGGAAAGGCGTTAAAATTCTGAAGGGTAAAATACACTGATTGGAATGGCGGTGGATGGAGGTGTGATTTGGCTTAGAATGGTATCTACAACTGCTTGTTTTTCAGCTTCCCAATCTCGAGATTGGGCAGTTGGTTCCATTGAGGAATGAGGTGTTGATGTACTTTGTGCTGCAATTTGTCTCCAGCATGTTAGCGACATAAATAAAAGCACACTACCAGAATCAGTAGTTTGGCTGACGAAAAATTTTCGTCGGCCTGTTAGCCAAATTCGTCGGCTAAGATATCGTCGGTAAAGACTCTTCGGCTATGACTTTAGCCGACGAAATAAAAGTGGTCGTCGGCTATAGTTTCACACTTAGCCGACGATTTATTTTTCAATTTTTTGTCGGCTAAAGTAAGACTAAAGCCGACGAAATAAATTGACATCGGCCTCAACCTAAGACTTGGCCGACGAACTATCAATATTTCGTCAGCCAATTTAAAAACTATAGCCGACGAAATTTACTATAAATCGTTGGCTAAATATTTAAAAAAAAATAAAAATTAAAATAATATAGCCGACGAAATATAGTACATTTTGTCGGCTAAAATACTACTATAGCCGACGAATTAAGCCATATGTCGTCGGCTAAACTTTGAAAATAAAAATAAAATAAAATACTATAGCCGACGAATTATGGTAAATTTCGTCGGCTATAGTACTTTTTATACTAAAAAACCACAAAATTTCTAAATTACCATCCAAGCAAGATGCAAATTACACAAACAATTTCATATAACCCTAAACGTACACCATCAAAAGTAGTCTAAACGTTTTGCATTAAATTATTAATTTATAAATTATTCATAAACCCATAAAACTAAATAAAATCTATATCATCTAAATCTATATCCTCGCCAAGAGGAGATTGTTGTTGAGGAGGTTGCGGCGGCTGAGGTAGGGGAATAGGCGTAGGCATGAGCGGAGGCGGAAGTCCCTGAAGCTGGGCAGCTAAAAAATCTTGCAAGTACTGGAACATCCCTGGTTGGTGGTATATACTGCCGAATTATACTCTTGTAAAGCGGCTTGGTGTTCCCATAGCATATGAACTTCCGTCTCTAGCTGAGTCGTTCTGCTGCTGGTCGAGGCTGCCTTTTTTGAAATCTGGGAGTGGTCTTCAGTACCCTCTCGCCTTCTTATCTAGACCCATACAGTAGAAGTTATTTCCTCGCGGTGGGAATGCTGTGCCCATGATCCTCGCTCCAACCCTGAGATCCGAAGTGTCGATCTGAGACATGGCTTCGGACATGTCTTCTTCTTGCGTGTCTGGCCATGTCTCCCTCTCTATAGCAGTCATCACCTCGTCACTAGCCTGCCTCACCCTCGCCTAATTGGATATGAAAAAATAATTAATTAACATTTTAAAAAAAAAATATATATATATATATATATATAATTTAAAAAATTTGAAAATGTAAAACGACATACAATATCCTCCTAGGCGTCAGGATATGTCTTCTCGTATGTATAGACATACCGGTTGAATTCTGGATGTTCCTTGGCAGCCTCATCCAACAACGATGCAAACGGTCTAGAACCGGCATGATGGTTCCTTGTGTTGCGTTGCCGGTTCTGAGCGTTCGCCCAGGAAACGGCCTAAAAGGAAAAAAAATAGTAAAATATTTTAAAACGTATTAATTAATAACAATATAAGAAATTATTATTTTTAATTACCAGTTTATGAGGGTTGTTGAATTCTGATATCAGAATCCAACGCCACTCGTATTCCCTAAACTGGAACTCAAGGGGGGGTACCAGAACGTTCGTTCTCATGCGTAGTCCAGTGGGTCCGTAACTCGTTCTTCCACTCCTTGTACCTACAGATACCACACAAAAATTATAAATATTATTAATTACACATATAATTTTGTTTTTTCATTAACTTTCCAACGTACCTTCCCCCATGCACAACGTCCGCGCAGGTGTTCCTCAGGCGCTGGAGAACGTCAAACCACACCTGCATTAAAACGTTTAATAGTTTAGTTTTTCATAAATCCACAATGTAATACATAATATTAATTTTGAATTTTTTATATTTACCGACATTGCGTTGTGGACCATGTTCTTAACCTCCTGTGGGACCTCCCCCCAGTCTGACCACAACATAGGGACTCTATCCCTAATGAGCGCTCTCACGCGGCCGGAGTACATCCTCGTCTTCCCGCCCTATACTACGTTCTCATCTCCGTCAGTATCGATGACGATCCTTCCCGAGGTACTCACGGTCTTCTCGAGAGCCTTTCTTGTGACGGGGCCTCTCTTCTTCCTTATCGGCTTGGCTCCGACGGTGCCTATCATAAATTGATTATTAATAGATTATTCTTATTATGACATTATAAGAAAACAAATTATTTATATTTTATTACCTGAGGGCGTTGGGGTGGACACGACGGTTTCCGACTTTGTCGCCGTGATGATACCCTCACAGAAATTAAATTCGTACCAAAAGGCACGAACAGGTACACCGCTGATGGGGTCACCTGTGAGGGCAGTGGATAAATTGCCGCCCCTGAGTCATCGACTGCCGGTAATGCCAGTATCAACCGTGGAAGGTAGAGAAGAGGCGGTGGCATATGTACCCCAGAAGACCCACTCTCCGAAACAGTAGGGCCCGGAGTCGGTGCCCTGTGTATATCAGACATACGTGGTGCAGACACCTCCTCCTGAGTCGGAGGCCACAACTGCCTCGATGAGTGAGGGACGCTCGGCTGCTTCGAGGAGCGAGGGGCGTCTGGCTTGTAGCAGTGTTCACCGATAAAATCTCGTATTGATCGATCTTCATGCTCTGCAGGCTTCTAGTATCAAACCATTTACACTTGAAGAGGTGCACTGTCATGCCTTGCCCATAAACGAGTTCCACCACTGAATCGAGAACACCGTAATAATCAACTCCATTCCGCCCACCATGCGCCATCACCCCAGAATTTTGTGTTCTCCTTCTGTTGTCTCTCTATTCACATATAAATTGCACACCATTCACCTTGCACATAGGATAAACTCTTGACATTATCGGCTTCATCGCTAGAAGTCTTAGTTCGTGCGACCAATTTGGGTAACCATCGAATTGAATATGGTTCATCTGCAACCAAATATTCAAAGTATTGTAAATATGAATAATTATGCAATGAATGAGTCATGAACAAAAATAAAGAATTACATACCCAGCCGCCAAAATAGTTCGCGAACTCCTTGTTGTGGTAGTCGAGATCACCTTGAATGTCTGGACAGTATAAATGGATGTCTTTCCAGTACTCAACTTTTGGACAGTTAATCAATACCCACCAATGGGCTATGACTAGCTCATGTGGTTGCAACTTGTAGGAGTCTGGCAAAATTCTATAAACTTCAACATCATTAGAGACTATGGAAATGTTGAACTTCGGTACATCTACCGGTATGGTTTGTGGAGTTTCCTTCAACGCTCCTAAATACAACTTCATGTAGGTGACGCACTCGTGCACAATATATGCTTCAGCTATACATCCTTCAGGCGCGGATTTGTTAGCCACATAAGCTTTATAGTCTCCAAGTTATCTATATATAAATAAATTTGTTGTAATATGTTATGATTATATATTGAACATGTAGAATAAAAAAATTAGGTGTAAAAAACATACCTTTTCTCTTCATGCACATCCTTAGAGGAAGGTTGTATAGTACCAAAATCACCGGCCATACACTGTATTGAAGACTCATGTTGCCAAAAGGATTGAACCCATCGGATGAGAGCCCAAGCCTCACATTTCGGACCTCTGATGCAAAATGAGGAAACTCACGGTCTATATGCTTCCAAGCCTCCTCGTTTGCAGGGTGTATAAGAATATCTTCTCCATGCAATTCCCTATTAGCGTGCCACCTCATAGCTTTAGTCGTGTGTGATGACATGTACAACCGTTTCAGCCTAAACTTCAACGGGAAATACCGAAGTATCTTCACAGGTTTCCTATTGTCTGCAGGAGTCAGCTTATACCTGTCACTCTGACATACTGGATATGCGTCAAGGTCACGAAGGTCATTCCCTTCTAAATCTTTACCCCAGAAGAGAACACAGTCATATCTGCATGCATAGATCTTGATGTAGGAAAGCCCAAGATCTTTCAGGATACATCAGACCTTATGATGAGTGGTAGGAAGACAATGACCGTGGGGCAGCATCGAAGTAGTGTACTGTAGATAGTCATCAAAAGCCTTCACAGTCGATTTTGTCTCAACTTTAATCTTCATAATGTCCATCAGACTTTCAAGAACCGTCTTCTGACAACCGGGGTACACAGAGGTCTGTTGGAAAGTAAGTAGTTTATTGTACATGTCAATACCAGCAATGTTGACATCTCTAGAGAAGGGCTGCACCGGCTCAGGCATATACGGTCCTTCAGAGCATACACCACTCTCATAAGGAAACATATCGTTGATGAAGGCCGTTTTTGGATCGTTGGATGTACTGCCCGTCTCAGAAAATTGCCCATGATCATGCGGACCCCCTGATGATGTTTCACCGTGATATATCCAACATGTATACTTCTCTCAAAACCCATTACTCTTAAGGTGCTGCCAAACCTTGTCAATTGCAAATCGATGCATATCGCTGCGACACTGACATTTAGTGCACGGTCAATAGAAAATTGTATTCCCTTTAGCATTATCCATCACATATTCAATAAAACTAATAACTCCTTTACCATATATTTTGTCTCATTTTGGATGCGAAATCCAACTCTTATCCATATCCTGAAAAGATAACATAATACATATGTATAAACTCTAATTAATTAATTAAATTTTCAAATCATTTAGTATTCTATCTACAGTTAACATACAATTAATTAATTTACAAATTAATAATTAACACACACACACACACATATATATATATATATATATATATATATGCATGCATATATATACTAATTACTAATTATATAACAATATTATATATATATATATATATATCAATTAACATCAATCATAATCAAAATATTACTTAATTCATACTATATATATGCATGAACACAATATTATAATTAAATTAATATATATATATATATATATATATATCTACTACTACTTATATATATATATATATATATATATATAACAACAACTTCATATATATTAACAAATTAAAATCTATCAACTCAATCACACTCAAAATCTAATAATTCAACTCAAATTAAAACTCAAAATCAATATAACTCAAATAAAACTCTTAAATCAACCCAAAAACAAGATATATACACATATACGTACCTATATATAGCGCCACAAACTAATTTTGGATAGATTTCGACGACACCCAACAATTTCGCCAACACCCAAACTTTTTCTTCTGTTTTTTTCACATAAGTTGCTGTCTAGATCTGAAAATATAAGGACTTTTAGCCGACGAAATTATATATTTGTTGGCTAAACTTAAAAAATTTCTTCGGCTATAGTTTACAGACTATAGCCGACGAAAAAATTATTTTAGCCGACGAAAAAACATTTCGTCGGCTAAAAATCCACTTTAGCCGACGATTTTTTGTTTCATCGGCTAAAGTCGACTTTAGCCGACGAAAGAAAATTTCATCGGCTATAATGTTTATTCTGGTAGTGGCATCAGTAAGTGATGTTTGGCGAATGACATGTGTATGATTACTAAAGATTCATGAGACGTACCGAATGAGGATCTATTTGTTCTTCAGCAGAGTCATTCATGAGTGATTTTCTGCTTCGCTTATTTGATTTTGCAGTTGAAGCTGAGGTGAGAGAGGCATGATGTTCTTCACTCTACAGAAAGCAAACCAGTCAGTGGTTTCAACATAATAAGAAAATGTTGATTGTAACAAGAGAATAGTTACCTGTGCTTCCGATTCTTGAGTTTCAGTGCCCCAGTTTGTTCAGACTTTTGAGGGATGACAACTCCGGTAAGTATGGATTTGTCTTCTGAGGATAAGATGGGTTTGGCCTTGAGGAATATGGTCCTAAATAGAACTTCAATTTCCTTAGCCCAGTGTCTGCCATAAATAGGATCCCACCACCTTGCGTAATCGTCAATGACATCATTCGCCGAGAAGAGAAGCCTAGTGCTGCTTACATTCTTTATAGAGATTGAGAGTTTGGATTGGAAACGTGGATCTCCTGCATTTTCCTTTGCTACCTTCTTATGCGCTATGAGTTGTAACAGTTTAGGCTTTCTGTTATGGGGAAGGGCACATGTTGGTGAAGGCCTAGTTAATGACAAAAATGGTTAGGTGCATATAATTCAAAATCAGTGAGCTTTGGTAAGGGCAGATCTATCAAAGAAATGACTTGATTGAATAGCATTCGCCCTTCAGGAGTGTGCTCTAAAGACCACATAAAGTCATTCGCCAATGCTTCTGGATATTTACAGTTGATAATAAGGGTGCTGGAATTCAAAGTAGTAGCATCAAGCTTGAAAGATATTCAAAGGACTTGGCATATTCTATGGATCTTGGAGATGATACGCTGATGAATGCCCTACATAGCACGTAATGATCTGGGAGATCTATTACTTGCTCATCTCAGAATTGAACGAAGTAGATCTGCAACCAAAGGTCTAGAATTCAAAGTGGGCTTGATACATCAGCATAATTGAGTTGGTGAGGTGAAGGTCATATAACGCACGATATAATAATCCTAACACCATTTGTGCTAGACCTAATCGGTGACCATTAAAGAGAAGAGTTGCAGTGCGAGCCCAAGTCTGGGTTAGCTTCTAAGTTGATGTGTAAACTACGAATTTGTGAAGCCACATGTCTAGAAAGGCAATTCTATTATGCTCAAATCATCCTGTGTAGGACAGACTTGTGGGGTAATCCCTTAGGTCGACAGTGTTGATAATATCTACTTCTACATAGTTATGTTCCTGATAAGCCTCCTCAACGACTAGGAAGCTGGGGATGGTATAGATGTCCAGTAGAGTGATGCTCATTTGCCCAAATCTGAAAATCGAATGTATTGCTAAAAAAATTCCAGAAATAGACAGCAGCCATCATTGGAGGTCTGTTGGCACTTCGACTTCCTAATTTGAAGCTCAAATCGATAGCATCTACAATTCACGCTAGCTTCCATTGTTCTAGATCAACAGCTCGGCGATTCTCATACCACTGTAACATGAGTTCGCTGGGATATGACCATGCTCTAATTATGGCTGGGTAGTCGTGTTGTTTTTTTTTCAGGAAGTTATATCAACGATTTTTTCTGAAAAGAAATTACTGGGGTTCGCGATTCATGATAATAGTGATGAACATTTGGAAATTTCTTTATTAGTGGATCTAGACCAACGGAGGCATTGATGTCCAATTCTAAGTGGGTTTGGTTTGGGTATTTGATGGCTTTCAAACCATCCGAGATCTTTTTGCCCTTGAGGGCCATCTCAACAGTTGGAATTTCGGCCACGGTGGAGTTTTTTTTTTTTTTTTTTTTTTTCTAGAAATGGAATTGGCGTTTGGAGTGACTGAAAGAGTTTCAGGAAATAGAGTGTCGTTTGTTGAAAGTAGACGACGACAAAGGGGGAACAATATAACGTTCGATAATTTGAGGATCAGGGGGAGCAATATAGTGTTTCGATAAGTGGGGTTTGTAGCCCTTATCAATTTCACAGTTGGGCATAGGTTCAATTTCAAGGTCTGGGGGCAATATTTGGGCCAAAATAATATCTTTCGGCGAATGGCTTTTGAATGAGCCCATTGGACAAATACATGCGGTCAAAATATTTTGTTTATATTTTCTTTCCTTACAGGTCATGCGTGGCTTGATTCACATATTGCTTTGGGATCTATTTCGTGATCTTTTAGGAAGATTTCTTCCTTTCTGATGAGGAGGTCTAATATGCCTATAAGTATTTAATATGTAAAGAGGTCGACGATAATTGAAGAAGAACAACAATTCATCAACAAACAAAACTTTTATATCCTGCAAAACAAGCCTCACTCAGAGCATCTACACAAAAAGATTCGTTGGGTCTTTTTATTTCATCAAAGTCCTATCCGTAGGCATTCTCCGCATCTACGTCATCAAAATCCGACTAGTCGGCAGTTCCCGCATCTACCTCACAAAGCCTCATCCGTGAGCAAATAGTCTATCCCCACTTCATTAAGCCCTATCCATAGGTGAATACCCATAAAACAATTATATTGTTAGTGTAACAACTCTAGCAAATATCTTTGTATGTCAGAGAATTTGCTAGTGAACGCGTTGCAGTCCTGATTTGAGGAGGAAGTCAGAAAAACGAACGAGTACAAAAAACATGGTTGCACCTAACCAAAGGTACTACCACGCTTCTAAACTGATTATTCGAAGAAATCTATATTTACTCCGCACACAATCAAAGCCTTGTGTATGTGTATTTATTTTGTTTTTCACTTGTCCTTGTTAAACTCCCCGCCACGTCTGTGTCAATCTGTAGCTTGGTCGGCTCATATGTGAGGATCCATCGGCGACACACTGTCAAGCATTTATGGCAGCGAGAGTTTTCCCATCCCACTCTCGATTTGTTCTGGTCTAGTTGGAAACCCAAATTCTAACTCTGCATGGAACCTCACCTTCATCATGTCCTACACAATAACCCCCTCCTAGCCATTTGTTAATCCTTCGGGATAATCTCAGAACCTATTTTATGTGATGTGTGGTTAAACGCTTAGTCCTTGGTCTAATTACGCAGACGATTATATCATTATGAGTTGTGTTCTTCGCGTCCAAATGACCCATCATTCCTTGCTCCGTCTCCGGTACACACCCACAACGCAATTTCGAGTTAGTTCATGACACTATGCATGTTCCCACTGAGGAAGGTTCAAGCAACCACAACCACAACCACCCTCAAGTCATTCCTGAGGAACTCGTACCACCACCCACCTCCACCAAGATCGCTATATTGTCGACTTTGATGAAACCTACGTCACAAGGTGTCATTCATGTGTTGCTCTTTATGTTATGTTGGCAGGTGTTGTAGATTCTGTCATCAATGATCCCCCAGGCCATGACCTCCCCAGATTTTAAATTTGATCTTAAATTTGTGCTGGATAACCTCCCCAGATTTTATGAGACTTCATTTTCTTCCTATTCATTTTTGGAATAGAGATGATTTGTTTTACATTATCATGTTTACCTAATGAGTGACTAAAAAATTGATGATTAGTCTCTATTAGATTTAAATCCAAATGTAGAGAAAATTAATTTTAAATATTTTTTTCTGTTTTTAACTCATAGATGCAAATGTAATGTTGACTTACCATGTGAAAACTACTCCTATTTTAAATTGTTTATGGCTTTTTTATCAAAAAATAATTTCATCCAACAAAAGAAAATAATTACATACAAGGAGTTAATATATATAGTAGCCTCATTAAATCTATAGGAAGAACACTACGTCCGCTCTTTGATAAACTCACAATCTAGACTCTTCATTAATTATAGAAACTTAACACTCGGGCATCAATAATTACCACCACTAAGCAACTCCACCCTATGTCAAAAAACTAAATTTGGCTTAGAACTATACCTATCATACGCTAAATCATAATTTCTAAGATAAAAAATTTGGTTTGAGCTATTTGATAAACCAAATTTTGCTTACCATTTCAGTAAGGTAAAGCTATTTTTTTTATTTAAAATTAATTTATTTACTGAATTGCCCTCTCACCTACTATTTATTTCATCTCCTATCCATTTTTTAATTTTAACTAAAAAACTTTTAATACCTCACAACTACATAATTAAAAACTCATTTCTATCAAATTTTTTTACTATCATGAAGACCTCGACGAGATCTTTCATATGAGCCCAATATTGAATATATTTTGATAAAATCATTCATATGATTATTTGTTTGATTAATAAAAAAGACATGATTATTGAAATAAAAACGTACATACTTAACAAAACTACAATAAGAAACATGACAAATATTAGTGAGAGAAAATTGTAGACTACTTAGATACCAATATTATTATGAATAAAAATATTAATACGATTCTCCACCACTTCGATTGTATTAAGAAGCTCCTCCATTTTCATCGCTTGTTCCGGTACCACCGCTTCCTCCATCTCCGTATCCATAAAATCTCATTCCTCCATAGTCACCAATTCCTCCATAATTTGGTGGTTCTCCATACTCACTTCTTGATCGATATTGACTTGAATTGACGAAACCTCTAGTGTTGAATGTAGCTTGTGTGTCATCTTGGAACGGGTTGAAGGGACCTGAATTGTCATAGCCAAACATCATCGATGGTTGATGTTGTTCGGATCCAAGAGCTCTTCGTTGCCTAATTTTATTTTTCTCATTTTAAAGTACTCACGATCTTTCGGATCCGATATTGAATCCAAATTCATGAGCATAATCTTTTTCTCTTCACGTTGGCATTGAATCTCTAATTTCGTTGTCATATATTGCTCATGTTTTGTAGCAAATATAGATCTATCAGACATGTTTTTTTTCTAACAACTCCTTTAGTCGCCAGTTTTCTTCAAGAACTTGCTCGTGAAGTTTATTCTTTTCATTTCCCTTTTTCCTTTTCAATTTTGTCTTCTTTGATCCAATTGGTCTATAAGATGATGATAACTCTTCATCGAAATATTCAACTGAAAATAGTTTCAAATCGATGAGAAGCAACCAGTGGTATAAAAATTTTATGAAAAATAACTACCGGAGATAGGGCTACCTCTAGGGAGAAAGAATGGAAAATTGAGTTAACCGCAATTATTGGTACCAAGACTTTACCGGAATTACGTGATTTTTCAACCATAGACGTATTTCACCATTCCGGTCATATCTTGTTTCACGACTTTTTTTCGTTTGAAGCTTCTACGTATAGGGTTTAGGGTTTTAGCCGATGAAAGTAGGGTAATTCGTCGGCTAAAGTTAAATAAATAACTAAAGCCGATGAAATTAGGGTATTTCGTCGGCTAAGGTTAAATTAATAAAATAAAAAAAATAAATAACTATAGCCGACGAATTACCCTAATTTCATCGGCTAAAGTTAATTAAAAATTTAAATTTTTTGGCGGGGATTTTTAAAATTTTGAAATTTTTTGACTAAAATTTTAAACTTTAGCCGATGAAATTTCGTCGGCTTAAGTTCAAAATTTTCTATATCTTTCATTTTTCTCCTCCTTTCGTCGGCTAAAGTTTAAAATTTTCTATATCTTTCATTTTTCTCCTCCTCCTCTTCATCTTTCCTCCTCCTCCTCTCCCTCTCCTCCTTCAAATCCTTCTCCTCCTCCTCCTTCAAATCCTTCTCCTCCTCCTTCCTCCTCTAAATCCTTCTCCTTCCTCCTCCTCCTCCTCCTCCTTCTCTAAATTCTTCTTCTCCTCCTCCTCCTTCTCTAAATTCTTCTCCTCCTCCTCTAAATTCTCCTCCTCCTCCTTCCTCCCCCTCCTCCTCCTCCTCTCCTAACCTTCTCCTCCTCCTCCTCCTCTTGTGCTTCTCCACCACCGGTGTAAAAACAAAAAAGAAGTAAAAATTTTAATCAAAAGTACAATAAATTAAAAAAGAAAAAAAATATGAAAAAATTAAAATAGCTATAGCCGACGAAATTTTAATAAAATTCGTCGGCTAAAATTTTAAAAAAAAAACTATAGCCGACGAATTACCCTAAAATTCGTCGGCTAAAATTTAAAAAAATAATAATAATATAAAAAAATAACTTTAGCCGACGAATAAAAATAATAGCTATAGCCGACGAAATTTAATAAAATTCGTCAGCTAAAATTAAAAAAAAAAACTATAGCCGACGAATTACCCTAAAATTCGTCGGCTAAAATTAAATAAATAAATAAAAATAATAGCTATAGCCGACGAATTTTAATAAATTTTCGTCGGCTAAAGTCCAGAAATTAAGAGACGAAAAATTTCTTCGTCGGCTAATTAAATGACTTTAGCCGACGATGAACAGTAATTTCGTCGGCTATAGTGTTGGCCGACGGATTTTGCCCGACGACTTCTTAGCCGATGAAATGTAATGTTATATTTCTTTGCAAATTATTTCTTTTTAGTCATATACACTACCAGAACAACCACTTTAGCCGATGAACAGTGATTTCGTCGGCTAAAGTGGTTGTTTTGGTAGTGTATATGACTAAAAAGAAATAATTTGCAAAGAAATATAACATTACATTTATATATATGAAATAGTTTTACCTTAGAATTTAGCTTATGGTGTGAGTGTTTTTTAAAGTAAAAAAGCTATAATTTTGGATAAAGATTTAGCTTATGATGGGAGACTTTGATAAGCTAAAAAAAGATTTTCAGAATATTCATCTCCTGTAAGCTAAATTTGGCTTAAAATTTAGCTTACGATGAAACATAAGGAAGAGATGTAGCAAATTTTGCAACTAGATGAGCAGCTCTATTGCACTCTTGGAATACGAATACCTAAAAATTGTTGATTAGGCCATTTGCTTCGTCAGCAAGGGTTTTCCATAGACTCGATCATCCATGCCTCCAAATACATTTAAAGGTCGCCTTCTATTTCCAGGCATGTAAACCTTGCCTGAGCACTTAAAGTGTAATCCATGCCATGTACGTACGTTTTAGTGCCCATGACCTCAATAGAAAGAAGACTCAGTAAGCCTATCCCCAGCACAGCCTACCCAAACAACAGCCATTTTCATCACGGCAAACTGCACCGGCCAGTGGCAGATACCCTTCTTAAACTTCAGAACCCCTGCTCTCGGCTTAGCCCTAATTGGTCTTAATTAGTTTTTTTAATCAGAAAATAATTGAAATAAGGTAATTAACCATTACCATTACAAATCATATATCTGGTTCGAGGGTCTGGAAGGAGTATTGTTAAAACCAGAGACTGGAGATTAGAGGGTATGCTTGTTCTTATTCCCTCAGGTTTATTTCTCTCCCGACAAAGCATGGTGCTAGTCTGCTAGAGGTTCCTAATTATCTTCAAAGTATCAAACTCCATTCACATTTTCTCCCGCAACTTTTATTTGTAGTTGGTCAAGCCTACCTCAAAAGAAACCGAGTTCCAACCTCTTTCGAGCCATTATCTTTTTCGAGTCTCCTTTCAGAAAAGTCTGTGTAAAAATATCTTTTTCACACAAAAGCACTCACATTTTCCGGGTTTAATCACATTTTAAATTTTAATTACATATTTAACTATGTTTATTCACCACTTTAATCAATTACTAATCATTATCTAGCTGAGATTATAACCTCGATGGATAATTTGGTAAGGCGTCCAAATTGGACTTGTACAGTATGTCCGCCTTGCCGTTGAAAAAATTAACAAAAGTAGAAAAGTGTTGTAAATTAACAGCCATGCTTACCTTTCTTTTGTCAAATTAACATGGTTTAGTTGGCTAAATAGTTACCGTAAACGCAATCTGACGGGTTCTACATATTTTTTTTGGTTACAGGGTTCTACATATTTTCACCATCTCAAAAGACGCATCCATAAACATGAAAAAAACATCGATTGCTAGCATTCCTTGATAAATAGGACCAGGTCTTCTTGCCTGAATCCTCCTTTGTTTAAAAAAAATAGAATATCACATGTACCTTCTTGAGAAATATTTGAAACACAAATAAATCTACTTGTGTTATTATTCAACAAATAAGGACAATTTTTAACAATTAAGGACAATCTAATCTCTCTATTCCATGTGTCATAAAATAATTTTACCAAATTAACCTTATATAACTTAAAATCATTTTCTCAATACAAATCAAAACAGGCTATTAATGTCTATCAGGAAGAGGTTGTTATTGTCGACTAGTATTGCATATCTCACTGCTACTGTCGACTAGAGGAGGCTGCTACTACAATACTATGATTGATATTGCACATCTTAATGCTAATGCCTATTAGGACGAGTCTGCTACTGTCGATCTGGACGAGGCTGCTACTACCAGTAGTATTGCACATCTCGATGATACTGTCTATTAGGACGAGACTACTACTGGCTATTATGACGAAGCTACTACTGTCGATCGACTAGCATAAAACTGTTATTGTCGATCGGCTAAGAAGAGGCTGCTGCTGTTCATCATTAGCTTATTTTCCATTCAATCAAATCTTAACAATGGAAGCAAATTTAGCTTTCAACAGATCTGATAGTAGCAAAAAATTACTCTTCAAACACATATCTCAGAAGTAGTAACAAATACTCTTCAAACATATCTAAGTAGCATCAAATCTACACTTCCTATAGATCTCAACAGTAGCAGCAAAATTGCCTTCACAATAAATCTCTCTCTCTCTCTCTATCTCTAAATTGTTAGCAGTAAACCCGAACAAAATCGGCATCATTACGGAAGTCGACAGAGACTGCCGCACATGGTCTCTGTCTTCTACAATCTTCTTACCTCCGCCATCAGCGACAACGACCGCTTCTTCACATATGCGGATTTGATCTCTGATGTCACCTCCCTTGTCCCTTTGGTACCTTCCAGTCTCCACCTTGGATCCCCGAGCATCGCCGTCTATTTCCCCATGCTTCAGTCTATTGAACGACGCTGATGTCGATACCTAACTCTTCTGGATCAGGCGTCGATCGAGCAAAATTCCAGTGTCAGCGTAGTGGATCGAGTGGCGGCTTCGATCGAGTAGGCATCATGTGTTGTATTGGATAGAGATAGAGAGAGTGGGGGTTTAGATATGAGGGAGAGAGAGGAAAGATCGTTGGTTTGGGTTTTTGGGATAGAAAGATCGAGTGTTTCCGTCTATAAATAGGATATTTTGGTCATTTAACAACGAAAATTATAGTCAACATATGGTATCATTGACTTTGGGCTGAGCTTTTGTCCTTTGTCTAAATCTATTTGAAGGTGGGTTATGTGTGTTTTGTATCTTTTGAGGTAGTTGTATATCATTCTCTAAAAAAAACATTGATTGAAGACCATAATTAATTCCAAAATGCGCTAGGCTTGATTCTATGCCTCATCATTTGGCCATTCGGCCTTAGCCCGTCGTACACTCTAGGGCCGAAGCCTTACCCGGCCCTCCATTAGGGTGGGCTGGTACTAGTCCATCTAAAATAGGATAGGGTAAGGATCGAGCAAATGAAACCCGACTCTACCCTATGATCCTACCTTATTGAGTCATTTAAGGTCAAGCTTAGCCCGACCCTAAAAGCCCGTCCTTTGGGATCTAATAATTATATATTTTTCTATTATTTTATAGATCAACATAACTAATCTTCTTTCTTGTAATTGGTTTTGTAAGCTTTATTTCTTTGAATTTCTTTTGCTTTGTTATATAACCAGGGATGGAGCTTCATTGAAGCATCTCTGGGTTGTAGTGTAACACCTCATACCTAAAAATTACCTTTTTACAGGGGTTTGTGAGTTACTGAAAGCTTTTAACTGCGACCAGTGAGTTAATGAGTTGTCGCTCAGTTTATTTTTGAGTTTATCTCGAATCAATGAAAATAGATTTAAAGACATGAAGTCGTAGTACGTGTTGAGACGAGCTCACCGGTATGTCTGGATTATTTTTCGGAGCTTCCGTCTATTTTTTGTGAATTTCTGAAGTTTCTAGTAATTATCAATTTCCATTTCAATAAATGATTTCTACCATCACCATTTATTTTTTTACCTTTATTAAATCTGGACCATTGATTTTTTCAAGAACTAATCTCGACCGTTCATTTTCTTATAAATAGGGGTCAGACTTTTGACAGAGGTCAAAAGCCCAAGTCGGTCACTCTCTCTCTTGAGCTCTCCCGAGCTCTGTGGTGCTCTCTGTCATCGAGGTCAGTGTCTGATGACCACCTCTAAACTCTTCCTTTTGCACTACTTTACAAAGCCCAGCCCTAAGATTTCATATACACTCACCCATGGTGGAGATCAAGCACCACTGTGCATAGAGATTTCCGGCGAACCTCAGCTATTCAGGCCGTGAATAGGCAAATCAGAGGTATGGTTCTTTTTGGAACCTCTTATCCTATTTTTAATATTGATTTTAAGACAATAAAATTGGCAAGTGATTTTTTGATTTTCAAAATGAATGTTTGAGATTTTTTCCTAACGAGACATGCATAAACGAATTTCGTAACATTAAGAGAGAGAACATTATAATCGGCATTTTCTCACCCTTAACTATTATTTTTGTCCACTCACTCTAACGTTTTGTTTTTAAATGTTTTCCCCTGGACCCTTTGTTTTCAAATGCCCAGTATTGCAGGATTGTGCGTACAGAAGGCGGGGCATAGTCAACTAATCCGTTGTCGCTAGTATGTGTATTTAGGTATTTCTTCTATGTAGATTTGCTCTGATTACCCCAGCTTAGGTTAGATTAATTAATTGGTGAAGCGTAGTTGTGATTTGGAGAGCAGGGTGGCTCCAGGTGCTGCGATTGAATTATATATTATGTGGAAGTGCTTAGTAGATTTACAAGAAGAGTTGTTCATTTCAAGAGAATTTCGGTAAACAGTTTCCTTGAGGTGGTCCCTACAGGATTTACTTCAAGTTAAAGGGGTTAGTCCGGAATGGGTCCTGACAATTGATATCAGAACATTAGGTTATCATTTCATGTTACTTCCTCATGTACTTGATAACACTTAGTGTCTATAGAGTGATGGGCCTACCGCGACGGATCTAACAACATTTTATGCTTGAGACGCTCAGTGTTATTAGGGATATGAGTTAGTAGTTTTTATTATATTTATGGACCGGGTGTTTCCATAAATGTCTACATCTTCAAGACTATACCTCAGTATGCCGAGTTCCCGTAAGGAAAAAGTAAGTATTTGGTGATTTTTCTTTTGTGCATTTACGAGACTATTTGAGATTTGGAATAGAGTTTTGAGTTGGGAACTCAAGTTGCGAACTCATATATATTTCATGTTGTTTAGGCATCTTGTTCAAATGTCCAGAGAGCAAAGCATTTGATTCATGTCTGGGAGGTTGTTGTGAAAGTTGGCAAGGATGGAGTTGTTGAAGTCTAAGGTAGGGCATTGGTGTCCAAGTTAAGAGACTCTTGAAGTGAATAGTCGTAAGAGATATTAAAAGTGTTTGCGTCTATGATGGAAAAGGTAGTTGAAGTTGCATAGTGCGATTATTTAGAGAAGATAGATATTAAGAATTGACGCTTATCAAGATTTTGACGACGTTCGCCTTTAGTGTGGTTTCAAGGAAACTGGCAAAGGTGTTAAAGTAGAATGACTCAAGGATCTGAGTGTTGTCATTTGGTGATCAATGGACTTGGTCTGGTGACGAGTCCAAGATGTGACACAATTAGAGAAATTTTGGACTTGATAGGTTTAAAGGGTCACTTAAATGCTTTATGGGACAGCCACTAGGACTACTGGCTCGGGCCACCCCTCGGTGCCAACATTGTTGCCATCAGCTACGATTGGATCCTCATCGCCCCAGCCACCCATGATTGGAGTCTTAGCAAGATTTGAATTATTAGTGAGTCCAAGAACGATTTGAATTATTGGTGACAACTGGTCGGTGGGCTGTAAATCGTAAAGTAGAAATTAAATAGTGTCACCAGATGTATTGGAGCTTAGGCCAACATTAAAGTGTGATGTGCATCTGCTGGTCGAAGTATTTTAATTAATACGCATGTGGTGGGGCCTCTGGGATAGCGGTGTTGGAGTTCGGTTGCGGATCGAGTGAGCGTTTTGATTTGTAGTTAAAGGCAATTAGTGTTGGAATTTATAGTAGATGATGGAAGTGGTAGCAAGCCCACAGAGTCATGGAGCAAGAGTGCTTGGAGTACTAGAGATAGTGATACGAGTCTTGAAAGACTTGCTGTTAGTGTGACGTAGGAATTAAGTTAGTGTACTAACGTCACTATTTCAGCAGTTAGAGATTTACATGGGCATATCCTAAATGAGTCCGTGTTACCCTCCATATCAGAGACTTGATAAATTGGAGTCTAGGTAACACTTGTTGGCGGTGCATAACTATTTTGTTAAAGCTTTGTGTGGTCAACATGATGCATTCACATATTTCAAGCATGTAATGTGAGAAGTTCATGTTTCGAAGGCGGAGTTTAAGGATGTTTTGTCAAAAGTTTTGTGCAAAATGTTGAGTAGATGGTCTAGAAATTAAAGAACAGGTCGGAAGTGAGTTAGTTATGATCGCTCTGACTTTTGAGATGGTTAGTGAATTTTGTTAATGTTGTTAGTAGGTGGTCGAATGCATGCTGAGATAGATGCACAGAAATTGTGAAGTGACAGCAGTGGAACAAAGTCTACTGAATCATTAAGTAGGAGTGGGAGAGTCTCATGGTTGCTCAAGCTTTGATTTGCAACCAAAAAAATTGTCTGTTATGACACCTGGTTCTCTGTGGGTGATTAGTTGAGCTTGTCGACATGGTAATCTGTTCACACACTGATTGTTGTTAAATTAGTTGCTTTTAATAGGAGGTATCCTTATGACGTGACTAAGGATACATAAATTATTTCCACTGCAGAGATGGTCAATATCCTTAATTTAGAATGGTGGAGAGAGGATATGGATCCAAGGAGACGATTATTGGTGTTAAATTATCGAAATTTCAAAGAGGATTGAAGAATTGTTGGTATTGTCATGGTTATGAGTCATTTAAGTAGTGACTCTACTTGTTATGAATTATGATCTAGCAGCAAATCTTGGCGACACAAGTGTAGAGTGGTAGTAAGAAAAATCACAAGATGCGGTTTATGAAATTGTCAGCATTCAGTGAGTACGAAATGTAGTGAGGTTGAAGAAAAGGGTTTTCTAATGACTCAAGAAGTATTATGAGTCAAAGTTTGGTAACTAATTTATTACTAAGAACGGTAAGATATGTTGCTAAGAGCAGCGAAATTCCATTAGTAATCATGGTGTGTTGAAACCACGTTCAGTTTAAGATTCGATCAGAAGGGTTGTTAATGTATGATAGTACGTGGTTCACGCAATTGATAAGTGCGTTTTACGCCATGTTTTTAATGTGTTTTTACCCTCATTTATACTTGGTTTATTCCTTAGTAATGTCGTTTTTACTTATTTTGAGTCAAAAGGGTTTTTCTGTAGAGCAATGGCTAAAACGTGCATTTATACAGAAAATTGTGTTTAAGTGTTGAAAATTCGATTTGGAACAAAGACTTGGTTATTTTCTCTTATGATTCGTTATACCTTTACATTGTCAATTTTGATGAATTTGGTTTAATGTGTAGATGACATGTAAATGAGCATATGAGAACAAGAATCATGAAGATTGGACTCATGGAAGACAACAAGAGAGGCCATGGAAAAGAAGAAACTCTGAAACATAAGATTTTGATCCGAGCAGAAATTTCCAGAAACCCTACATCAACTTCGGAAAATCATATCTAAAGATTCAGGAGGAATCTGAGGACGAGCCATAAATCATTGGAAAGCTACGGCAGTATAGTTTTCAGATCAGTTGGAATCGCATCAATTGGAGTTCAGATGAGGGAGTTATGATCAAAACAATGGATTGAGGGCAAGCTGCAAAACTGGGCAGTTTTTGCCATAGTTGTCACACGAGTTCTTGCAATGGATTCGGCTGCCTATGAGCCCAAGAACTTGTGTATAAGGCCTAAATGGATCCAATAACATGTAGAAGAGTCCAAGAAATCAGAAATCCAAGGTCCAAGTCGAAATCCTTGTCCAAAGATGAAAGGAGGAAACCAAGCCTAACAAAGGTTGTGTCTCCTTGAAGCTGCCGAGTTTCTCTAGGGTTTTCCCTTAAATTTTCTGTATAAATACGACCTATGTACATCAATTTTCGTGTCTCTCAATTGCCCTAAGCCTTAGAATAGCCTAGCTCTACTTAAAAACCCTCCTTACACAGAAAAACACAAAGCCTTGCCGCCACCAATCTCATCCAATTCGACTGCCATCCTTTCGCCGAATCACCCCTTCATCCTTGCCGATCTATATAGGTAGGTTAAGCATGAAATCCTTTATGGTTTTGTGTAATAATTTTCTGTGTAAAACAGTTTGTACACATGCCGTGTTTGCACTACATCCATTTTGCATTCAATCATACTTGTGTTTTATTGTTTTAAATATCGTATGCATATTGCATTTTTGTGTTGTTTGTTTTTCATAGTTATCGAGCAAGGGGTCAGGTATGACAAGTATGGAGAATGAGATGAGGAGGCTTTAAAAGATTTGGAGCCTTCCATACTTGAAGTTGTGAAGGAGCTTGATTCACAACTAATCTACAAAAGGTATACTCCCTTGTCAATTCCAATTTCCACTAATAAGTTGTTACCATCTGTGGAACAGGCTTTTGAGTTAGAGTAAAAGCTCTCCCCAAGCACTTGAAGTATGCATATCTAGGAGAAGATGACACTTTACTAGATATTGTGTCTTTATCGTTGAATGAGCAACAAGAGCACAAATGTTGAAAAAAACAATGTGGGAGAGCCATGACAACAAAGGATGGCGCCATCAGAAAGGAAGAAGAAGTTTAGGCTGACATACTATAAACATTAAGCACTGCATGAGAGGCAACTCATTTCAACCATAGCAGTGGAGGAGCCATCAACGAGAGTTTGCATCATTCTTATCCCTTCATTTCTTATGGTTGATTTATTTATGTGTTTATTATGTGACTTAGACACATGCTTAGGAAATTATGACATGATTCTGGGTTTACATTGAGGACAATGTAATTTTCTAAGTGTGGGGTAGAGGTTATATAGTAATGTATTTTGTTTTTCAAATTTTCCAAAAAATTTTCAATTTTTTGTCGAAATTTTTACATTTTTCCGTAGTTTTATAAAAAAAAATTATTTTTGTTTCGAAATTTAATTTAATTTTTGTTTTTAAAATGTTTCATTTGTTTTCGAGTCTTAGGATATACCCTTAAAAGTCTATGATGAACTATATCTTTAAATGCATGATTGACGGTTTAACATTTATCTTAAGAAATTGCAAGTTTCATGGATGTTGTGAATTAGTATGAATATTTGAGACTTGATTGATAATAAAGTATGCATGTTTTGATAATTTGTTTCCATAAAATCCTATGTGAGAATTTGAGCCAATATACTTTCTTTTTGAGTGATAAATGCCATATCTTTCGAAATTTCACTATCTTTTAAAACCTCATTATTCTTTGCATATTCAATGACTATGTGCAAAAGCTTTTTAATGGACTCTAAAATTTACTAGAATTTGCTTATGTGATTTTCGAAGCTTTATAATCATAACATGTCTTGATTTTGAATATGATTGAATTTAATCTCATTAGGATCACCACCAAAGCCAATTAAGCCTGTGCCTATTTTGTGCCCGTCGTGGGACTCCTTAGTAAACCCCTTTGAGCCTACATTAAGCCTTTTCTTTCATCACCCTTAAACAGAATTCCTCAACTTAGAATAGTTCATCCTTGACCTTGTTATCAAGACTTGGCCAAACATTTTCGATGGAGCTGTGATGTGATGCCAAAGAACAAGTGTGGGGTAACGTTGAAGTGTGGGGTTAAACACCAATATTTTGTATTGTATATGTGCCGAAAAATTGTATGTCCGAAAAAAAAGTGTTTAAGAAAAAAAATTCCAAAAAAAAGGCAAAAGAAAAAAAAACGAAAAAAAAACAATCGGAATAAAAAGAAAAAAGAAAAGAATTTCAGATTTTTCAAAAAGGCACAAGTTTTTATGGTGTTTTGTAAAGATTATGGATTTGGAGTTGTGATTATTGGAAGGTCTAAGATTGTTTATATTTGACCTTTGTCCTATTCATGAAGTGGAGACATAAGGGGAATCGAAAATTGCTGAAGTCTTGGTGATTTCTTATAGCACCACTTATCCCAAATATTCCTACCTTATGAAACCAAGCCCCATTACAACCATATTATTGAGATTAATTCATGATTCTTAAGATAGCTGACTTTGATTTGTGGAGAATTTCTCATGAGTTAAGTATATGGTTTTAGTCCATTACTGCACTTAGTTGTTAAATGAGGTTTTCCATGAAAAATGTTATTCTCAAAGAACTTTTATTTGTTGAAATATGCAAGTTATTTGTTATTTTATCATCTTTTCCCTTGCATATACTTATGAGTGAATACCATTTTTAGAGTGAAAAAAAAGAGTATACCTTTGTGAGGAGGATCAAATGATCATACATGTCATGCCAAGATTTTTGAACCTCTTACTTTTTCATGCTATGACACATGTTTATGAACCTATGCAATTGTGCTTTCACTTGAATGTTTTAACTTGAAAGATAGCGTGATAAAGATCCTGAGACAATCTATTTAAGGGTATTAGAAGTTTTGTTTAGTTTTTAGTTTTAGAGTCGGTTTGCTAAGGGACTAGTAAAGGGTAAGTGTGGGGTAGTTTGATAAGTGCGTTTTACGCCATGTTTTTAATGTGTTTTTGCCCTCATTTATACTTGGTTTATTCCTTAGTAATGTCGTTTTTACTTATTTTGAGTCAAAAGGGTTTTTCTGTAGAGCAATGGCTAAAACGTGCATTTATACAGAAAATTGTGCTTAAGTGTTGAAAATTCGATTTGGAACAAAGACTTGGTTATTTTCTCTTATGATTCGTTATACCTTTACATTGTCAATTTTGATGAATTTGGTTTAATGTGTAGATGACATGTAAATGAGCATATGAAAACAAGAATCATGAAGATTGGATTCATGGAAGACAACAAGAGAGGCCATGGAAAAGAAGAAACTCCGAAACATAAGATTTTGATCCGAGCAGAAATTTCCAGAAACCCTACATCAACTTCGGAAAATCATATCTAAAGATCCAGGAGGAATCTGAGGGCGACCATATATCATTGGAAAGTTACCGAAGTCTAGTTTTCAGATCAGCTGGAATCGCATCAATTGGAGTTCAGATGAGGGAGTTATGATCAAAACAATGGACGGAGGTCAAGCTGCAAAACTGGGCAGTTTCTGCCATAGTTGTCACACGAGTTCTTGCAATGGATTCGGCTACCTATGAGCCCAAGAACTTGTGTATAAGGCCTACATGGATCCAATAACATGTAGAGGAGTCCAAGAAATCAGAAATCCAAGGTCCAAGTCGAAATCCTTGTCCAAAGATGAAAGGAGGAAACCAAGCCCAACAAAGGTTGTGTCCTTGAAGCTGCCGAGTTTCTCTAGGGTTTTCCCTTAAATTTTCTGTATAAATACGACCTATGTACATCAATTTTCGTGTCTCTCAATTGCTCTAAGCCTTAGAATAGCCTAGCTCTACTTAAAAACCCTCCTTACACAGAAAAACACAAAGCTTTGCCGCCACCAATCTCATCCAATTCGACTGCCATCCTTTCGCCGAATCACCCCTTCATCCTTGCCGATCTATATAGGTAGGTTAAGCATGAAATCCTTTATGGTTTTGTGTAATAATTTTCTGTGTAAAACAGTTTGTTATGATATATATACGATTGGTTTTTGGTTTTGCATAATAAGCATGTTTATGAACTCTTCTTTGTGATTTGCATATGAATATGTTTATTGTGTAACGATTTAGATTGCATGTTAGGATTATGATTTAGTTTAAGTTGTTTATGTTTGTGTGTTTAGTAGATGTCAAATTGATTAATTGTTTACCTGATCACATAATCGAACCTAAAGATAGTCTTGTGCACGGATGTTTCTAAGGAGGGAGTTTCATATGCCGTAGTAATCTAGGGTTGAGTTCACCGCGTCGGGCTCTCAATTGTAGTTGCTGCATAGGGTGGTAGGGTAAGTGATTTACATGCTAATAGGATGAGTGACGACATACCTAGGATCATGTCTCCAACGACTCGTGAACGGTAAGTGTATTTTGTGTTAATGTGATGCGCGTCGTAAGCATTAAACAAGATGACACATAAACAGGATGATTCGCGTCGTAAGTTCTAAGTTACATGAGAAGTCATAAAAAGTTGGAATTAATTTGCATCTATGATAACATAAACGTAATAACTTGATCTTTCATGAAACTTATGTGTTCTCTAATCGGTGTTTGTTATATCTTGTGCTTGAGTATTGATTGACCGACCTTGTAGATATTTCTGTTTTATTTTCTTTATGTTTCGAACAAATTCTCAACTCCCATCTATTTCGATGTAAATATGTTATTATGTGTGAATATTTCTAACGTTTTCATTTTGCAGAATAATAAGTCCTTCCCTTGTGTCCCCGGTTAGAACGATCCCTACTTACTAAAGCTACAATGATAGGGTTTTTAATTGCACAGGTCAACTTTTGACAGGTCAGCAATCTAGGATCTAGAGTTATAAACTTGGTTTCCTAGTGCAGGCAATTTATTTTCCTCTCTAGTTATAATGGCTAGTAGTTGTGCATTTTGAATCATTCTGAATATAAGACGCGGTGGATGGTAAACGTTTGAACCCTAAAGGCAGTTTTGTTTAGAAACTGTCTAGTTGTGCCAGGTGACTCAGTGATTATCACCTGCCTAGTGCGGTGATGCTACTCAATAAAATTTGTTTCTTGATGACTTCGTTCATGATGATTAATGTGGATAATTTTTGTCTGAAATTAGATTCAGATGCATTGATCGAGGGTTACTTTGGGAGTGCACTAATGGCACTAAATTTGCGTAGATGTTCGATCATGTTACATTTTCAAATTTCTCAGTTGTTACCATATAAATTGGTAATGAAGACATAAGTGAAGTGATATATCCTTGATGAGTGGGTAAGACTCTGTGATTCTTGTAATGATAAAGACTCTTTCAGATCGTGATGCGGGTAATGTATAATTGACGCACAGTTATGGTACAGTTGAAGTGCGGGTTTTGCACTATGCGTCATTTAAGGTTACTGTAAGAGATAAGGAGGTCGGTGGTACCTCATATATGTATAGTACGTGTGGTATGTTATTACCAGTTGTATATCATGCAATAAATTCCATGAAGTGATAATTGAGTTAGTGATTCTAATGATCGGCTTGTTGGTAAAAAGTCAAGATTTATCTTGTCAGAATTGCTATGTAGGCAATGCGTAGTCTGACAATTTGTCTATATGCGAGGAATAAGAATTGTTGGATCTCGATGTTTGGAGATTTGGATCTTCCAGATTTAAAGGCAGATTTATGCTCGTATTCATTTAAAATATGTTTGGTATGTGAAGAACGTTGAAAGCATAAGCCAGATCAAGCGGTTCTGGCCAAAAGGAAAAGAGTCGCGTGTCTAAGTTGGCCATATTTTCCTTGTGTGCAACTGTAAGTTTTGACTCCACGAGAGTTGTGATATTGGAAGATGAAGGTTCATCAATGTTATTGAAATTTGTTCTTACACAAAAAGCCTATATGCGTGTCTGCATAAGTTCAAGAGTCGGAGTCGGGAATGTGGATCTTCTGGTGTGCAGTTAATAAAAGGTTAACGATGGTATTTAAGCTTTCCTTTAAAGAAGCTTTACTCATGGTAAGCCAGAATATGGTGAACAGAATCACTAGTGGTTCAATTATGAAGACATCACACGCGGTTAGTAGAGACAAGTAATTGTGTGGTTTGGCAAAACAAGTAGAGATAAGTGTTGTTTTTTGGTTTGAGGTATCGATTTTTGCAGTTGGAATTTCGATGACAAAATTTTATATGGTGGGGAGATTGTAACACCCCGTACCTAAAATTTACCTTTTTACAGGGGTTTGTGAGTTAATGAGTTGTCGCTCGAGTTTATTTTCAAGTTTTTATCGAATCAAGGGAAAATAGATTTAAGGACGTGAAGTCGTAGTACATGTTGAGACGAGCTCACCGGTATATCCGGATTATTTTTCGGAGCTTCCCTCTATTTTCTGTGAATTTCTAAAATTTCTGGTTATTATCAATTATCATTTCAGTAAATAATTTCTATCATTTAAGCATTTACTTTTTACCATTATTAAATCTGGACGGTTGATTTTTTTCAAGAACTAATCTCGGCCGTTCATTTCCTTAAAAATAGGGGTCAGACTTTTGATCGAGGTCAAAAGCCCAACTCGGTCACTCTCACTATCTCTCGAACTCTACCAAGCTCTGTGTCGCTCTCCGTCATTGAGGTCGGCGTCTGACTGCCTCCAACCACCATCGGTCGGTGCACCACCTCCAAACTCTTCATTTTCCTCTCCTTTACAAAGCCCAACCCTTAGATTTCACATGCATCCATCCATGGTGGAGATCAAGCACCACTATGCGTGGAGTTTCCGGCGAACCTCGGTGATTCAGGCCCTGAATTGGCAAATCAGAGGTAGGGTTCTTCTCTCTTCTTCTTCTTCTTCTTCTTCTTCCTTTTTATGCCCTAAATCCTTCGATTCATGCCTCAATCTAAAAATTTCTTTTTCTGTTTTTTGTTTCTGGCATTTGGATTCTTAATCTGCGGCGACCTGTTCTTCAAGTCTGGAGAGCTTATCAATCTTCAGTAAGGTTCTTTAGCTATTGGATGGAGTTTGGGTGGAGGTAGGCAGCAGGGAGGCTGCTGTTGAGGTTCTAGGTTCGAGTCTTGGACGAGCAGTAGGTAATCTCGAGCATCCTTAGTGTTTTAGGCTACTGTTTTGGTCTGTATGATGATTTGTGATTGAAATGGTGTTAATCTGTGATTGTATGTCGATGACTCAGTAATTGAAAGTTACTGGGAGATTATGGCAAAATTCCGGCAAGTCACCAGAAACCGACGAAAGTTCTTGTCAAACAAGTTTCCGTCTGAGAGCCGAAGAAGTATAAATCGACTCCTTGAAATAACATCAGAATCATGGAGTTTCAAGTAAATACTAAATTGAGTCGATACGGAAAACCTGCCCTATTTGTGAAGTTTCTATTATGTGAAACTTTCCCTTCATGGAAACTTTTTCTTATGGAAATTTCCTATTTATGGGAAATTAATAATTTGGGTTGAAAAAAATTAAAGAAAAGGTGAAATTCTAAGTAAAGGATTTGGTGGTAAATAGTGAAGCATGAAATTAAAAAGAATATTGACAACTTTAGTAGTTGTGGAAGATGATAATTTCAATCAACGGAAAATTGTCGAGTTGATCGTTATAAATAAATTGGATAAAGATTTTATGATATATCGACTTACAATTAGTAAATCAGTTTAAGTTCTGGATTAAGTGTCCATAGTAATTCCATAAATTATTATACGATACCTAACCTCAAATGAAATAGTAAGATAAGTTGAAGTGTTATGGCTATGTAATCGAAAACTAAATATCAAGTTGATAATCAGAAATAATTTTATTAGTTGAAAAGTCGTTAAAGGAAATGAGTTGGGTCAACTCCTGGTCAAATTAGGATTTTCTAGTCAAACTAGAAAAAAAAAATCAAGTCAACGGTATTAACGACTGATATGTTGTATTAATTTTATAGCCTATGGTTGAACGTGAGACGAACTCGACCATGTGGATATTTCGAGGTAGCGCTCGAGAAGCATTCCGAGCAATGAGGAGATCACATTAAGTACTGTGAGTAGACCTTTTGATTTTAAGACGTGCATGCTCAAATATTAAAGAAAGTTTATAAGTAACATAATTTTATTGATTTAATAAGCCGGTGGGGCTAGGAAGGTAGGTTGCTCCCCTTCCGTAAGCTCATGTGTTACGTCGGCTAGAACTTGTGTTATTTTTATTTGATTATGGCCATTGTTTTGAGGGCGGTCGGAGAACCGTGCTTTATGCATGAGATACATATTTTTATTTACGGGAGAGTGGTCATTATTGACTTTTCATATTTGTTTGTTTTTTCACCATGAATGGTCGTTATATATATTATCATTGCTTGCTCGTCATACGGCCCCCTTCGTCTTAAGGAAGTGTAACGGGGCAATAGTAGCCTTAGTTGGCTACGACCCTAGCTTGAGAAGCTCATTGTCATGGTGGAATCTCTCTACCATGAAGGGTAATTTCATTACTTAGTAGCCTCCTATAGGCTCATTCTCTAGTCTGCGAGACTCTCCGTCACGGTGGAACCTTTTCTCATATTTTTAATATTGATTTTAAGTCAATGAGATTGGCAAGTGATGTTTTGATTTTCGAAATGAATATTTGACATTTTTTCCCAACGAGGCATGCATCAACGGATTTTTGAACATTAAGAGGGAGAACATTATAAACGGCATTTTCACACCCTTAACTATTATTTTTGTTCACTCACTCTAACGTCATGTTTTTAAAATGTTTTCCCTTAGGCCCTTCGTTTTTAAATGTCTAGTATTGCCAGATTGTTGAGATGAGATCGTGCCTACGGAAGACGTGGTATAGTCAACTAATTTGTTGTCGTTAGTATGTGTATTTAGGTATTACTTCCATGTAGATTTACTCTAATTACCCCCAACTTAGCTTAGTATAATTGATTGGTGAAACGTAGTTGTGATTTGAGGAGCAGTATGGCTCCAGGTGCTGGGATTGAATTATATATTATGTGAAAGTGCTCAGTTGATTTGCAGGAATGGTTGTCCATTTCAAGGAGGTTTTGATAAAAAGTTCTCTTGAGGTGGTCTCCGCAGAATTTATTTTGAGTTAAATGGGTTAATCTGGGATGGGTCCTGACATGTAGCCCATAGAGAAATTCCCACCCAATTATTTTACAACATGTGTAATTATATATATGAAAGAAAATATTAGTACATAGCCTATCCAATGAATCTTTCTCTCAACACTGTTTCTACCCTTGTAATTTTTCCTTGCTCTTTTTGATGGGGAAGACTAGGGTGAGTTGATGCATAATATGCATCAATTATTTTAAAATAATATATAAAAATCAATAACCGGTTATACATGTAAACAAGTTGTCCAATAATATTATGACATGTGTAAAACAATTACAACTTTAATGACTTTTTAATTAGGTTATACATGAATTGTTTAAAAACTTGTAATGAAGGTAGTAAATGTTGTAATTACTTTGTTTATCACTATAATTACCACTAAATACATTAAATGTGATATTTTGTAGTATAAATGGTGTAATTACTTAGAAAATGACCATAATTACAATAAAAAAACTATTTTACAAGATTAACGACTTCAGATATTTTAGGTCAGATTATTAATATTTACAATATTTATTGTGACTAGAGGTAAAATTATTGTTCTTTTCGTAAAAAGAATCGTATTCCAAGTAATATAAGGAATACGACCCTAATTACCAGTTATATATCAGTTGTTGTAATTTATAGTAAAAGACATTATATTATAAGTAATTATCTCATTCACAAAAAAATTACATAAATAAAGGTATAGTTACAAGATACATTATTTTATTACACAAACGACATATTTACTATATATACATCAGTTTTACCATTAATACGACAATTTGTTGTTGCATTGGTAAAATAGTTCTCAAACTTATAATTGATAAAATTTCTACAAATACAAGTTTAATTACTACTTTTTCAACAATTCATCAACTTATGAATCAAATGGAATTCTTATGTGAAGAATTACTATGAAATCGACATTAATTACTACTTTCACCTCAATTATTGATAAACTTTGTAAAACGTCGTCATTTTACTAAAAACTTCTTAAAGAACATGATTTACAATATAAAGATCTTCATTACATCATAAGGGTCTCAACGACGATTTACTCATATTAATAACATTTTACTTGTATAATACAAATCTGTTGTTTTATTGATATGCATATTTGTCTAGCTAATAAGATGAAATTTGACAGATATTTGTTCAATGATGGTCTATGATCAAACCCTAAAACTTAACAAGACTTGAAACTTGACGGAAGAAGTAGAATATACAGGTTAGAAGAGATATGCAGATGTTCTTCGATTCTGACATAGTGGCTTGGTTTGCAAGATGTAATCTGCAAATTGCTCATTCTCGATAAACCCTCAACCTACCGAAAGGATTTGGATAGATCTCTGGTGCAACTACTCAACCACATCAACTCAAAAGCCAAATTCGGGGGTGATAACATAACTGCATGAACTCGGCATTGGTTTTCAAAACTAACCTAGTAGACTGCTGCTCCATCAGTGAAACAGTTTGAAGGGAAATCGACATATTCAGATAGGACTTCCCACATTACCATCCTCCAAATCACAAGAATACAATTATACGAGTTCAATATCTTTGATTTTTTATATTGGGTTGTTTCACGAGTGGGAAATAGTTTAAGATCAGGAGAGGCATATCATGAATTATTTGATCAATATGATGACTCTTGTTTTAGGTGACATATATAGTGATATATTCAAAAGGAGTATCAGGAGATGACCGAGATGTTTATGCTCTTGAGTCTTGACTGCAGAACCTATTGAAATAGCTTTTCAACTCCACTTTCTTGTTCGTCATCTCCACTTTTCTTGTTTCACCTTACGGTCATTTCTTATCAAGAACAAAATTGAAAACTTACAGGAACGCCGTCTTACTCAGTTATAATTTAAGGTTTTTCTGGATTATGTTTTTGTTTTATTATCTATTCCATGTTAAGTTACAATTTTGAGAAAAAACATTACTTGCTACCGGATAAACAAGTTACAAATATTAAATAATTTAGGCCGTTAGATATATTCATAATTTTATTATAACCAACGGTCAGAAATATTCACAAAACTTGATGCATGATAAGAGTTAATGCATACTAGAATTTCCCCTTTTTGATTTAGTTTTTAATTACTTGTTAATTAACCAAAGCAGTCAACTCATGAGTCTTTACTTTGTATTTATATTTTAGTTTCTTTACCACCCTCTATTTATTTACGGACTTGAATAGATCGAAAGTCATGAGGTACTTCTATAATATCAAATAAGTACTAATCAGTATATATCTATCATCCGATTAGGGGGACCATTGATCTAGAGAAGAAAAAACCCTAATATTGAGCAGTGCGGCTGCTCTTGCTCCCAAAACCCTAGGCTGCATTCTTCTAGCAAAATTCACCCGTGTGGTGATCCTCTCGACTCATTCTTCACATTCATACCATGTCCATCAACTATGAGACTGAATCTTTTGCAAAATCTCTCGCTCTCATGAGCAAAGACGTCTTAGATGTCTCTAAGATGTCAGGAGGAGAGCCTCGTCTACGTCTTCATCATCTGCTTGCGCGTCCCCTTGCGCCATCCCCAGATCTGCATGATCTCAAGTATCTTTGGCATATATGGGTGGTGAAGAAGGATATTAGGTGCAACAACGATCTGAGGATAGGTTTCTGATCACTTTTGATCACAAACCAGATCAACAAAAAGTGTTTCGGGGAGGTTCGTAGCATATCAACAAGGTGCCAATCATCCTCAAAATATATGATGGTGTCTCTCCTATTAATCAGGTACCAATAGAAGAGATTTTTTTCTGGGTTCGTTTATCTGGTTTTCCGCCTAATTATGAACAACTTCATATTATCAAAAATGTCTCCTCTGTTGCTAGTGACTTTATGGAATGGGATGAACCTCTCTTTGAGGCTTAAGGCAAGATCAAGGTACGTGTTACTCGTCACATTGCTCGTCCATTTGTGTTTAAGAAGAAAATTAAGTTTGATGTGGATCTTGAAGCTGAAGTGTAATTTTTCTATGAGAATTTGGTTGGAATGTGCCAAGCATGCACTCTGATTTATCACATCAATGGAATTTGCTCTGCTACTCCTAAACTGATGCCAGAGTCGGTGCATATGGGTCCCAAAGTTGATGCCCCTGTGCTAGGGTTTGGTTGAAATCTGATCAATGGTAAATTTACTTTCATGGGAGATCATATGGCTCTGCCATCTCTATGCCGCTCTCTATTCACTTCCAAAGCAAAGGTACTCAAGCCTATTGTCATTAAAGATCAATTTTTGAATAATGTGGAACCTGGTGAATACAGCAATGCACAGAACTTGGACTTGATGTCGTTTGATGGCAGTCCTAATGCCGAGCAGGATGAGCAAGCTGAGCAACAACTTATTATGGCTACTGAAGATCCTAAGGTGAGCCTTAAGCGCGAGGGTGGCCTGTTCCTAGCCTCCCCAACTAAGGTACACGTACCAATGCTGCTTAGGAAGATCTTTTGTGGTGAGGTCCTTACAAATAAGCTCAAAGTGTCAGAGTACTTATCATACTCCTCAGTCTTTTGGACTCATGGAAGTTGCAGGAGGTGTTCTGATTCTTGCTAATGAAGCTGGAAATGAGAAGAAGAAAATTGGAAGCAAGCTTGGGTCCAAAAACAAGAATCCGACTACAAGTGCTGCTAAGAGAACGACTACGATGGCTGCTAAGAAGGCTGCTGAAGGAAATACATCTTCGAAAGATGTGAAGGAAGTTGCTGGAAAGGTCGCACCGATTGATGCTTTCTCATTTGATGATCCACCTCTGTACCTAGCATGAAGGGCAAGGAGAACATTTAAGTTTTTATTTAAACTTTGCCTATAACTTTGCTCGTTATGCTTTGTTTGTAGGCTCTCAATAAGTAAAGCACATTAACGTGTTAATGATTAGGCCTATCTCCTATGTATCACTGAGATCTTGTGTCACAAACTTCTTATCAATCCTTATTAGTCGGTAGAGGGAGGGTATGTAACGATCTTCTCTATCTTGAACTTATATATTATTCTCCATATTATTCAAAAAAATCATCCGGTTAGGGAAAGGTCTATGTACATATGCCTTAATCATATCATACTCTAGCTATAGTTGACCATTTGTATTATGCTACTGTATGTCCATAACATTTGTCAAAAAATATTTTCTAATTTTGTTTGTTCATATTTTACCTTTAATTAACACATAATTTATTGTCTAAGAAAGAAGAAAACATTGCGTATTATTTTGAATATATATATATATATATATTTGAATATATATATATATATATATATATTATTTGATAAACTTTGCCCATGGTATTTTAAATTCCACTACCGGAAAAAAGACTTTAGACGACGAAATAACAAAAAACAGCCCGACGACATTTTTTTTTCGTCAGCTATACAATACTTTTGCTGACGAGATTTTTTTTCGTTGGCTAAAGTTTCTCATCGTCGGCAAAAGTATTTTAGCAGACGAGAAAATTTTCATATCTTTAGCCGACGAAAATATTAACTTTAGCCGACGAAATATGACTTTGGCTGACGACATGTTAGTTTTGTCGGCTAAAGTCCTTTAGATTTTCAGATCGAGGCAACAGCTCATTCATTCAAAACAAACGGTAAAAAAAACGCAAATCTCTCTCCAATCGTTGGGTGTTGTTGGAATCTGTCTAAAATAAGTTCTGAAACTAAATAGGTACGTATACAATTTTTTGGTTATATATTATTGTTGATTTGTTGATAATTTCGATGAAAATATATTATTGTTGATTTGTTGTTAATTGTTGATATTATGCAAATATATAAGTATGTGTTAATTTGTGTGTAACATGATTTTTTTTGTTATATATTAATGTTTATTTGCATGTTAATTTTGATTAAAATATATTATGGTTGATTTTTGTTGTTAATTTTGATGAAAATATATTATTGTTGATTTGTTGTTAATTAGTGATGAATTTTTATGAATGTATATATAAATGTTTACATGCATGAATATTTGTTAATTAATAATAGAGTTTAATTATATATATATATATATATATATATATATATATATATATCTTTTCAAGATGGATAAGATTTGGATTTCGCTTCCAAAATGGGATCCAAAATATGCCAAGGGAATGTGGAGTTTTGTGGAATATGTGAAGACTAACGGGAATACAATTCAATATTGCCCGTGCACGAAATGTCAATGTCGGAGCGATTTATATTGTTTTAACATTGATATAGTTTGGGAGCACCTGAAGAAGAACGGGTTTTGGGATCAATACACACGTTGGATTTATCACGGTGAAACATCATCAGCGGGTCAGCTTGATCATGGACAATTTCCTGAGAGGGCCAGTACAACCAATGATCCAACAACAAGGTTGATCAACGATGTGTTTCCTTATGAGAGCGGTGTATTTTCTCAAGTACAAGATATCCCTACTGCAGCCGTTGAGGGCTTCCCTCCTGTTGAGCCAGTCCGGCTATTCCCTACAGATGTCAACACTACTGGCATTGACAAGTACAACAAGCTGATTGCCTTCTAACATACCCCTTTGTACAACGGGTGTAAGAACATTGTTCTTGAAAGTGTCATGGGAGTAATGAAGGTGAAAGTGGAGAACAAATTGACTTCCAAGGCTGTTGATGACTTCCAAGTAAAGCTGATTGCCTTCCAACATACCCCTTTGTACAACGGGTGTAAGAACATTGTTCTTGAAAGTGTCATGGGAGTAATGAAGGTGAAAGTGGAGAACAAATTGACTGTCAAGGCTGTTGATGATTATCTGGACTTGACTGCTTCTCTTCTGCCTCCCGATCATCGCCTTCCTACCACTCATCGTAAGGTCCGTCATATCCTGAAATATCTTGGTCTTTCCTACATCAAAATCCATGCATGCAGATATGATTGTGTTCTCTTCTAGGGTAAAGATGATGAAGGGAATGATTTTGAAGACCTTGATGCATGTCTGGTATGTCACACGGATAGGTATAAGTTGACTCATGCAGGGAATAAGAAAGCTGTGAAGATACTTCAGTATTTCCCGCTAAGTGATAAGCTGGAACGGTTGTACATGTCTTCACACACGGCCAAAGCTATGAGGTGGCACGCTGAGATGGATTTGCCTGACGACGATACCCTTCTACACCCTGATGACGGAGAGGCTTGGAAGCACATAGATAGAGAGTATCCTCAGTTTGCATCAGAGGTCCGAAATGTGAGGCTCGATCTCTCATCTGACAGGTTCAACCCCTTTGGTAACATGAGTCTTCAATATAGTATATGGCCAGTTATTTTGGTACCGTACAACCTTCTTCCATGGATGTGCATGAAGAAGGAATACAGTATGCTGACTCTGTTAATTCCAGGGCCGGGTTATCTAGGAAAGTGTCTCGATATATATTTGAGACCCTTGATTGAAGAGCTGAAGTGGCTGTGGTACGTTGGTCATCCCACTTATGACAAGTACATGAACCAGATGTTCTATATGCATAACATGGTTGTTGGCACCATTAATGATTTTCATGCCCGCGGGATGTTGTTTAGAAATATATACAGTGCTGCTACACTTGGAACCGTTGAAGATAATGAAGAAAATATTGCATATCAAGAGCCGAACACAATTGGTATTCCTGAATCCTCTACAATTCGCCTTAATAATATTCGAGCAGGTCGTATGGTTCAAATTCGTGGCGAAGATGTACCGCTTATTGATATTGATCCAAATGAAGAAGACGACGACTCAAGTGATGAGGATCGGCACATATTACCAGAAATTAACTCGGACACCGAGGAAGACTCAAGCGATGATTCTGATTATGAGCCTTAGTTGGATAAGAATTTGTATGATTTATGAGTTTAGATATTGAACTTGAATTTGTGAGATTTATGAGTTTAGACATTGAACTTGAATTCGTGTGATTTATGAGTTTAGATATTGAACTTGAATTTGTGTGGAATATGGCCTTGTTAATGAAAATGTGTTGAATTGGCAGGTTATGGGAATGTTGGGTCCAGACTCTGGAGTTTTTTTTTTAGAAAAATGCACTTAAGCCGACGAAATAGACCATTCTCGTCGGCTAAAGTTGACTTTAGCCAACAAGTTACATACTTTAGCCGACGAGTTACATACTTTAGCCGGTGATATATATACTTTACCCGACGATGTGTTAACGTAAGCCGACGAAATTTAATTAAGATCATCGGCTAAAGCCCTAGGATTTTCTCGATTTTCCATACTTTAGCCGAAGAATTATGAAACATTAGCCGACAATCTAAAAAATCTCGTCAGCTAACGTCCTCGGGTTTTCTACCTCTCTCTCGATCTCAGTCTCTCAAAACTTTCTCTCCCTCAGTCACTCTGCAGTAGCGCCCCTCACTCACTCTCTCACTGCCGTCGTGCCCTTCAGTCCTCACAATCTCTCTCTCTCTCTCTCTGTGCCACCGCCCCCTCACTCTCTCTGCCTCCGCTACCGTTTCCTGGTAAATGTGTTTTTAAATTAGGTTTTTTGACTGTGTTTTTGAATTAGGTTTTTTGAATTGGAATTTGAATTGAATTAGATATTGAACTTGAATTTGAATTAGAAATTTGAACTGAATTAGAATTGGAATTAATTTGAATTGAGAATTAGGGTTTATAGTTTTTGAATTGGAATTTGAATTGAATTGAGAATTAGGTTATAATGAATTGAAATTTGAATTGAATTAGAATTGGAATTGGAATTAATTTGAATTGAATTTGAATTGTGAATTTGAATTAGAATTTGAATTGTGAAATATAATTTGAATTGAGAATTAAGGTTTATAGTTTTTGAATTGGAATTTGAATTGAATTGAGAATTATGTTATAATGAATTGAAATTTGAATGGAATTAGAATTGGAATTGCCAGTCCAGCAACATGGTGTAGTGCCCCACCAGAGACCACCACAGAGCACGAGGCTGCTTAGGCCGCAGGAAGACTCTCCCATGGCCTCACCAAGCTATCCTCAGGTTTCTCCCTATACGGCTCGCCCTCCAAATCAACCTGTCTTTATGCCTCCTATTACCCGACCATCTTTTTCTACCTCTCAGGCTAGTGGTTCAAGTAGCTCATCGTCTGGGGTTCAAATGTCGATGCCTCACCTGTTTATGCCCGAGAGCATACCTGCCATACCAAAAACTGATGAGTGGGGAGTGCTTCTTTCAGGACAGCTTAGTTTTATTTTACCGCAACAAGGATACGTCTATTTTTCGTTTAATACACCTCTTGTTAGTGCGAGGGTAACAAACGCATCGACATCAGAATCAGGTAATTATTATAAAGCTTTGTTAATTAATTTATAACTTATGAATAATTTGTATATTAATTGGGTGTTTTTTTAATATTTTTTCTTTGTTTTTATGTGACAGACATCACTGGTAACAAAAAGAAGACTAGATGACCCGTTACAGGCAAGGGTCTTAACAAACATGTCAAGAACAACGGAAAAGTGGTCATAGTGACGTCAAAGGATAGAGCGGTGAAGTTGGGGAGTAAGACGAGGCTCTACAACGGGCAAGTAGGGACTATCATACGGGACAGAGCCCCTTTTCTGTGGGGAGAGTGGTCATCGGTGCCATAGTGTGTGAAGGACATGGCGAACAACGCTATGTCGGTGAGTTAATTAAATATTTATTACGTATTTCAAGTGTTATTAATTAAGTACTAATATATATATATATATATATGACTATTGCAGGTGTGGTTTGTTGTTCCAGAGCACCTAAAATCCACGTGGGTAAATGACACTCAAGAAAAAAGGTGGTTATTGTTATAATTTATATATTGATTTATTTTTTGTTGATAATATATCGTCACTTTATAACATTTTTGTTGCATATATAGGTACAAGGAGTGAAAAAATGAGCTCCGTAAGCACTAGAAGACGCATGGCAACGACCGTTCAGGTACACAGGAACCAGCAGCTTTAGCCAACGAAAATAACAATTCTCGTCGGCTAAGACCACTTTAGCCAACGAATTTGTATCTTTTACCGACGAAATTTTGTCTGACAAAACTTTCACGCCTGGTCAAAATTGTTGACCTAACCCAACTTTACCCGACAATACATTTTGATGTCATCGGCTAAAGATGAAACTTTAGCCGACGAAATATTAAAATTTCCCCTAAAGTCGGGTTAGGTCAACCATTTTGACTAGTCGTGTCAGTTTTATCCGACGAAATTTCGTCGGTAAAACTATATAAACTCGTCTGCTAAAGTCTAAACTTTAAGTCGGCAAAGAGTAAGTCGTTGGCTAAAGTATGGACTTTAGCCGACGAATCTATGAACTTTTGTCAGCTAAAGTATGACCGACGACCATTAGCCTACAACACTTTAATTAGCCGACGAAAATGTCTAACAGGCCGACGAATTTTTTTCGTCGGCTAAAGTCTTTTTTCTGGTAATATTCATGGCTCTGTTACTGTAAACAACAACTGAATTTTGATGATTTAGAGAGACAGTTCATGAGATATATGAATATAACTACTTAGATTATATTTATAGATATATACATATCATAAGTTAAGTATATAATATATATATATATATATATATTAAATGTGATTACAAAATAGAGCGTATTACATATAAGTGATTAATTATTTGATATAAATTTTGAGAAAAAAAAAATGAAAAAATAACCCTTTTCAGCCCTCTTGAGCCTTACTTAAAAGGCTGACCCTACCCGACTTTAAGCCCTAAAGAAATGAGCTTTTAAGACGGGTAAGAGTTCACATTCAAACCCCGACCCTATTTTATCAAACCCTAAATTTTGTTGATCAAGTCAAAGTCTCATATGACCTTACTCTAAATTAACCCTAAAATGTAGTGTAGGGTCGGTCCTAAATTAGCCCATGATGAGGCTTAGTTAACCCTATCCATCCACGTATAGAAGGATACTAATTGTTATATAAAAAACACATCATATACAATTTCCACTTCTTAAATGTATTGGTGGAGCTCTTTCCTTGGTTCGGAGTTTCTCATAGGGTTTGATCAGATCAAGGATTTAGTGAGGCCGCCTAGGGTTTGGGTTTGGGTTTGAAAGAAGTGAAGATTTTTTTCACTTCTTTCGTTTGGTTCTAAGTATGTACTCTAGTCCACGTGATTGTTATCGGGCGACGTACTTTTTCCACTTCTTTTGTTATGACTATCGGGTTTGTACTTTATATGTATTTGGTTATCAATGGTAAGTGCACATTCTCATATAAACACATTTAAATTAGAGTAAATTTCAGCGTCGGTATCAAAATTCTTGTAGCACGGTCAAAATAATATTTAAACTTACAAAACTATCAATGTGGTACCGAAACTTCATTTTTGATACAAACGAAAGACCTAAGACCATTTTCATTCTCGACGCTGTTTGTTTGATGACGTGTCTCAGATGAGACCTACCAAAAATATTTTTATCAGTAGTATCTAAATTCTTTTAGAATGATCAATGTGATATCCAGAATCAAAACTCAAGTTTTTATGTTCATACTAGGAGGGAAAGTGGATCTACAATATTTAATTTTGGAGATTTTAGAAGGAAATGAGATATAGGAAAGACAGAAGGTTATTTTTGTCGAGGGTTTAGAGACTTTTGGTCGAGTGTTTAGTGTTTAAGTTGTAGATGACTTTTAGACTTTTTGTAGATCACATTTTCTTCAAGAGTTTAGGGTGTAGAGATTTTTTTATTGAGGGTTTAGGGTTTAGATGACATTTAAACTTAGGTTTGAATATGGATAACCCGGGTTTTCATTTTGGGTATCATATTGATCATTTCAAAAGAATTTAGGAACTATTACTGTAGTTATCTATTGACAGAAAATATTTTTAGTGGGTCACATATGAGACGTGTCATCAAACAAACAGCGATGTGACCGGGAATGGTTTCAAGCCTTTTGTTGATATCAAAAATAAAATTTGAGTACCATATTAATAGTTTTATAAATTTAGATAACACTTTGTCCGTATCACAAGAATTTAGATAAAAAAAAACTTATTAAGTATCTCATTTCCTATACCACGGTCATAAGAATCTACTAGTAGCTAAGATAGATATAGACAGCACTTAAGCAAGAAAAGTTGATTACAAGGAAAAAACGATGAGATAGATCTAGAGTATGCAACAAATTCGTTTGTTTAATTATACAATCGATGTGCAAAAAGTACCAGCTGGCAATGAAGCTGACAAATTTTCCCCATTGAAGATGCCACAATCTGAAAGCTTTGTGTGCATACTGATAGGAGAAGAAAATTCATCTGCTTCATCACTAGCTTCAAGCAATCACCAACTTATTCGTAAACTAAGTCGACACAGTAAGGAAATTAAACTACTGCATGTCTAACAAATACTATTTATACTCCTCCCCATCGCAAAGCAAGTGCTCTGTAGCAAACCGCTCCATGCTGCTGAGAATTTTTTTGATACTGAGCACAAGCTTGGATATTTATATATATATATAGAAACTCTAGCTACTACCGTTTATCTTATATTCCTTCATCATGCATTCAGATATCGAACCTGAATGAGCAAGAAACAAATTCATCTCGAGTTATTTATCAAACGAGCAAAAGTGTAACTCTCTTTCAAGAGAAACAGTATCTCCTATAAAGCGGTAGCGATTTCTACACTCCAATTTTAGCTTCTTGCACTCCATTTTTGAGGATGGACAAACTAGAAAGCATTCAAATTTGGAGTGTAGATATCGCTACCGTTTTATAGGAGCTACTATTTCTCTTGAAAGATTAGGGTAAGCTTTTGCCAGTTTGATAGAATTAACTCCTTCATTCATCCTCAGAACCAGTGATGCATTCCTTCTGATCGTCCTCCGGAAAACCGTCGACACAAGTAGTGCGCGGCGAATGCCCTTTTCCAAAGGATCTGATGTGGTCTTTGAGCGATCTTTTGTGCTTGAAATCGGATCCACAGCTGCAGTACCACAACTTGCCGCAGTTCTTTTCGTGTGTTCTCCAATCTCCTTTGACAGCGAAGGTTTTGCCGCATTTTCGGCACATAAAGGGCTTTGCTCCGTGCTTTCTCTTATAATGAGTTTGGAGAGTTCTGAAGTCCTTGAGTGGCTTGGCTCTTGGATGGTTGATGTTATTCTTGCAGCCCTGAGCACAACAGTAGCATGGTAGCCTCAGCATTGCGGCTGGTTGTGCTCCCTTTAGAGAATCTGGCGCTTTCCTAAATTCGGACCCGTGTCCCCACATATGCATCTGTAATTATCATGATTTTCCATTTATTAGTTCAAAGTTAGATGGAAATGACTTTTTAAGCAATCACTCCTAAATGAAATGTTTTATACTTCTTCCTATCTTTATATAGTCGAAAAATGTACTGTACCAAAAGAATCTCAAAATTCAATTAAACATTAGAAATCATGAGGAAATGATCTTAATTTGCAGAAAAAATTCAACACATGCATGCAACTATTAATTGTATGCGTAATATTATAGCTACTAGTTTCGTCAGTACTCTCCAAATTTATATTTGGAACAAGTTAATTAAAAAAGTTAATTAAACTCTTGTACATGTTGACAGGTACTTTCGACGACCTAGATCATGTGAAATCTTGCTTGTGTATAGCCGAAATTGACTGTCTAAGATCACATATTGTCAGCTATGTTACCTAGAAGAGATCGAGCAGTACTCATTAATCACGTTATATCAGTACTAAAATCCTAACATAACTTTGGATTAAAGTAATATTGTGGAAACAGCTACCCTCTCTACACATGCAAGTTTAGAGTTCAAAGTAGAACAAGTAATTATTAGATTTTTCTGATTTCCTGTAAAGCACTACATTACATTGCAGCAGCACTCATTGCTATGAAAATCTACATACTTCTCGTAGCAGTACGTCTCTTCTTCCTGTTAAAATGATCGTGGAAAACTATATATTGTCGTATAAATATATCCATGAAACCTAGAAATCAAATTTTCTTCAGTATCATGCTTCTGTTATAGAAGTTCTATACGATTTGTTTTTGGTACAGAAATAATATATATTCTCAGCTGTAGTCTAAAAATTTGATGTGTATCACGTTGCTCAACTATACTATCCTTTGTTTAATCAATTATATTGTTTCAGGTTGTAATTTGTAGCTGAAAATTAGAAGTTAATCTGCCTCAGTTTAAAAACCCTAATAAATAGATACAGTGACTGTCCGTGTAATAGGAATTCAGAGTTACAATTTGAATCTCCAGTTTTCCAGGAACAATAAAAAATAAAAACCCCTAAATTCAATTGAGACTTGAGATTCCAACAGAGCTAAAGTTAGTTGGTATATGTAATACTTGACTAGCGTACCTGCATGTTGTTGTACCTATTGAAGGTCTTGCTGCAAATGGAACAAGCAAACTGCATCGGTCCAACAAGAATCTGAGCAGGTGTCGGTATCCAGAATCTACTCTCAGTCACAGAGCATCCATTGACGACGCTAGACCTATTCTTGGTTATTGGTAGCACTGCGTCTTCTTCCTTAACAACATCCCAAACGTTCTTCTCGTCATTTGCAGCTGCACTATTAGGCAGTCCTATGTGCAGCGTCACTGTAACATTCTCTATCTGCTCTTCCTTCACTCCGGAACCCTCTCTCTGCACCCCAATATCTTCTGTTTTCTCCTGCTTTGTATCGATAAACCTGCTCAATAGAGGCAGGCATTGCAGAGTGCTGCTGTTTTGGTCTTCCATTGAACAAAAAGACGTCAACGATGACGAAGAGAGTGATGAAGACAAAGAGGACGACGCTGATGATGGTTTGAGCCATTCGATAAAAGGCGGAGCTGCTTGAACACACAAATTCCGGTAGTCTTCCACCTGGTGCTGGTTATTCCATAAACCCATATGCAGTGAGAGAGAAAGATAGAGGGAGAGAGAGAGAGGTCCCTGGTGAAATAATGCTCCCCTCGATCAGAGGATTTATTCAGACACCTTTTTGGTAAAGCTTTCGGTAATTATAATAGGGTTGATATGTGAAAGTGTGGTTTGGTTTCGTCCGTTTGGAACTTTTCTTTCTACCTCTCTAGCCTTTGTTTGGTTTAGGCGAAAGACTAAAGAGAGAGCGAGAGAGAGCACTAATTGGTGGGGTTAAGGATTACGACATATGCAAAAAATTGGAGTCACCAAGAAGGAATAGAATCCAAGAACAGTCTGAACTATGTTCATTGTTAGCTTAGTACTTATTATTCCTTGCATTTTCTTCTTCTTTCTTATAATATCATGGAGGTTGACCTACATGACACAATTCACATTGTTCATTTGACATTCTGCAGATGAGCTCAAATAGAGGATAGAATTCAAAAAGGTATAGAGCATTTGGTCAATACCTAAAACATATATGCAAGAGAAAAATATATATATTTTTTAAGGAAAGCAAAACTGATGTGGTTTCATTTTCCATTTTACATCCCATTACTTGAAGGCCTGCAGTGACCTGAACGTACTAGGGATGCAAGTTGAATTTCAAAGTTAGCTGCGGAACAATTGTACTCTGTCTTCGCTTTGATGATCAGTAATTGAGTAATTTCTAAAACAAATGTATATCATTCGAAGGGGATCTCATCGTACACCCCTAGCTAGCATATTTGTTTTTTTTGGACTTTTTGGAGGACATATTTCGAAAGAATTATGTTGTGTTTGCACAACTTGGCTTTTCACATAGCTTTATATATATATATATATATATATATATATATATATATATAAAGCTATGTATGAAGTCCAGATCTAGAGCTCACCGTACGCACTTTGTTAAACTGCGGACGACCATGTGTCGCGATCTCTCTGTAGGTTCAGATCCAGCCTATATATATGCGGACTTCTGTGTAGCTTTTCTGATACGGAGGTCCGTATTTTTTAAAAAATACGAACTTTTGTAATTTTATCTCACTTTTCGATCATGATTTCTCATCTTAACCGTTCATAATGTAGATATATGTAAGCAGATCATCTCTACAAAATTTTAGCAAATTTGGAAATCATTAAGACATCTAAAATGAATCAAAACTATGAACGTAATAAAATGATTCAACCGAACCGTTAGTTTTTTCCATTCTAAATCACATATTTGAATACCTTAACAATCTCCAAATTAAATGAAATTTTGTAGGAATGATCTACTCACATATATATACATTGTGAACGGTTAAAATGAGAAATCATGATCGAAAAGTTGATCAAATTGCAAAAATCTACATTTTAAAAAAAATGCGGACTTCCGCACCTGATCCGCACTATATATATATATATATACACACACACACACGTACGTATTCTTGCATTATAGCTTCCACGTACTTTCCCTTGACGCCATTTTTTTGAAGAAAATGATAATTTCATTGCTTTAACAATGACCAAAAGCTGCATACATCATATTGTCTACTCATGACGTATAATCTAGATGGCGACAAAAACTAATAAAATGACAGTGAACCTTCATTATATGATGAGCTCATATAATAACTAGCACAAAAAAATCCAACTACTTTTATCTATCTCTCAATTATACTTGTTGGCTGCAAACCTCAATGTACAGCACAATACAATTGACATCAAAATAAAAATAGCTATCAGTTTTTTATCTATTAAGAACAAGATCAGACAATCACCTTGACCCACCTTACCCTTATCAAACTTTGGAGTAGTGATACATAGTGGTGGAGAAGGCACAGTCTTCGTCGATCGAGGTATCGACAATTCTGTCTCATACCCTACCAAAAACTTAATTATTTTTTGGGCCCAAAGGTCCATTTTGATCTAGGCACCTAGGCACCCAAGATAGCTCCTCTAACCAAACCCTACGTCTTCAGAAGTTCTGATCAAGGCTAACCCACTGTCGCTGACATTGGTGTACAAAACCGTCACCGGCATCGATGTACAAAGGGTTGGATTCCGAGATTCCTTTAAAGACCATCCCAGGTACAACGATTCTCAATTGGTCCATCACCGGGCAAGCTAAGGCTTCTCCATCGTAGCCCGGCGACGTATCTGAAGGAGCAACAAAACTTGAACTCTGCAAAACTATTCCATGCTTCGGAGAAAAAACTCCGAGCACGGCGCCGCCACCTCCAAGGGTTGGGTGTGCAATCCCGTCGACAAAATCATAGTGATTGATTGTCCCAACAATGGGATCTGGAAGAAGGTTAGGATGATGGCTGAGGTGCCCTGGAAGAAGGTTAGGATGATGGCAGAGATGCCCTGAGGTTTGCAGCTGGAGAGAGCCACTGTGTTCATCACCCACAAGAGGTGAAGCTAGGGTTAGTGCAAGAGAGAGCGCATTTTAGAGACATTTTATTTAACTAATTAATTTGAATGTGTTAGTTAATTATTAGTAAATCCTAAATTATGTACGTGCTAGATAGAGTAGGGTTTTCACAATTATTAGTTGTGCCTCATGAGGTTTGCATTGTTGTACATGTTAGTTAATTAATTAGTAAATCTCATCTATTTTATTACTGAATTTAGCCAAAATAGGGTGGAAATAATGAGATTACGTACCGAACGAAAAATTAGAAAAGCTTAAAATCATACTGATACACTAATCAACGAGTTCTAACATGTAACTAATTTGATCGAGTTGTAAACACGTACAGCGGTCCCGGTTAAGGTCTTAAAAATCAAAATTTTCAGTAAAATTTCGTTGAAAATTTCATTTTTTTAGATCTTCGAAATATCTTTCACATTTTAAACATTTTTCTTCTGAAATTTTCTGAAATTTTCCGATATTTTCTGAAAATTTTCAATATTTTTTACCTAAAATTTACTAAACTTCAAGTTAAAATTATAACAATTACTTTAATTCATACCCTTATTTTTTGCCCAAAATTTTATAATCAACCATATACCCTTACGACGAAAATCTAGCAATGTCTTATCCAATATATTTCATGTCTTATGGGGTGCAATCAAATGATAACTTGTGGTCACAGTCTGAAATTTTAAGAGTTTCACTTTAAATTACTGCAACTCAATATAGATCAATATTTATTCAAGATTTTCTTTTTAAATATAGTGCATAGTATATTAAACAAACATCTCTTAAAATTTCATTTAAATTTTCAGTGTTTTTCTTCAAATTATCATTAATATTTTTACTGCTATTGATATTTTCTTAAAATTTCGGTCGAAATATATGTTTTCAGAAGATCAAAATTTTTGTAATTATCAAAATTTAAGACCTTTGTCCCAGTTAATCTGTATATGAAAAACACTGCACAAATAATGCAATCTATTTTTTGGGAACTTTACTGAGTTTGCTTTTAATAAAATCTACAAATCTAATTGTTTCGCCGACAACAATATATCACAGACGGATTTTCAGGGGATGATGAGATGCATAATCTTTCTCTCGATGTCTGAACCAACAAAGTGTCTTTGCTAAGTGTGTCATTGTTCAGTTTGTTGCTTCATATAATTTGAAGTTTGTTGGACTTGGGGGATTTCTACGGCATCTGCTCGGTAGTAGTGAACTAATTAGTTTCACGTACGTTTCTTTATCAAAAAAAATCTTACTATTGGAATATTTGTATATAAACATATCAAAGCACAATTGACGTAACACGTATTTCTACAAATTTAACAAAGACCACCACATTTATAGTAGCTAGCAGGTTTGATTTAGTCAACAAAGAGAAGCAGAATAGAAGTTCAGATATTAGGAAACTGATTGACTCCTCAACCTCTTAGTCAGTGGTAGTACTCAACCTCTTAGTCAGTGGTAGTACTTATGAGTAGTGCCGGTGACGGGACAGGATTCGTACTCATGAGTAGGGTTAGGCATGGGACAGGACGAGATTACATTTTTAAAAACGTATTTCGGATGAGACGATCCCGTTTGTTATCAGAACGGGATCAGAATCCCGTAATGATAAAAAAAATAAAAATAAAAAACATAGAAGAGATAAATTGATCTTAAATTCTTGAAGAAATTTTATATCTATTTTTATAAAGCCAATATGAACAGATCTAATATTGATGCGGGTTTTATTATGTATTAATTTCTCACACACACATATATAATATATATATATATATATATTCTATGGTGTTACTTTTTTATGATATAATTGTCATAGTTCCAAAATCTTAATTCTATATAAGTACAAGACGAACAAAAATTGTAAAAATGAAAATGGAATCAACAACCAATTAATTAAATGTTTGTAATTTGTATCTAACTAATTAAGTAAGAGCTCGAGAAAACTCTCAAGTTTGAAAAATCAAAGGAGCTCCAGTTATCACTACATAGCTTCGTTGTGGTGACTGCTATCTTTCATATGATCATCATCAAATGTGAATGAATTATATAACTCTTGTTGTATGGAACTAGTACTGTGAATTTATATTTATGTTTTGGACGTCTCATTGAGTGTTTTTGAGTTCATTGTAAAATATTATACACCCTAAAAATCAGACGGTTATTATCGGATACAAGTACATTTATACTTTCGGAATGGTCTCGTCCCGTCCAGTTTCCAAACTATCAGGACGGGACGGTACCACGATTTTAAAATTTTGTCCCGTCCCGTTAATTTTCAATACGGAACCGGAACGGAATCAGGATTACGGTACGAAATACCCAGCCCTAGTCATGAGACTAGCTACATTTCTCATTGCAGATGGAACCAATACCGTTTTTAAATTGCGACCGAACTCGTGTAGTTTTGATTTCGAATAAGTCCAGGTTCATGATACCTATATACTGAAGGTCGTTCGAGTCTGCTATGGCTTTTCTGGCATGCATATGGAGCTCTATATTTGGCCAATCAAGATTCAAGATGGCAGAAACTAGATCCCAGTTCATTTTGGTTGCAGAGTGGACCTTGACCTCAGTCTTCCTCATCACTCTTTTTCCATAGCTAGTTATACATGGCAGTTCTAAGACGTTGAGACTGAATGGAACAATACCAAACACATTGTACTGGTCTGTGATTTCAAACAGAAGGTTCTGTAAAGCGATCGATATGGATGGTGAATTGGTGATTAAGTGTGACTGGCTTATGTCTAGGCCAGCCGTCTCCCTTTACCTATTCCTTCTTTGAAACTCAAGCCCGTCATGTCATGTTAATTCTAAATCTTCATCATTGCCTTGATTAATTTGAACTACAATGTTTGACAACTCTGTATATATTCAAATTGTCTAGAGGACTAAGTGCATGACTGTATGGTTTGAGAACACGTAAGCATGACGTATGGCTTTACCAAGCAATGTCAAGAAACCTTTTTCTCTGTCATGAAGGTGGTCAATCAAGAATTTGAGCTGTGAACCTTGCTAAGAGAAATGACTTGGGAAGTGGATCAGTATAGGCCTTTTTACTGCTATGCACACTTGCATTACAAAGATATCTACGCACAGGTCGTCTATGGAGTATGGACACCCTCCTTTTTTTAATAAGACACAGAATGTCGTATATATACAAGCAAACAAATAAGGAAGAAAATGAAAACAGAGAGAGAATCCAATCCTTTACATGCAAGAGCTACGAATCATCATGGCAGATTGATGTGTTAGTTACTGATATAGCTTTGGTTCAAGGAAGTGGATTAATTACAGCCTTGCAAGATAAAAGTTCTCAAACATAGAATAGGTGACTAATCAAGAGCTTCAGTTCTTGTTCAAAACAAAAACAAAAAATCAAGAGCTTCAGTTCAACTCCTTAGTGTTTGAGCCCAATATAAATTGGGTGTGAGACTAATTAATTTAAGATTTTAGACACCATTTGGACCAATATTAGTGTCCTAAAAAATAAAAAAACAAACTTCTTTCGGTTAGTCAACCAAAAGACTGAGAGGTGAGACGAATTCCTGGACAAACTATGTTGTTTCACGGGCCACATTGGCTTGGTTGATTAACTCCATGTTTGAGACTAATAAGTTTTTGACGAGTGATAGGTCAGTACTTGTGACCTATGCGAAGTCCACTTGTAGCTGGAACTGCATCATCCAGTTGTTTCGTTGCCAAGTAAAACGAAACCTTGTATAACTAGAGTACTTGGATTGGTGGAGTTGCATCCCTATCAGATTATTATTTGTGCCGCTATATAAAGAAGGCTTGTGGATCAGACAAACACACACAATCAATCAACAACAACTAGAGCAAATAACAACTTAACCTTATCGATATAAACTCAGACGCTAAAGCCTTACGCCTTAGCAATCTAATCCGACTCCCCAGAGTCATCATTGTCGGTACGAAGCATCTCAGAGTAATATTCTGTTCCCTTTCCTTTGATATTTCTGCTCATCTCCACACGAGTGTCGATAAGAGTAGCAGACTACTCGTAAATATTTTTTTATGAGGTGACACCGATAACCTATATTCGTTTGAATCATAGCGCAGATGGCGTGCACCTTTATTCTCCTACTATCTTCTACATTCCGCATACGTGCGGGAGCACGCCCACACCTTCTTTAATTTATGTGTAATTTACTTTCTGCACTTAAATTTCATTATTTGTACTATATGTCCCTGACTAGAAGCGATGTCAAAACACTTAGGGTCGGCATTCAAGAAATTGTCAAAGACATCTACCTTCTAGCCAGACGATTGATTCATTTTCTGTTGTCCTTTGTATTTGGAAAAGCAAACTTTGCCTGTGGTAGATTATATTACTACTCTCGCTCAGTCATTCATGTTCTTCAATCTTCATACTAGTTCTAGCTAGGGTTCATTCTCTGCCTGTTCTCTCATCTCCTTTTGAATTAGATGAGATGCGGAATGATGCTATATATTAAGGAATTTTGTTGTAGTTTCTTATTCGTTTGTTTTGTTTTAGTCAAACAGCGACAATCATGATTTGTAGTTCATCCTTGCACCGGCTGTCTCAACTTAATTACCTTTAAGGTGTTGAGTTTTAATCACGAATAGTCTCGATACAATTAAGAATGATTCACCCACATATAAGATATTTTATTTGTCTAGTTTCTGATATGAGATCTCTCATCTTTAACACGCCCCTTACGTGTAATTTAACAATGTATGCACGTAAATCTATGTCACTTTTTCAACTCAAACATGAACCCACAGATGCAACCAAACTCAAGGGTTCACACGTGTAGATATATCTAAATCAATCGAACAATCCAACCCAGCCCACATCTATCACTTGGTGTCAATCTACTCGAACACAAACCGAGTGCAACCAGACTCAAGGATTTAGAATGTGTATGTCTAAACCAATCTACTCAACTAACCATTAGCACACAATTAGAGAGAGACTCGTTCTGATACTAAGTTAAACAACAACAAACGTGGCTCATGAATCAATCTCATACAGATACTGTCCTAATTTAATAATCTTTATGGTGTTAAATTTTAATCACAAAAATGTTTCGATACAATTAAAAATTATCTAATTTATTCTGTTTTTGATATGAAATCTCTCATGTCCCGATCATTTTTACTAACCAAGCAACTATATACGGAGGAGGGGATAGTTTTGCACCAGACATTTGAGGAGGAATCAAAGACTAAAGGTTTTTTTACTGTTCTTTTCTTCTTTTCTGTCGTTTTCAAGTGAAGAGTTGTTACTGCGGACCTGTGGAAAAAGAGAGGAGACGTTAGTAGGTATTTCAGGTCGTCGTAGTGCGTCACTGTACTGAACGGTAAGATTTTAACTGCAGATTGGTCTTATCTTATCCACCCTACCCAACGGATGCAGGAGTTCTGAAGTCCCAACCTCGAAGGAACTAGTTACCGGATACGATTGAATCTTCAAGGTCTCATCAGCTCTCTCTTTCTACTGTGAAACGAACAAAGGAGAAAACACATGCAAGTACTGACACTCAAAGTCGATCAATCGGAGTCGCGGCAGAACTAGCTAGTTGAATGTGTGTTCCCTAACCTCATCCTATTAATATAGGTAGGGAATGGCCGGGCAGTAACCTTTGTCCGGTACACATGGCGCCATAGCAAGAGAGCGGTGTCCGTCCACATGCGCAGCTTCCTTCTTTTTTTTGCTCATGTGCAGGCACTGCAGCTTATAGGCAAATATCGTGCAATCCAGACTGATGTTGGGGTCCTTTTAGCAGCGTCCTCGATCCCAGTCCCAAAGTGATAAGGGTGATGAAGACTCTTTTCCTGTACTTGTTGAACAAGATTGGGTTGATTGCTTCATTTGCTAGCTTTCATGATTCAGAGCCGACCATCTCGGCTTTGCCAAATATTCTCTGTTAATTTCTTCATTTCGATTAGTATTTATAATGATGTTTAGCTCTCAGATATGCACGAGCATGCAAATAATCGAATGATAAGCTAGAGACGCCGTAGCTCTCTCGTTCCAGCGAGAGATTTCATATAAAAAATATGATAAATAAAATATAATATAAAATAAATAAATTATATTTAATTGTATCAAAAAATTTTGTAATTAAAATCTAACACATTTTAAATGTGGTTAAATTGAGACAATATTAATACATAAATGATCAATAGGTCACACCTGCCGTTATCTAACATGGTATCAGAACGGATATCTCTCCAATTACGTCCCAATTTGGGATGGAGCCAGCTTAGGTGTCTGACTTGGCCAAGCTTGGGTGTCATGTCCTTCCATCAGAAGATGTCTGATTGGGTTATCACCTTATTAGGATATTGTTTAACACCTTAAAAGAGAGATCATAAATCAGAAACAAGAAATAAAATATAACATAAGTGGATAGATCATATCTAATTGTACCAAATTAAGCCTTTTGTATTAAAACTCAACACCTTAAAGGTGGTTAAGTTGAAACAATATATGTAGATGGATGATCAACGGACCATGCTTGTCGCTTTTTAACACTTTAAACCCTAAATCCCTACACATCGCACTTTTGGTTTTCTCAAATGGAAGCTGTCACCGACCTCCTATCTAAGGATTCCTCCTCTCTATGCCCTCTGACTTTTCACTCTTCTAACATCGTCCCTATTCGGCGTACCTCTCACCATCTAAATCTCTTCGATCAAGTGTTTTGATTAAGCAAAATCTCAGTTTTTCTCAAAAGAAATCTCGTTAGGAAACCAAATTTCATTGTTGGATCAATACCTTTATCCATGATGCAACGGTTAGATCTGTGGCAGATCCTCCGAGGCAGATCGATGTCGACCATGACTGCAAGCACGACGTCAATGACAATGTCTATCAGGATCAACAATCGCTTTGATGTCATGGATAGGCCACGTATCTAGGCGGTAGGCTGGCAAAGTCAACGATTTCGAAGGTTAAGGTTGATGAAGTGGATTTGGGTCATGTATGTTTGGAAGTCCAACTACTATCGAGGGACAAGAACAATCTTAAGACATTAAGGTCTTTATAATTTGGCAAAATGCTCATTGAGTACTAATTTCAACCCAACCCCCTCATTGCTCATTTCAATGACAATCTTTTTTAAGAACTTATTCTAATATAAGGTATATTTGTGCCTAAATAAACAAATCTTAAGTAAAATTCTACAGAAGCTACATTATTTTAAGATTAGTTTCACCCCTTAAACATGCATAGAAATCGAGAGAGTGGAAGAGATAAAAGACTTTGCTGGAGCATCACCAGTCTTCGGTCATCGACCATCGGAATCCAAATCTGATCATCGACCATCAGAATCTGATCGCCGGCCATCAAAATCAAGTCACCGGCCGCCGAAATCTAGAATTCGGTCAATTAGTTGTCAGAATCATGCCAGACATTTAAAATGTCACTGGACCTTACTAGAACCATACCATACACTTCCTAGAAGTATATTTAGGGGCCGTAAGATTGAAAAATATTTTACTGTGGACAGTAGTACTAGTGGATTATGTCTTATAGCCGATGAAATATTTATGTCGTCTAAGATAATTATTTCGTCTGTAAAGTTCCTAGAAGACGGAATTTCTGTCCGCTAACATCCGTCGGCTAAGACACGTCATTGAAGCTCCTAGACGACAAAATAAAATTTTTCGTGTGCTAAGTTACATCTTAACCGACGGAATAACTTCCACCTAGCCGACGCACATATTCGTCGGAAAAGAATATTACCGACGAAATCTTTTCGTCGGCTATAAAATCGTCGGCCTTAGTCTTTCTTAGACGACAAAAAAATTTCTTCTTTACAGAAGAAGTATTCCGTTGGCTAAGATAGTTGCTTCTTAGCCGACGAAATGTTTTTGTCTGCTAAGCCATAGCAGACGACAAAATTCCACTCTTAGCCGATGGAAATTTCATTTTTCCGTCGGTAAAAGTTTATCCTTGCCGACGGAAAAGCTATTCTTCTGTCGACTAAGATTATAAAACATTTGTTAATTTTTTTGTTTTTCATTTATTTGTTTTGGTTTTTATTTTTTTTTCTTCAGAAATTGGTATTCATTTGTTTTGGTTTTTAATTTATTTATTGATAAAATTCATCTTGGTTTTTGTTGTTATATAAATAATTCTATTATTTAAACTTAATACTAAATCATTAATAATACAAAAATTTTAAATTAATTCAAATGCCGGAGAAGACAGTGTAGGAGGAGCCGAAGACGACTAGAGAGGATGAGCCGTAGAACTAAGGACTGGCTCAAGTCTCGCTAACCTCCTCATCCCATCTCTTTAATCTCCTTGCCTTTACGCTTGATCAACACGACATCCAATACATCAATTTGTTGTGATGCTATGTTTTTCATAATTTGCTCCTTAAGGGTCGGTTTTCCGGTCAAATCGAGCCCTTTGGCCTGTTTTTCCTCCTTCTACACAATCTAGACTATCCAACAACATCACAAACAGAAGAAAAGGTCGAGATTTCACCTTGAAGCTTTCTCCCTGGTTTTTCCGGCAGAACCCCTCCGGCGGAGCTCCGCTGGCCTTCTCCTCCTTCCTCCTTGCTCCTGGTGACGCCTGGGATCCCCCTTGCTCTTCAAACGCTCTGGATTAGTTTGATCTCCTCTGCACAGTGTTCTCGAGTTTTTGTCCTCGGCTGGGCGGCGCTGGCGTCGCTGGTGGCCTGGGCAAGGTCGCCGGGGCAAGGCGAGGGGACTGGTGGCGGCGGTGAGCGTTGACACGCGCGGATGGAGGTGGCTGGCTGCTGGGTCGAGAGCAGGAAGAGGAAAGTCTCGATGAGGGAGAGACAGAAAGGGAAAGAGAAGGAGAGAAGGAAAAGAAGGAAGAAGGAAAGGAGAGGTGGAGAGAAAGGATAACGTGATAGGGTTTTTAAAGAAAAACGAATGGTCACGATTTGACGATCGAATCAACGGCCACGATTCAACCACACTTCCAAAATAATTTTAAAACCAAATCCATTTTCAAAAATTAATTTAAAAAACAACCAAACGTCAAATCCAATCGTAAAAGTTGTACGAAAAATACGTGAAGTGCCGGAAAATATTCCGTAAATACTTTCACGCATGTGGCGACGTGTGTCCTAACATGAAGACGTTAGACAAAAGTTTACGACGTATTGAAAAGTATTCGGAATTAAACCCTAAATGTGTCGGAAAATTAAATAAAATTATCGGGGTCTCACATTTGGCGTCGGGAAGAGAGAGAGAGAGAGAGTGTGTTTGGTAAGTTTTTGATTTTTAACTAACCTTCAGTAAAAATCTCTTTTTATAGAGTTTCGCGAAATAGTAACTTCTCGTTTTTAAACCATAACGCCCACATACGAACTCTGATTAAGACATACAACATGTCTACGGATTCGTATTAATGTTCTCTACAACTTTCATGAAGGAAATTTCACGAAATAACGATCCTAGGAAAAAGTCAACTCTAAGGCCTTCTACGATAAAACGGTTACTACAATGGTTAAAGATTAAAGTAACCAAAAAGTAACTAACCGTAAATAAATTTTAGAACCGGGATGTGACAGATTTTGTGTAGTTAATTAATTTTTATAGTTTTATGTGTTCATGCACAATGTATATAAATATTTTAATGAAAATTGTGTTGTCACATTGATGGTGTTTGTTGTTGGTTATAATTTGAAATGTTTTGATGTAATTTGTAGGTTGCTTGGAATAATAATTTAGAAATTTCTGAGTTTTTTTGTTGGAATGAACTTATAGCAGACGAAATTTGTCATAATTTGTCAGCTATAGTTTTTTATTTTTATTTTCTCAAGGTTTAGCCGACGAAATTTGAAAAATTTCGTCGGCTATAGTATTATTTAGCCGGCGAAATTTGCTGTAAGTCATCAGCTATAGTTATTTTAAATTTTTTTAATTAAATGCTTTAGCCGAAGAATATATTAAAAGTTTCGTCAGCCAAAGTTTAAGACTATGCATGACGAAAATATGGTTTCGTCGGCTTTAGTCTTAAACTTTAGCCGACAAAAAATATAAAAAAAAATTCGTCGGCTATAGTACTATAGCCGACGTGTCTTTACCGACGACATCTTAGCCGATGAAGACTTCATCGGCCAAACTATTGATCCTGATAGTGAGAAAACAAACTTCTCAACTCTCAGCTCTTAGAACTAATTACTCAAGTTCCTCTAATCCGAACCAACTGGTGTTGTCTGTTGCATTAGCCTTTCCATTGTTGTATAATTGGGAAGGTTTGAATATGCTAAAAACCAATAAACTGTGTAAGAGTAACTTCAATGACATTTGACAACAAAGTAACAAGCTACACTAATCCAAAAGATACAAATATTTTCATGGCAGCATAGGTACAAAATTAAGCATGAAGGGAGTTGGGTAGGTCACAAACCAAGAATTGCTCGATTCAAACTATCTGCAACTTGTCGCTGATATTCCTTGCAAAGCAAATGAAACATTGGGAATTTCTCTAGCTCTTCATAAGCAAGTAGACCCATGAAGTCTTAAAGCAAAAACAAAGTTCAGCACTCGTTAATACCATATTTAACTTCCGCGATTTGTTCAGTATACTATCGACATAATAGGGAGAGAAGCACGAAGATAATTAACATTGAGTAGATAGACTCCAAAGTTGCTCACGATAGTAGCTTTCCATTTCCACAATATCCCAATAGATGATGCTTAGCTTGTTCAGTTCCGAAGTATCTGTTGACGGAGTCTGCACATCCCATCACATCCCCTCATGTGCCTCCTGTACCTAAAGGTTATGAATTTAATTGGTCTCGTCTTGCAAAATGGATTGGTAGTAAAGAAATAAGATGAATGAAATTGGGTAATGGATTGAAAACTTAGTCATGAATTGGCTGAATATTTCTCGAGATCGAAACACCATGTGCCAGCTCACCAACAATCCGATCGCTCCAATGTTTGCCTTCCACGGCCCATGCTCCATCGAAACGGCGACCTCCGGCCATCCCCGTACCTCCAATCTCTTCGACAAGAATCGAAACACTACCCGGAAAACAATCAAGATACTCTTCACCATGTCCCTAAACCTGAATCAAATAGCTAAGCCGCGTTGCTCGATTGGGGCTTCAAAATTGAACCCGTAATCATGATGTTGGTATTGATTCAGGTCATAGTACTCTATTATTCGATACCAAAATACAAAATTCATCTTAGAGATCTGAGTTTCAAAGATTTAGGTTGTTGAGGCGAGAGAAAAATAGGATTTACTATTTCTGGATTAGTAGGTTGATAGCTCGATATAGAGGGAAGGTGAGAGAAGAGAGTTGAGATGGGAGTCGACATTTGAAAAAAAAAGTTAACAGAGGAATACCTTTAACGGAGGTAGCAGAGTTAGCTTATGGTGTTACTGAGAGTTAGTGGGATAGCTAACAGAATTTGTGCCACCTAGGCACCACCTAGGTAAGGCATCGATACCTAAAGCATGCAAGATGAACTCGTAACTAAATTATAGTTTACTATAATTTTAATATTAGCTAGGTTGTTGAAATGGAACCTTACATATGTGGTATTAATTTCCGAGTTATTTAATCAGTAGGTTTTGTATTCAAACTTCTCAAAATATGGATATGTTCGATACGAGTAAGGAGCCAAGCATGTAGCGATAGAACTGTCAATGAATTAAGAAAACCCTAGACGACTGGAGCATCTTGCATCTAGTAGTCTAGTATCGCAGCTTCTGACTTCGACATATATACAGTTTCAATGTCGGCCCGCACGGGCGCATGCATACACTGATACACTATGCATGTATTGGTCCGGTAATGAATTGAGACCTAGCTAGCTATACTATTGGCGTGATGTGCTATTTGATTCGAATGGCATTCGTAAGGTATTTGATGCATGTATTGCCCCACATATATTTAGAATCGCCCATTTATGTGCCTCTACGAGGGTACGTGCATCTCTGTATATAACATGCTGTGTCAAAGATTTCATCTCTTTTCAGGATATGTTTGCTTACCTCAAGGCTAGGTTACGAACAAGCAAGAAAAAAGTTGCTATGCTTTGAGGATAGTGTGTAGATGAGGGCCGGGGTTTTGAGGGGCTATTGTAGATGTATCTAAATGTATCTGAAAGGCATAGCACATGAATAGCTTTTGAGGGGTGAATGGTTATTACATGGTCATTGAATTTGCTTCTTCAATCAAGTATGTATACTAGAATTTCTTTTGAGGTTTCCTGAAGGTATTGACTTGTAAAATCGAGAATCAGTCGCCCTTCATATAAATTTGCTGCAGATTGGAAAGATTGGACGAAGGCGTTAGATGTTTTATAGAATGATTAAATGATCTTATTTTATGTTACAAACTCTTACAAATGAGAAAATACATGTACTTATTATGTGGTGACGTTACAATTCATCATATTAGGGAATTTGAAGGTCATATATATAAGCAATGTGACTGCGTATCAATCTGCCAACACATTCTCAGGCAGGAAAAGATTTTTGATTAGCATGTTGAATGAAAGATTAAGAAGAAAAGTAGAATTTTGAAATGGGTTGGGCAAGAACCTTCCAAATTGAGGATTCATTATCCTCCTTTTATACTGATGTTAGTATAGTTTAATTTGGGGAATCAAGCATTTGGTTTAATTCCACCGGAATGTCTGTTATACCGGCTGGTATAATATACAGACCGGTTTTTAAAGAGAAGCAAGGAGGCCAGCAGTGGGGGCTGGATTTGTGGCTGAAATTAGAACGCGTTTGGTACCGTGCGGCACCTTAAAAATTTTCTAATTCCACTACCACAAAGCCATAAACATAGACTGGTGCTGAGACAGTCATTTCAATAAAGTGCTTCACTTGAGGTCATTAGGGGTTCTTGAAATAGCAAGAGGAAATAAGTGGCCTTGCTATACGGAGAAAGTGAGAAACTATAATTCACTCGTTTATTTCCATATACCACTTTAGGATTACTTTGCCATGTTGGATAATTTTAAGACTAATCAAATATGTACAAAATTTTATGCTCGAATCTTTACTTGTCACATCCCTATTCTAGAATTATTTTACTGTTGGTTACTTTGACCGTTAACCATTTAAAGTAACTGTTTGACCGTATAACAACCGTAGAGTTGACTTTTTGTAAAGTCGAGAATTTGGAAAAACTTTGTTCATAAAAGTTGTAGAGGACGTCGATACGAGTTCTTAGACATATAACACGCTCAAAACGGAGTTCGTATGAAAAAGTTATAAGGGTTTGAAATTATGAGCATATGGGTAATTTCGTAAAAATGGCTATAAATAGCTCAAAACCCAGAAAATTGGGCAGATTTTCGGCCGGACATTCGCGACGTCGCCGCCGTCGACTCAAGCCACCTCAGGCCGCCGTACCGGTCCCAAAAGGAGCGCCTTTGAGTCTATTTCAATTCTAGGTAAGCTTTACGACCTATCTCTTCATGGTTTATGAGAAATTTCAATTTGATTACCGAGTATACAGTAGGTGATCTAGATCGGATTTGTCCCTCCTCAAGCCACCAATTTGAAAGTTCTATATATGCTTAGAATAGGTTTTAGGAGTACTACTCACCCCTAAAGTTTGATGAATTCATTTGGAGTATGGAGGGAGAATCGAATATTTGAAGTTTTGAAGTTTTAAAAAATATTTCGGGTTTTTACTTTTTCCTTCGATTGACCTAGTTAGAGGCCGAATTGGTCTTCGAGTTGAACTAGGTAGGAAGTGGTTCCAAATGATGAGACGAAGCTACTGTTAAAATTTGGTGGCGATCGGAGGTCGCTGGAATTTTGGCCTGAATTTTTGCCAGCGACAGTGCTGGCGACGGTGCTGCTACTTTTTGGACAGTTTTTCATGCCCATTAAATATTATAAAATGAGAGGAGTCTATGGTTTAAATTTGGTAATTTTTGGAAGAGTTTTGGTTAGGTTTTGGAATTTTTCAAGTTTAATATTATCAGCGGATAATAAAATATTATTCCGGCCATCGATTATTACCGATTAAGGTTTGAGAAATATTTTAAGGACTCCTAAGCTACTGATGAATGTCGGGGTTTATGTTGACTAAGTTTAAGGGTTTTGGCCGAGGGTATCGTTATTGTCAATATTAAATAATTTTTCATTTGGCGATTGAGATTTAATATTATTCGTTGAACAAGAGATGAGGAGTTCTCGCTTGGAAAGCGATCCAGATTTCATCAGGCTAAGGCCTAAGCCGGTGAGTGGACTTTTGATTTAAAAGAAATGCATGCAATGATTTTCTATTTAAATAGATGGTTTATTTATATGGAAATTAAATAGAAAAGTAGATTTTACTCACGTATTAAATTTCCGTAAAATGGATTTCGAAAGGAAGTGGCCATATTTTAAGGGGATAGTTTTTTTATTTGAAAAGTTTTCGGAAATGGGGTTTTCCGATGGAATTCTTATTTATTTTTTGTTATGGGCATATGATTTTATACGCTTTCTTTAACAAGCGTGGGTTTTAATTGAGATTCGATGGCCACGGATGAGATGAATTTCGGATTTAAATTATATCCTCGTATTTATTGGATTTGAGGTTTTTTTAAAGGATTCCGAGGATGAGGTTTAAAGCAATTCTTTAATATTATTTAGTATTGCCAAATTGCGGATTTTGAGATATTTTGACGTGAGAGACACGTCCGGAGTTTTATTTTCTTATATTTTTGGGTTGTAACGTTGTTATTTATGGATCCAGAATAAGATTGTGGTCCTCACCAATAGGTGAGCTGGGCGCGGGAATAAGAATAAGATGCGGTCCTCGCCAATAGGTGAGCTGGGCGCGAGAGTATTAATAAGATTGCGGTCCTCATCAATAGGTGAGCTGGGCGCGAGAATAATAATAAGGTTGTGGTCCTCACCAATAGGTGAGTTGGACGCGGGAATATTAATAAGGTTGCGGTCCTCACCAATATGTGAGCTGGACCTGGGAGTATTAATAAGATTGCGGTCCTCACCAATAGGTGAGCTGGGCGCGGGAATATTAATAAGGATGCGGTCCTCACCAATGGGTGAGCTGGACGCGGGAGTATTAATAAGGTTGTGGTCCGCACCATGAGGTGTGCTTGGCGCGGGAATAATAAGGTTGCGGAAATATTTACGGTTTAAGTTCATTGTACGTTATTTTATTATTATTTGTCCAGGTTACGGTTAAATCTTTGGCATGCATAAGTGTTTTTATTAATTAAATGGGAGAGCATAAATGCCAGTTTTTAATTCGATTATTGCATTTTGTCCACTCACTCTAACGTTAAGTTTTAAAATGTGTCTCTCCTGGGCCCTTCGTTTTAAAAATGCCCAGATTGCAGGTCAGCTTAGAAGAGGTCGGACGTGCAAGAGAAGAGGCATTGTCGATAGTCCGCTGTCGCTTTCTCTTTTTAATACTCGTTTGATTTAGATTGCTCTGATTACCTTCGAAATTGTGAAGTGTCGACTGAGAATTGGGGGCAGGATGACCCCAGGAGTGAAGTTGGATTATTATTTGTGGAAGTGCTTAGTTGGTGAGCTGGGAGGGTTGTCTATTTCAAGGGGGTTTCAGTAAGAAGTTCCCTTGAGATGGACCCCGATTGCTCTGATTACCTTTGAAATTGTGAAGTGTCGACTGAGAATTGGGGGCAGGATGACCCCAGGAGTGAAGTTGGATTATTATTTGTGGAAGTGCTTAGTTGGTGAGCTGGGAGGGTTGTCTATTTCAAGGGGGTTTCAGTAAGAAGTTCCCTTGAGATGGACCCCGTAGGATTTACTCCGAGTTTAAGGGTAAAATCTGGGGTGGGTCCTGACAGTTGGTATCAGAGCATTAGGTTATCGTTTCTTGATACTACCTCATGTACTTGGTAGCACTTAGTGTCTATAGAGTGATGGTCCGACCGCAGCAGATCCATCGGCATTTTATGCTTGAGACGCTTAGTGGTTATTAAGGATATGAGTTAGTACTTCTTGATTGGTTTATAGACAGGGTGGTTCCATAAAAATATTTAAATATTTGAGACTATGCCTCAGTACGTCGATCTCTAAGAGAGTTCCCATAGGGAAAAATGTAAGTATTTGGTGCTTTTATTTTGTGTTTTGCGCGATTAATTGAGATTTGGAATAGAGTGATGAGTTGAGAACTTATTTTATTTAATATTGCTTGAGCATCTTGCGCAACTGCTCAGATGGTGAAACATTTGATTCATGCCTGGAAAGTTATTGTTGTTAGAATTGGCATGGATGGAGTTATATAGGCCTAAGGCGAGGACTTGTTGTTTGAGTTATATGACTCTCAAAGTGAAGAGTCGGGATAGTTGTTCAAAGTGTTTATGTTCTTCAGTGGAAAAGGTTGTTGAAATTTCTTAGTGACAGTAATTTAGAGAATTTGATTTTTAAGAATTGAAGCATATCAAGATTTTTGATGACTTTCACATCTAGTTTAATTGGTCAAGAAATGTGTGATTTGGTTAAAGTGGAATGATTCAAGGATAGACTTGGTGTAGGGACAAGTTGTGGATGTGGCGTAATCCAAGTTTTTGAAAGACGGGATGGTGTCACATAAATGCTCTGGATCCCAAGCCGGTTTGAATTGTTAATGACGGTCGTGGTTAGTGTATAATAATAAGGCCATTAAGGGGCTTCTCGGATAGTTGTGTTGGAAGTTAGTTCTGGGTTTTATGGGGTGTTCTTGGCAATTTAATAATTGTAATGGCCCAGAATGTTAATGATAGGTCAGAACGAGATGGTTGTGGTCATTTCGTCTGGATGACAACAGATGGAGGATTTTAATGTGTGTTGTCATGGAGTTTTAATTATATTCGGTTATGGTCGAGTAGCGATAGAAGTAGTAACAGTGGCGCAGCGAAGCCCACTGTATCATGGAGTCAGAGGGTATATGTCCTTGCTACAGTATGAAGTATCATCCTCACAGTTTGTTATTGTGAGATAGGGACACTATAACTAAAAGTTTAGAGTTTTGGTTGCTGATGTTAAAAAGGCAAGTACAAAATTGAATGTAGCATGGAAGTCAAAGATCATAGATATTTAAGTGGTGTTCATGTGTAAATCGGGGGCTGATTTAGTGATTAATCTTGTGCCATAGGTTATAAGTGCAGCGAGAGAGTTGCGAAATGCGATTTATGAGTTGTTGAGTATTTACTGCGGGAGCAGTAAGTAGGGACAGCAGGAGCAGTGAGTATGAAATTGGTAGAGCAGGTGTTGACTCAAGAAGTGTTATGAGTCAAGGGTTATAAGAGATTTAATATTAAAGGTGGTAAATTTACCTCTAAGTAGAGCGGTGATCTTTTTAGGGATTGTATTGGGGTGGGATCTCATACTGATTTAAGGATGCCTTGTGAGGTCAATGTTATTTGCGAATGTGGTCATCAATTTGGGTTACGGCAATTGGCCGAATCATGATGTTAACATATGATCTTGGTTACGGTTTCAATTAGACTATTAATAAATGTTGGTGACGTGCATGACTTTTGAGTTTAAAGTTAGAATTTGGTTTCCTCTCGAGATAGCGCCGAGAGTGGACGTACGATTTAACTTTTTCCTGAAATATCAGACTTAGAAAATGACAAAGCTTCGTTTGTGATATTGGTTCCCGAATGGAAACTGTTTTAACTTTTGAAAAGTGATTTTGTGTTCATCGCACGTGCAGTGCGGTAAGACTTTCGGGCTATAAATTTTATTGCGGGAAGCAGTGGCACCAGAGAGGAGTATGTGATTCGAGTATCTGACGTCTATTATTAATCGGTTGTCGAACGCATTATTAGTAATGGAAGTAGGAAGAGAAGTGTCATTTGAAGTAAAAGAAAGTTGGTGGTTGTCCAGGCTTAGTGATGCTGGTAATGTTAATGAGTTCGTTGGAGTTGTGACTTTAATGACGTGTTCTCTTCTTTGTAACTTCAGCTTGAGTTTGGATTCACATTTGTGCGTCACTCAAGGCTTAGTATGGAGGATGATGAGACTCGTGGCGTCTTGTCGAGCGAGTTAGGTGACTCGCTGATTCCCAGTGTAAGTAATTTTAATGTCTTGATGTTATTGGCTTGAATAGCAGAGAAACATGGAGTAATATTGACTTCTCGAGATCGCATTAATTGACTATTGTTGTTTGGAGATGTCAACTGAGCCTTATGCGTATGGTTTTGATGGAGAAGTGGGGATCCAGACTCATTTTATTAGAGTGAAGGTTAGAAAGGGGTTAACGTAGTTTTGCGTTAAATTTTCTTTGAGGGGTAAATCTTTTGAGTACTTATGTTTACAAAATCGAATATTCTGGATGCAGTAATTGCAGCTTTGATGTTATGCTTCTTATCTTTCAGATACTTTTTGATGTATGCAAGTGAGACTATCCTAGCGGTCATATGCAGAAAGAGAATTATTCCTTATCAAGCTTTTACAACGGAAAACGTCACCATATCGTGTCATCTATTTCAAAGGAGAAGAGTTCGCGATTTTCGATTTGGCTATGATTTCTCCGTGGTTTAACGCGAGTCTTGATTCGGTGAAGTGTTTTGCCAATTAGAGTTTTGGCTTCCTGCAATTTTGCAGAGTACGAATTCTCAATCGGTTCGATTGTAGGGTTAGCAGGACACTATGAGGATGTGTCGATATGTGGACAGTATAATCATAGCTAGTGAGATTTGATGCCGAGTCATTGAGTAGCTTGATGACGAGTGGTTACTTGACTTTATGAGATTCGAACCAGGTGATAGTAACGAACTTTGCTCTCGTTTGGGTTAGCTGCTTCCTGCATGTGGAAAGACGTGGGCAAGCCTATGAGTGATTATGATCTGGCTTAGGCAACAGGAAATTGTTGTCAAATGATGTTTTCAGTGCATGACAGTGTATGTAATCTTTTCGTAGAAAACAATAGTGGTTTTCGCAAGGATTACAGTTGATGGATAATTGGTAAGCAGTGTTGTATCCCACCTCGTAATGGTTTAGAGTATAGTAAGAATTTGGTGATGTCGGTCTGATCAATGATTCAAGGAGATGATCATTATGATTAGAGGTAAGATTTCAAACGCTTTAGTGTTGACCCGAGAATAATAGTCAGGCATCAGAAAATGATGGAATATTGGAGGTTATCCATGTAGGGAGGAGTGCTACGTGAGAAAATGTGACATGTGACAAGGTTATATGAGTTTGTGGAATATGTTGGTTATCTTTGGGGTTATATTGGATGTCTAGTGTCACATATGTTAAAGTTACGAGAATAAGTCTATTTCCTTATATTCTATGTGAATAGCCTTCCGGCTAGTACTGAAAATTGACTTATAAGAAGAATCAGTAAGGATATTGATCGTAAAGAGCATGAGTGCAGGGTTATGACAATATTATTTGTGGGGTAACTTGGAAGAGTTCTCATAAATGTCGTATTTGAGAACAATAAGATGACTTCAAGTGGTAGTGTCAACCACTGTGTTTGACATAGAAAATAGAAATTTTGAGGATGAAATTTTTATAAGGTGGGGAGAATTGTCACATCCCGATCATAACATTATTTTACAGTTGGTTACTTTGGCCTTCAACCATTTAAAGTAACTATTTGACCGTATAACAACCGTAGAGTTGACTTTTTGTAAAGTCGAGAATTTAGAAAAACTTTGTTCATGAAAGTTGTAGAGGACGTCGATATGAATTCGTAGACATGTAGCACGCTCAAAACGGAGTTCGTATGAAAAAGTTATAAGGGTTCAAAATTATGAGCATATAGGTAATTTCGTAAAAATGGCTATAAATAGCTCAAAACCCAGAAAATTGGGCAGATTTTCGGCCGGACATTCACGGCGTCGCCGCCGTCGACTTAGGCCGCCGCACCGGTCCTAAAAGGAGCGCCTTTGAGTCTATTTCAAATCTAGGTAAGCTTTTCGACCTATCTCTTCATGGTTTAGGAGAAATTTCAATTTGATTACCGAGTGTACAATAGGTGATCTAGATCGGATTTCTCCCTCCTCAAGACACGAATTTGTAAGTTCTATATTTGCTTAGAATAGGTTTTACGAGTACTACTCACCCCTAAAGTTTGATGAATTCATTTGGAGTGTGGAGGGAGAATCGAATATTTGAAGTTTTGAAGTTTTAAAAAATATTTTGCGTTTTTACTTTTTCCTTCAATTGACCTAGTTAGAGGTCGAAGTGGCCTTCAAGTTGAACTAGAAAGTTGTTCCAAATGATAAGGCGAAGATACTGTTAAAATTTAGTAGCGATCAAAGGTCGCTGGAATTTTGGCCGGAGTTTCTGCCGGCTGTGCCGCTACTTTTTCGGCAGTTTTTCATGCCTATTAAATATTATAAAATGAGAGGAGTCTATGGTTTAAATTTGGTAATTTTTGGAGGAGTTTTGGTTAGGTTTTGAATTTTTTCAAGTTTAATATTATCGGCGTATAATAAAATATTATTCCGGCCATCGATTTTTGTCGATTAATATTTGAGAAATATTTTAAGAACTCCTAAGCTACTAACGAAGGTCGGGGTTTATGTTGACTAAGTTTAAGGGTTTTGGCCGAGGGTATCGTTATTGCCAATCAAGGTACTAAAAAAAGGCCTAGGAGGCCGTCTAGGCGCCAAGAGAAGCATGCCGTCCCGATTCCGGCCAAAAAGGCTTTTCTGGGCGGATGGCCGATTTCTGACCGACTAATCGGCTGGGCGGCCGACTAAATGGCTGGGCGGTTGGGCGGCCGACTAATTGGTTGTTGCCTTATATGTTTTTATAGTTACTTGGTGGAATATTTATGGAAACCAAATACCAAAATTGTAAAGTATGGCTAAAAGAATACTTGGTTTGACAACAAGTTCATCCAGATGTGAAAGGAATTGGAGTACTTTTCAGGGGTAATTATTATTTGCTTATTTAATTTAGTTATGCAATCATAGTCTCTTAATAATTAATATTTATCATAATTTACTCTTTTATTTTTAAATTTAGATTCATTCAAAGAAAAGGAATAGACTTGATACAACAAGGTTGAACAATTTAGTCTATGTCCAATTCAATGCCAACATTATGAACAAAAAGAAAGGAGATAAAGAGAAAAAGGTGGATGTTCTTCTTGCTAGTCAAGCCATTATGACACAAGATTGGATTGTTGATGGTGGTGATGAGGATGTTTTGTCCAATTTTACTAGTGAAATGGTTGGAGATGATTTGAGAGTGGATAGTGGCATAGAGCCTAGAAGAAGTTCTCGGATTCAATAAATAAGAGAACTTGAAGAAGATTTTGTATAGGATGAAGAGGAAGAAGAAGCTATGGATTTTGACTTTGAATCCGATACCAAAGAAGTACTTGAAGGATGTGGAGAAGAAGAATTGGAGGAATAGACTTGCAAGAAGCTAAGAATGTATTTTCCATATTTAAATTGTTTTTCTTATTTTACTAAGGCCATTGTTGGTTAATTGGGTTTCTCATTTTCAGATTTTTCTAAAGACATTGTTGTTTAATTACGTTATTTACATGCCGACGTTGTTTTTGAATTGTGATTTTTGAAGGACATGTGCTATGTATTTTCACTCTTTTCAGATGTTATATTTTATTTTTTCTTTAATTTCAGATTTTATTATATATATATATATATATATATATATTTTAATAGTATATATATGTATTTGTTATTAAAAATATAAAATAAAAATAAAAATACAAAACCGATTAATCTCTGATTAATCCCCGATTAATCCTGTAGGCGCTGGTTCTCAGTTGTCCGCGCCGACTAGCGCCCAGCGATTTTTACAACCATGTTGTCAATATTAAATAATTTTTCGTTTGGCGATTGAGATTTAATATTATTCATTGAACATGAGATGATGAATTCTCGCTTGGGAAGCGATCCGGATTTCATCAGGCTAAGCCCTAAGTCGGTGAGTGGACTTTTGATTTAAAGGAAATACATGCAATGATTTTCTATTTAAATAGATGCTTTAGTTATAAGGAAATTACGTGGAAAAGATGATTTTACTCACGTATTAAATTTTCGTAAAATGGATTTCAAAAGAAAGTGACCATATTTTAAAGGGATAGTTTTATTATTTGAAAAGTTTTCGGAAATGAGGTTTTCCGATGGAATCCGTATTTATTTTTGGTTATGGGCATATGATTTTATACGCTTTTCTTTAACAAGCGTGGGTTTTAAATTGAGATTCGATGGCCACGGATGAGATGAATTTCGAATTTAAATGATATCCTCGATTTATCGGATTTGAGGTTTTTTTTAAAGGATTCCAAGGATGGGATTTAACGAAATTCTTTAATATTATTTAGTATTGCCAAATTGCGGATTTAGAGGTATTTTGACGTGAGAGACACGTCTGGAGTTTTATTTTCTTATATTCTTGGGTTGTAACGTCGTTATATATGGATCCAGAATAAAATTGCGGTCCTCACCAATAGGTGAGCTAGGCACGGGAATCAGAATAAGATTGCGATCCTCACCAATAGGTGAGCTGGGCACGAGAATAATAATTAGATTGTCGTCCTCACCAATAGGTGAGCTTGGCACGGAAGTATTAATAAGATTGCGGTCCTAACCAATAGGTGAGCTGGGCGCGGGAGTATTAATAAGATTGCGGTCATTACCAATAGGTGAGCTGGGCGCGGGAATATTAATAAGGTTGCGGTCCTCACCAATGGGTGAGCAGGGCGCAAGAGTATTAATAAGATTGCGGTCATCACCAATAGGTGAGCTGGGCACGGGAATATTAATAAGGTTGCGGTCCTCACCAATGAGTGAGCTGGGCGCGGGGAGTATTAATAAGGTTGCGGTCCGCACCATGAGGTGTGCTGGGCGCGGGAGTATTAATAAGGTTGCGGTCCGCACCATGAGGTGTGCTGGGCGCGGGAATATTAAGGTTGCAGAAATATTTACGGTTTAAGTTCATTGTACGTTATTTTATTATTATCTCTCTAGGTTACGGTTAAATCTTTGGCATGCATAAGTGTTTTTATTAATTAAATGGGAGAGCATAAATTCCAGTTTTTAATTTGATTATTCCATTTTGTCAACTCACTCTAACGTTAAGTTTTAAAATGTGTCTCCCCTGGGCCCTTCGTTTTAAAAATGCCCAGATTGCAGGTCAGCTTAGAAGAGGTCAGACGTGCAAGAGACGAGGCATAGTCGATAGTCCGCTGTTGTTTTCTCTTTTAATACTCGTTTGATTTATATTGCTCTGATTTCCTTGGGAATTGTGAAGTGTCGACTGAGAGTTGGGGGCAGGATGGCTCCACGAGTAAGGTTGGATTATTATTTATGGAAGTGCTTAGTTGGTTTGCTAGGAGGGTTGTCAATTTTAAGGGGGTTTCGGTAAGTTCCCTCGAGGTGGACCCCGCATGATTTACTCCGGGTTGATGGATAAAATCTAGGGTGGGTCCTGACATTACTACCATTACTTTAACAGTTTTGCTCTTACACGTACATTTGTTTTACACTCTACAGAGCACTACATATATGCTTACAGGATTTGGTGGAATAAGGATTGTCACATTATCGTTGCTCTAAATTTGTATCGGGTTCTCTTTGTTTATCATAGCCGACGATAAAGCATTAAATTCGTCGGTTATTGTATAATAAATAAATTAAAAAATACTTTAATTGTATAATAAATAAATTAAAAAATACTATAGCCGACGATAAAGTATTAAATTTGTCCGCTATAGTTTCGTTACCCGACGAGATTCATATTTAGGGTATTCGTCGTCTAAGGTTTTGATGTTTAAGATCAAGACCTTCCACTAGTTGTGTCTCATTGATTTAAAAATATTTTGTGTTGAAATCCAGCCAAAATACGTAATTTAGACTGTCAAATGATCGTTTCTGTGTGTTTAGAGGTTTGACTTATGAAATTGACCTTCCGGATCGAGCTCTGAACTTTGTCGGATCAAGTTGAATTTTTTCTCAAACATGTATTTTATCATTATGGTAATATCAGACGGTCGGATTTTCGTTTGTCAAGTTTGATCATCATAATCACAACATGCCTACTAATATTGTATAACTTATTTACTAAGTTTTAAGTAAATGTTTCATTTCAAAAACAAACTCTACATAGAACATTCAAACTCAAAAAAGTCGTTAAATAAGATATGACCGGAATGGTGAAATACATCTACGATTGAAAAATCACGTAATTCCGGTAAAGTCTCGGTGTCAATAGTTGCCCTCAATGCAATTTAGCATTCTTTCCCCTATAGATAGCCCTATCTTCTGAGGTTATTTTTCGTTAAATTGCTATACCACTAGTTGTGTCTGATCGATTTGAAACTATTTTGTGTTGAAAGCCCGGCTCAAATACGTAATTTAGATGGTCAAATGATCGTTTCCGTGAAATAAATAACATAAAATCAATAACTATAGCCGATGAAAATAATTAAAACTTGTCGACTGAAGTTAAATAAATAAGTAAATAAAATAAATAAATAACAAATACAGACGAAAATAATTAAAATTCATCATCTAAAGTTAAATAAAATAAATAACTATAGCCGACGAAAATAATTAAAATTTCTCAGCTAAAGTTAAATAAATAACTATAGGTGACGAAAATAATTAAAATTCGTTGGCTAAAGTTAAATAAATAAATAACTATAGTCGACGAAAATAGCAATATACGTCGGCTAAAGTACCCTCAAAATTTTTAAAACCTCCGCCAAAAATTTTAACTTTATTTTTGCACATCGTCGGCTAAAGTACCCTCAACCTCCTCCTCCTTCTCCTTCCTCCACGGCAGCTCCTCCTCCTCCTCCTCCTCCAAATACCACCTCCAGACAGTAGTGTGGTGGCGGAAAAGCAAAAATAAAAATTAATCTAAAGTAAATGAAAAAAAAAATTTTAAAAAAAATTAAACGTTTTTTACTTTAGCCGACGAAATGTAAACTTTAGGCAACGAAATTCAAACTTTGGGCAACGAAATTCAAACTTTTGGTGACGAGTTGCACACTTTAGGTGACGAAATTTTGTCGGCTAAAGTTTACTCAGCCAACCATTTTGACGATTAGAGGAAGTTTCCAGCGACGAAATTTCGTCGTCTAAAATCTAAAAATTCGTCAGCTAAAGTCCAACCTTTAGACGACGAAAAATTTCTTCATTGGCTAAAGTCAGACTTTAAACGACGATTGAAGTTAATTTCGTCGGCTAAAGTATAGCCGACTAACATTTCCCGACGACCACCATATTATGTGGTTCTTGTTTCTGGGTTATGTAGATCTTATTTAGTGGGATCTTTATTCATTGAACCAATGATTTTTTTGAATACGGGTTAATATGAAAAACCTAGATTTTTTTAACTATTTAATAGAAAAAGATATTTTACCTTTTATACGTTAGCAAATAGACGATGTTGTAACGAAAATTGGCATCAAACCTTTTATTGATAGTGAAATTAGAGTTTGAGTACAAAATTTGTATTTTTTATAGTATGGATATCACTTTAACCATGTCAGAAGAGTTAGGGCTGGGCATGGGACGAGATGAGACTGGATTCGGTGAATCTCGTCCTATCCTGAAAATATATTATCGGGATAGGACGGGATGAGATTGCATTTTTAGAAGCGTATCCTGTACGGGACGGGACCGGGATCCCACAACGATAGAAAATAAAAATAAAAAACATAGAAGAGATAAATTAATCCTAAATTCTTGAAGAAATTTTATATCTATTTTTTATAAAGTCAATATGAACTCATCCAATATTGATGAGGGTTTTATTATATATTAATTTATCATATATATATATATATATCATATATATGGTGTTACTTTTTTCATGATATAATTGTTCTAGTTCTAAACTCCTAATATAAGTACAAGACAAACAAAAAATGTAAAACTGAAAAGAGAATCAATAACCAATTAATTAAATGCTTGTAATTTATATCTACGTAATTAATTAAGATCACGAAAAAACTCTTAATTTTGAAAAATCAAAAAAGTTTCAGTTATCACTACATAACTTCGTTGTGGCGCCCAATATCTTTTATATGATCATTGTCATCAAATGTGAATGAATTATCTAACTCTTGTTGTATGGAACTAGTACTATAAATTTATATTTAGGTTTTGGACGTCTCATTTAAGTGTTTTTAATTCATTATAAGATATTATACACCCTAAAAATCAGACGGTTATGATCGGATACAAGTACATTTATACTTTTGGGATGGTCTTGTCCGGTTTCGTCCAGTTTTCAAACTAACAGGACGGTACCACCATTTTAAAATTTTTTCACGTCTCATTTTGTCAATTTTCAGTACAAAATAGAGACGGGATCAAAATTGAGATAGGAAGTGCCTAATTGTAAGAAGAGTTGAGGTTTTGTCAAAACTTATTATAAACTAGTGTCCGTGTCACAACACTAACGTGTGTGTGGCTTGTTGGCTCCTAGCCAACACCTGAAATTACGAAAACATCCTTTCCTAAAAGAAAGGCACTGGTTCGTTGTACCCCAAACACAGCAGAATCTTAACATTTCCAACAATTTAGCAGAAGCATAATTGAGGATACCCTTATGCCCTTCTCAGCAGAACATTCACAAGTATATCCAGCTATGTCCTGGATGTCCTGGTTTTTTGTACTTACTTCAATCAGTTAAAAAGTTCAAACCTTTCTTGCTCCCTCCCTCTTTAACTGATACAAAGTAAAACCTTTCCACCATTTCCCATCTGCAAGTCAAGAACCCAAGAAACCATCTGTCAAATCCTCAAACCCATCACAGATACTCCTCACCATGACAGGTTAGCTATTTCTTTCACTTTTGCTACTGGGTTCATGGATTAGAATTAGATCTGCAATTATGTGTATGTTGATGGTTTTTTTTCAGGGATGATATCAAACACAGCTGTGGTGGTGATGGGTTTCTTGGGAATGCTTTACATGGCAATTCAGCTTCCACCTCCACAGACCTCTGCTCTGCCTGAAGATCCTCCTCCAACCTCACCAAGAATCAGGCTTGCTGATGGGAGGCATCTGGCGTACAGAGAAAGTGGGGTTCCCCAGAACAGATCTAAGTTCAAGATCATCATAGTTCATGGCTTTGGAAGCTCTAAAGAAATGAGTTTCCATGCACCCCAAGTAATATACATTAAATCTCTGGTCTTGATCATTTTCTTGTTTTGGTTCTGATATATTTTTGGCCACTTGGTTCTGATATATTTGTAGACTTAAGTTGGCTCTATAGGGAATTATTTTAGTGTTATGAGGATTATGTGAAAGTTGGTGTCATGAAAAGTACGAAACTGGCGTCGATTTAGAATCCTTGAAATGGACTAGTTGGAGATGATAAAATATTGTTTTAGGAAAATATAATCTGCTCATAGAGGACTGAATTTTAGCATATCTGAATATGAAAGAAACTGCAGAAAGAGATGGAAAGCTACTTCTATCATACACTTGTTAAAGATGTTAAGAATCAGTGCACTGGTTTGTAAGAATCATGTGTTTCTAGTTTGTTTAGAAATTAATCAAATCAGAAAGATGGTTTATAAGACAAATTAGAAACCGTATTATAATCTGGTTGAGGAAGCAGTACTGAAGATTCAGTTCAAAGAAAAATGTCAAAATGAGATGAATTTTACGATGCTTCAGTTTCCCAGGAAATGATAGATGAGTTGGGGATATATTTTCTGCTATACGACCGGGCTGGTTATGGAGAGAGTGATCCAAATCCAAAGCGGTCAGTGAAGAGTGAAGCCCTTGACATCGAAGAATTAGCCGATCAGTTACAGCTTGGAAAATTTTATGTGATTGGAGTGTCAATGGGATCATACTCTACCTGGAGTTGCATCAAATACATCCCACATAGGTAAGACCCTCACCTTGTGGGTTCTACATATATTCATGACCTTCTACTTGTTCATGTAGATAAAATTGTTACTACCGAAATCCATTTGTGTAGGTTAGCTGGTGTGGCTTTTGTAGTCCCAGTTGTGAACTATAGATGGCCTTCATTTCCAGACAATCTGATAAAGGATGATTACAGAAGAAAACTAGTCCAATCAGCACTCTGGTTTGCAGACTATGCCCCTGGGCTGTTGCGATGGTGGGTGACTCAGAAATGGCTCCCTTCAACTTCTGTCATGGAAAGAAATCCGGTATTCTTCAACACCAGAGACATTGATGCCCTCAAAACAGCCCCAGGCTTCCCAATGCTCACTAAGGTAAAGATATCTTGATCTGCCATATCCAACTATTACCTTATTGGGGTCAATTTGATCATATATATTTTGGAAAATATTTGGCTATCACCTTTAGGGTTTAAGGACACCTGGAACTATGTTCTTGTTTACTAATGCAGGATAAATTACGGCAAAGAGGGGTTTTTGAAACTCTGCATAATGACTTTAAAGCAGCTTTCAGCCATTGGGATTTTGATCCGATGGATCTAAGTAATCCATTCCCGCAAAATCAGAGTGGTGTCCACATATGGCAAGGTTATGAAGATAAGGTTGTGCCATATCAACTGCAAAGATACATTTCATCGAAACTACCCTGGATTCAGTATCATGAAGTTCCTGATGGTGGGCATTTGATCATCCATTATACTGGTTTATGTGAAGTCATTCTCAGGACACTTTTGCTTGGTGAAGAATCACTTCAATACAAACCTATTACAGCCAAAATTGTATCAGAACTCAGAAGTGTTACATACTAAAAATCTTCATTGTGTAGAATCTACTGTAGATGATTGATTCATGTAGAGAAACACAGCATGTACATTAAATTGGGTATTGGAAAGTTTGAAGAGAAACTACACAGTTCATTCTTTATAGGCTCCATTCTTGAGGATCGTGGTTAATGAAATAGTCACACATTGGTTCTTACTTCTTAGTGACTGAATCAGAGTAAGAATGAGGATGGATATAGTCCATAACTTCACATATAGTGACTGAATCAACTACCTTCACATATTCGGCTACCAGATATAGTCCATAACTTTCTTCATTACTTGTTTATATCAGTGTTTTCAGAGGCGGTGTGAGGTGGCGCTGGGGCGCGCCTTAGGGCGGAGCGACGGAGAAAAGCCTCGCCGGTTGTTTCGCCGCGACGCCGCCGGAAAGGCGACCGCCGGAACGACGAGGCAGAGGCGGGGCAAGGCGAGGCTTGCTGAAGATTTTTTTTTTGGTTTTTCCGCGTCAAAACGACGTCGTTTTGGTTTTTTTTTTCTGATTTTTTTCGCGTCAAAACGACGCCGTTTTGGTCGTCTCCTTCGATTTAACCCTGCCTCCTTTCTCTTTGCCTCCTTTCTCTTCGCTTTGCCTCCTTTCTCTTCTCTGCCTCCACCGGCTCTTCGTGCCTCCACCGCCTCTTCGCGCCTCCACCGGATCTTCGCGCCTCCACCGGCTCTTCGCGTAAGTGGCCCAACACTGTATTCCATTTCACTTACTTTCAGAACATGGTAGCTTATTGCTAACAGCACAAAATTGCTAGATGAATAAGATGATAAGTGGCAAACTGTATACAAAACAAGCATAATTTTTTTGGTTACAAAACAAGCATAGAATTTGGATTGTCAGGTACATTTTTTGGTTTCCTTTTTTTTGCTGAAAGAGGAGGGAGGTTGTCAGGTTTTTTTGGTAATGGGGAGGTTGTCATGTTGGGGTGATGGACTGAAAAATTTCTCATTTGTGAGGGGTTTTTCAAATGGGAATTTATTGGAGAAGAAAAGGAGAGATTCTTTTTTTTGGCAACTTAGAAAAGGAGAGATTCAGAGAGACGAAGAAATATAATTGGGAAAATTAATATTTTGATGGGTTATACTTGGTTTTTATTTTAGATTTATGAATCTAAAAGATACTAGCCTTGTTCTTCATTGACAAAGTATATGATCAAAAGAAGAAGTGCTTTGTGTGTCACAAGCATGATCAAATGGTTCATTCGTGCCATTTGATTAATTCACGACTTTTCCCTACAAGAAATGCATCCGTCCAACTCAAAAATAGCAAGCCAACTAGAAGCAGTAGCACTCTATAAGATATGAATGCATGTATAACAGGGAAATCTTGTATTTACATTTTTTTCACTTATCCTACATTATCTTGAACCGATAGGAGAGTATAAGTATACATAAATCTTCCACACTAACAAAACCAAAAATCAGAGATAATCTGCAAGACTGCAACACAAGAATGACATGAGCCACTTGACATTAACATCGTAAAAAAAATTTTGTGCTTATTTTTCTAATGTAAAATATTGTGTTTATTGTTACTTTCATCTTATTGTACATTGATTTATTTTTATGTTTGTTTGATATGTTAGTGATGGGTGATAGAGGGGAAGATGGGAAAGATAAAGCATGGAAGCATGCCAAAAAAGTGGAAGGGGAGAGATATTTTAGATGTGTTTACTGCAATCAAGTATGTAGTGGTACGGTTAATAGGCTCAAGCACCATTTAGCAGGTATTAGTGGTGGTATGAAAGCTTGCAATAAAGTCCCTGCAGATGTGAAAAAAGATTATCAACAAACTCTTAAAGAGTTGAAAGATGGGAAATATAAGAGGAATGTTATGTTGCGTGAAATTGGGGCAGGAATTGGTGGTGGAAGTAGTAGTTTAGAATCTCCATTAGGTGAAGAATGTGGGAGTAGTGCTGCTCAACCAAGAGTTATAGGACCACTTGATTCATTTGTGTCTTCCAAGCCTAGGCAAACTGTATTGAACGAAGCTTATAAAAAAGAATTAAGGAAAGAAGTGTGTCGTATGGTTGGACGTTTTATGTTTTCTAGGGTACTTCCTTTCAATACGTTTAATGATCCATTTTGGCTAGCTATGGTAGAGGGAATTGCTAAGTATGGTGTAGGGTTTAAGCCTCCTTCTATGCATGAGTTAAGAACTTGGATTCTAAAGGAAGAAGTGCAAGATATTGATACATATAAGTTTGAACATAAGAAGACATGGGAAAAATATGGATGTTCAATTATGTCAGATGGTTGGACCGATGGAAAGGGTAGAGTGCTTGTTAATTTTCTTGTGAATAATCTGGCTGGTACTTTCTTTTTGAAGTCCATTGATGCATCTGGTAGTGTAAAAAATGGATCTTTAATGCTAAAGTACTTGGATGATGTAGTGAAAGAAGTTGGGGAAGATAATGTGGTTCAAATAATCACTGATAATGCATCCAAGTCCGTGCAGCAAGAATTGGAATGAGGGACCTTTTGTCAAAAGCCATGAAGCGATACAAGTCCATGCAATTGTTCTTTTTGAGAAGAATTTTTGGAGTAATGTTGTTTTTTGTGTGAAGGGTGTGTTGTCATTAGTGTGTGTGTGTTGAGAGAGGTTGATTCTGAGGTAAGACCTGCTATGGGCTACATTTATGAATTGATGGATTCTGCCAAAGAAAAGATTGCATTTGGTTTGAAGAAGAACAAAATGCATTATCAACCAATTTGGAACAAAATTGATGCAAGGTGGACTCCTCAACTCCATCAACCTTTGCATGCTGCCGGTTACTATCTAAACCCTCAATTGCGTTATGAAAAAAACTTTTCAACTGTCTTGGAAGTTAAGAGAGGACTGCATGAGTGCATGGACCGGATGATGGTGTTTGAGGATCGCTTGAAAGCTGATATCCAATTAGAAATGTATGACAAATGCCTTGGAGATCGAGTTCGGAACCAAGCTTGCAATACACTCTAGAAAAATAAGAAGTCCAGGTAATGCCTCATATGTTTTCTTTGTGGTACACATATAATGTTATAGGCTGTTTGTAGATAATAATGACTTGTTTTTTTTTCAGCAAGTTGGTGAGAGCGTTTTGGAGAGGAAACACCTGAGTTAACAAAATTTGCTATTCATGTTCTTAGCTTAACTTGTAGTGCATCCGGATGTGAGAGGAATTGGAGCACCTTTGAGTCGGTAAATTTAATTCATATTCTTCGTGACTTTCTTTTATTTTAAATTTAATGTTCACATAAAGGTAAAATTATATTATAGGTTGTATATTCCTAATATCTAATTGTAACCTTATGTTTGGTCTTAGGTTCACACAAAGAAAAGGAATAGACTTGAACATAAAAGATTAAATGCATTGGTTTATGTCAAGTACAACTCTTTGTTAAGGGAGAGAAACATCAGAAGAAGAACGAAGATGCTTGATCCTATACTAATAGAGGAAATTGACTCCGATGATGAATGGATATCAGAGGTGGAAGATCCGGTTCTGCCAAATGATCTTTCTTGGCTTGAAGAGGATGTATTTGAGGTCGATGCTATAAGAAATGTGCCAATTGAATGTTTTGAACAAAATTTGTTAACTCGAGTTCCTATTTCTATGGAGCCACTAGAGGAGCCGATCATGGATGATGAGCCTATATTGAGTGGTGATGAGGAATTAAATGAGGCTTCTCATATATCTTCTTCTAAAAGAAAAATCCCGGAAAGTTCAAGTAAGCAATTTTTTACTCATCTTTGTCTTTTTTATTTACTTTCATGTTATGTTATATAATTTACAATAGATGTATATATCCAAATTTAATTCTAAGTTCTATATTTAGGTAAAGGAAAAAACAAGCAGAAAATGAAAATGCTTGCTACATTACTTAGGGATGAAAGTGAAGATGAAGATGATGAGATAGAAGATCTTACTTTGCCTCCCCATACTAATGAATTGAACATTGATGATTGTGATGATATTCATGGTGTTAGTGGATATGATGCGGAAGATTGAAGTGTATCTTTCTAAACCCTAAACTCTAATTAGAACCTTGTTTTTGAACCTTGTGAAGTACTATTTGAGGATGAATTTATGGTTGTAATAACAATTAAATATTTTTTGTTATGTATTGAGATTATATATATATAATGAATTTATTTATTATTTATTGAAAATGCGGTCGCCCCGTCGCCTCAAGGCTTTCGCCTCGCGGGGCTTCTACAATTCGCCTTCGCTTTCGTTTTCGCCTTTGAAAACATTGGTTTATATACGGTCGCGGTCGCATAACTTTGAATCATCCCAAGATATCTGCTACACAACCAAGGGAACTGAAAATGTAACTGCATTCTCAATAGGCAAACTACATGGCCGAAGGTGGGAGTCCATACGAAAATGTAGACTTTCTTAACTCGATTGTATATTTCCCAGCACAAACGGAGAAACACTGCAATTAATAGTGCCAAAGTCAAATCGCTTAAAACAGAAAAGCTTGGCTTGGGAAAGGATTTACAGGAATAACTGGTAATTACAGAAAACAGAACAGCACATTGCGTGAGTATGTAAACATAATTTTCTGTGAGAAATGAACTTTGCTACTTGTTTCTGTGTCGACTAAAATGGATGAAGTTTCTAACTTGTTGCTGCTCTAAATATAAAATGAAAATTAAGCATGTTTCTTTCATTTTAGAAGATGAACTACAGCATCAAAACTGAATTCTTCGCCGGGTTCAAAAGAGGCCTCAAGATCTTCAAAGCTTTGCTCCACTCTCAAGTCCTTGCTGACTTTTAAATGTTCCTGCAGTCATGAAAAGGGTGGGAAAGAACAATACAAATTCAGGTATTATCATTATTCATTGGACTTGGAAAGAAAATAGTAAGAAAGACTGTATGTCAAGAAGTACTTTCAATATATAGAGATTAAAAGGAGGGGCAATCCTGTGTATGTTTCCACATTCGTTTGTGTTCATGTCATAATTAAATTCATTCAAAATTTTACAAGGATGGGTGGTCTTTCTTCCAGTCATCAGTAGGTCCATCACCCAATCATTTCATTGAATGAAACATAATTTTCCATAAAACTCAAATGCAAGTTAAAATAAGTCCTGCCACCATTAGATTACAATCATGTTTAATAGTTCTCTGTGGGTTCACCTTTTGAGTGAATGATATAAAAGTGTCAAAACTGTAGCTCAGTTATTTCTAATGAAATCTGATCAATTTCGTTTTAGGCCAGCAGTGATAGAACTTTGAGGCAACAAACAGTCTAGGAAAATTTGAATCACCAAATTTGGAAAAGCAATTTGATGCATTTGAAACAAGTGTGCTTATTAACAATTAAACTAAGAAAGCGACATGTGAGCATTACCCTTAGAAGTGTGTGCAAGGAAAGGAAAAACAATCAGAATATCAACAACTACCTTCTCTACATATTCAGCTACTGAAGAGTTGATCACTTTCTTGATAACTTGCTTATATACTTTCGATGGTCCAAGGACTTCAAGCAAAACATCTCTAGGTATCTGCAAGATAAAAAAACAGGAATTTGAAATGCAATTGCATTCTCAATTGGCAGAATATATGACTCGGTGTGGGTGGCCATATAAAATGTGAATTTTTATAACTCAGCCGTAGCGCCTCAGCGGGGAGATGGTTTAAAGTTGGAGAGGTAAAAATCTTTTAAACACAGATCATCATGGCTGAGATGTAGAAGGTTAAACACAAATTACTAATTGGCATTGACAGAATAAAAGAGCAACTCTGCAAAAACCAATCAAGACAAGTGTCTTAAATCCACCCAGAAGGCAGGAGTGCTGCTACAAGAACCCAGAGAACATGGGTTCAGGATAAGATAAAGAGATTGAAACATAAATATAACTATATATCCACAACTCAAGGAAGAGGCTGTACCCGGCTCTTTAAGCTAGGAGGTATAAGAATCATGTGAGGCCAGTGAGAGTTGCAATTATTAAATAAATGTCAATGCAGTATAATGGATATATAATTACACTAAAAACAAATTCCATTAGATACTTGGAGTCAATAACTTACATTCGGTGTTTTTCCTGGTGGTCCAGATATAGTTTATCAGCAACAAATACCCAGTAGAAGAGATAAAGAAGAACATTAAATTAGAGTTGTCTGAAAATAGGAAGATGATGTACAGGATAATTACACAAGCAAAAGAGATACACAGCCCTTCTTTGTACAAGTCAAAGTTCAATTGTCAGAATTAGCTATGTGAAAGCATCAAAAAGGAAGAGCCAATGAGCTTTCCTCCATCTTTATCGTCTTGCACTTATGTAGCTCAAACAAGCTTTTATTGATAAAATTAATTGATATTGAAAGGAATTTAGAGAGGTGGATCAGACATCAATTCACACACCGATACAAATATCAATCATAGATGAAAGCAACACCAACCAAAAGACCACAGAATTTACAAAATTCTACATTACACTACAAAAAAGAGGAGCAATTTCTAGAGAACAATAAATCGAAGCCCATACAGATGCCATGTGCAAAAGCTATAGCACAACATATCTAAACAAAAACTACATCAGATAAATAAGGGTGAGGCTAAAATTTCGCGCAAAATCAGTTTCAACAAACGAAATTGAATTGGAAGCTGAGTATTTATGTGAGGACGGGCATCAACACCTTTTAATAAAAAAAAACCTTAATAGTTAAACAAGACACAAGTATTTCTCCCCAAAAAGCGTCTTTCGCACAATAAAGTCACACACTTGTCTACAATGCCGCGGCTAACATTGCATTCCGTAAACACCCTTACAGAACTTGCAACACAAGAAAACGTACCATTCTAGGTGTTCTACATCTGATTTTTTTTAATAATATATATACAAACAAGTTATATATATCCCAATCTTCAGACATAAGCTAATCGGGGTTCTTACCGGTAAAAGAAGGAATACGTGTATAGTGCACAAATATATAAATTTAGTATTTTGGTAAAGGATTAGTAAGAAATGATGGAATGAGTTATCTGGTGAAAGAAATTGGAGTCTCTGTACACATTGTGATCCATAAAATATAACTATCGACTTTTCTCATTGATAAGCAGAAGACCAATTACAGACATGACTACCCAACTGACACAAAACTGAAACAACCAGCATATATGTTTTTACTTTTTACACTAAAAAAATGAAGTGGATGTATGCTTTCATACAGCTTTTATTTAACTTATGCAACCATATGGTCCACATAAGGCAACTAACACAGATCAGTTTTAAAGCCGGTCAATTGACAACGAAAACTTATGAAGAATGAAGAAGGCCATAAGTGTTATACAATAAGAAGCAAAGGTTCCTTTTTCAATCATCCACATAATCAAGAGCCTACCTCCTTTCACTCTTCTAAATCCAGGTATTGGCTGGGCTGCAGCAACCATTTTGACGAAAACGTTATCAAATATTTCTTGAGTTTTGGTCCCAGATACCTCTACGCTTATCTGATTTCAGAAGTGTGATTGTTATGTGGTAAAAATATATAAACATCAGCAGAATATATGACCATCTAGACTAGAGAACTGTTTAATATCAACCTAAAACAAACAAAGGGTGTCATCTTGATCATCAGGGATCGTCACATTATTTTATATTGTGGAAGCACTTTCTATTTCCCCAGTGCCATATAGGAATCTACAAGCACTAACCTCCCGCTATAATATAGAAGCTTCCATGTAGAACTAAAAATTAGCATCATACCTTTAATTCATGGGAACCTGAAGTAGTTGCAGTAATGGACAAGTCTTCAGATTGAGTAGAGGATACTGCAATGTCTTCTGTGCCTAAAATGAAGAAAACTGCGGTTTACAGAAATACTTGCAGATTGCGTAAGAACAAGGCTGAAAATACAAAACCAACTATACCTGACAACACAGCACAGATAGCAGGTAGACACTTGAATCTTTTCCTGTAAAACAAAATCAAAACTCAAGAAAATCGAATATGCTAGGTAAACAGCTCTACTTTGTGATCAAAACCAGGAACATAAACAATCAAAGAATAATGATACCATCAGCATGTATACATAAAACAAAACCCAAAAGCTTCATATAGGATGAAACAATGAAAAAGAGACACAATAAAAAAAGAGACTAAAGTCTCTAGACGAATAAACGATAACATTTAATCAACTATTGTCTCAAAAATTAATGTTTCCCAATGCTTCTATCAAATATAGACATTTGTACAACATTAAACACCCCAAACTAATCAGAAAGAACCTTTTCTTATCCCAAATTACTATTACAGTCACAGCGTAGCAATCCAAAGAGTGAACTACGAAATGGTAGATAAGGAAGAGAGCTTACCCAGTAAACAGAACATGGCGTGTGGTAGAGAACCCAACTCTTGTAGCATTTTGGCAACCAAGGGGACAACTACAGTAGCTTCTAACAGAAAAGTGCTGCAGAACGATGAGGATGACAGTAAGATGGAGGTTTGAGCTTTGATGGGTGAGATAGGAAAGTTGAGATTTACCTTGGGGGGATGACGTGAGGTCATAAAGTGTGAGAAAACTGTGGCGGTGTTGGTCGTCGTCAGTGTGGCCATGGTGGTGGCTGTACGTAACTGAAAATACAGAGGAAAATCTTATCCGTTCAAAATCACCAAATAAGGAACGATTTTTTTTTGATACAATCTCGGCCACCTTCTTCGCATTCTTGAATTTTTCAAATTAGAATTTTGGTGTGTTTTGTGTTCTAATAGCTTTTTTAAAATGAGGATAGGAAAAAAAATGAGCATTATTTTTCTAAATTTGTAACAAAGTCATCATTCTCCAAAATTTAATTCTTCATCAATTTCAATAAGAATCAAACATATTTAAAATATTTTATTAGTTGTTTATGGATAAAATACAATTTATATTGTTATTTTTGTTATAATTAATATTGTAATAACATATTCTATTGTTCCATTTTAGAATCAAGAATCGTCCAGAAATATCATGAGAAACTCAAGATACATGTTCTTCAAGTCAATCAAATAATAAGGAAAAAACTAAATTTTCAGAAAATTAGTTTCTTGGGACTGTTTTGGGAGACCATTCGTGTCATCCTCATGGGATTCTTTGGCCGGTCACTTCATCAATCCTTTAAGTACATATATTGTACTACATTCTCAAGCCAAGAACCGATTAGAATCATCCTTCAAGCACGGTGCAAATCGTGCTTGAAGTAGGCATCATGAGTAGCAAAATGTTATCACTTTTTTATGTTTATTTTAAGACTGGTTTCTTAGTCTTCTTAAAAGTTCTTTGTGAGGGAGTTGGTTCATGTTGGAGGTTGTGGTGTTGAAGAACAACGTCAAGTTATAAAAGAACCAGTAAGTGGTTGGTTCGAGTTCTCTTTATTCATCAAAAGTTGGCTACATGAAGTACAATTGTGTCTACCTTGAGGCTAAGTTTTCTTAGTTCATTGCTATCAATTATCATCAACACTAATTTTTGTGGTCTTGCTACCATGTTTAATTAAGCATGGGGGGCTTCTCTACATCTAAGTGTTCAGCAAAAGCTTAAGGCATGCTGTTATCAGTGTTTGCTTCATAGCTCTCAAGTCCAGGACTTCAGGTATTTAAGTTAATTACATGATTGCCGTCTTATGGGTATATGAGTTGTTCAATGGATTTCCTAGCTACTGCTCATTGTTATTGAAGCTTCAAAAGTCAAGACCTACATTTGAATTTGGTGTTTGTTAGTTGAGTCAGTGAGTGTCTTTCGCCGGTATGAATGATGTATGGGGACTATAGGTCTTTTCAGTCAAGACGCATAGCTTCTCTTTCAAGACCTTAGTGGCTATGTTTGGATATAAAATATACTTTCTCGGACGGGTCATGTTCCGAATCAGTTTAGTGATTCGTCGATGTGTTGATCATGTATCTCGGGAGGTATCACTGATCGGGGTCATATTAGGCTTATTTTGGAGGTCACGCCATCATGGTGCAAATATGGAGTGCTATTGATTTTTATGATTTTGGTAATTAATGGTGATTACTTGGCTATCAAGATGAAGTAGATATTGGAGATCCTATAGATATTGGCAACATGGACGTGTACTATGTTGTTTGAACTTTGAAAGTATAATTAAGATACCTAGATTGATGCCTTGATTATAGGAAGTCATAGACGTACAAAGTTTGGGCCTTTGGTGTATGATGATAAATATGGATTACATTGAGTGCATGAAGTAGCAGATCACGCCCAGAAGCATATCAAGATACAATTAGACTAAGAATTCATTCTTTAATGGTATGCATGAGGTGATTCACGTCTGGATAGCATTCATGAAGCAATATTACCTTGAAGACGTACATATCTAACTACAAGAGTTAGATTTGGGGTGAATATCTTCATATATCTTAATTATACAGACCGATTCTTACGGTCTAAGTAATTGTAAATATTTTCTTTCCATTTGAGGTCATGTTTGGCGAAGATTTGCAGTTGCTTAAGGATCTAATTTTTAAGAGATTTGATATTCCTTGATCTGCAAGTAAGAACAAATCCTAGTGTTCACTATATAAAGGGGTCAAGGTGTATGATTCAAAGACATCATATACAACAAATCAATCAACAAACAACTTTTGCACACTGCAAAACAAACCTCCCTTGGAGCACCTCTACCAAAAAGATTTCTTGGGTCTTTTTGTTCACCAAAGCCCTACCCGTAGGCATTCACTGCTGCTACTCATCAAAGCCCGACCCGTCGGTAGTTCCTGCATCTATCTTATCAAGCCTCATCCATGAGTGAACAGTCTACCACCGCTTCATAAAGCCCTATCCGTAGACGATTACCCGTAAAACCATTGTTAGGATGAATAACCTTAGCAAATATCCTTAGTTTGTCAAGAAACTTTTTGGCAAATGACCTGCAATCCTGGTTTATAGCATTGTTCAACCACACCTAGGGGTGGGATCGGGATCATCCCGATCCCGATTACGAAAATCCCGATCCCGTCCAGATCCCGATTAGAGGTGAAAAATGATCCCGAATCCCGTCCCAATTAAGTCGGGATCCCGACAATAAAATCCCGATTAAGGCGGGATCCCGATCGGGAAACCCGATAAATCCCGACAATGAAATCTCAAAAATAATATGAAATTTTAAACTTTTTTGTGTGTGCATAAATTGGTAATGTGATGTGAATCAACAAGTACAACTCATACATTATGAAAATGAAGCATACTACTAACATAGGAATAAATTCAAACTTACAAATCCAAAGATAGGAATAGAACAACTTACAAATCCAAAATTAAGAATAAAGCATACAACTCCGAACTTCAAAGATTAAGTCAGAATTACATATCACTCATGTAAAATGCACCTCTAGCCTCTACCTCGACCTCTAGACATGGGAGCAACTCGACCACCAGATGTAGAAGCACCTCGACCTCCTGGAATATAAGCACCTCGACCTCTTGGCCTAAAAACACCTCGACCTCTTGACCTAGGAGCAACTTGACCTCTACCCCTATCTTGAACTCCAGAACTAGAAGCACCAACACTTGAATTTATTGAAGCTGAACTAGATTGAGATGAGGGGGTTCTAGTAGGAGGAAAAATAGGAAGCACTTGAAGAGGAGCAGGAGGACCCATTTGAAGTTGATGCCAATCTACATCAAAAAATAATAATTCACATGGATTCAACATAATAATAATTCTCAAACAAAATAATTAGTGAATATCATTTTCGGTTTCAGGATAAGTTTCAACTTCATCATCAACATAATTTTCGGTTTCACCATCAACATGACCATAATGATCTTCATGGGCATAATTATCATTATAGGCATAATCATCATGACCATATTCAACATCATGAGTTGAACCACTATCATCAAAATAGCTAGACTCCATTGAATACTACAAGACAATACATCATAATTAATCTATTTGAATCACCAAATTAAATTAATCAATTATGCTATTCAATTTCCATATGCAACTCAAAAACATCACAATACAATTTCATATATAATTCCTAGTTCCTATTAAAGTACTGCGAATGGAAATTGATCAGGCAACAATCAATCAGGATCAAAGAGAAAGTCTATTCCCCATCCTATGTACGAAATTAACATCTAATCTAACAGAGGAAAATTACCTTGACAATTTCCAAGATAGGGAAGTGCAATGGAAAATGCCGCTCAAGACAGACCCAACTCGAAGCCTCCGTTCTCTGTCCAAAAAGCTGAAAAAGGACACAAACCCACACAAATTAAACACAACCCCAAAAAGAAATTCAAATGCAGAATCGGATCGGAAATGAACAAATGAGAGAGAGAGAGATTGTACCAGTTGTGTTGGCGGGGATGCCTGCGATTTTCGAGCGGATGATTCGTGAGGGTTTCCGCCAGCAGCTGAAGACTATGGAATTCGGCAGGGGCAGTGGGCATTCGGCGTGCGGTTTCGGCAGTGGCAGTGGGCTGGGTGTTTCGGCGGTGGAGTTCGGTGGCGTTGAGTTTGGCAGTGGGCTGGGGATTTCGGCGGTGGACTTCTTCTATGGATTTCGGCAGTGGGTGATGGCGGAAAGAGGGAGGCTGAGTCGAGCGGCTGATGTGCGTTTGGGCGGTGGAATTCGGCGTGCAGTTTGGCAGTGGCAGTGGGCTGGGCAATTCGGCTGTGGAGTTCGGTGTTGAGTTTGGCAGTGGGCAATGGAGGAAAGACGCAGACTCTGAGTCGAGCGGCTGAGGAGAAGTGAGAGAGCAAAACCAAACTAGGTTAGATTTCGATGAGTTAAATAAAAATAAATAAATAAAAAAAATTATATATAGTGTCGGGATCCCAACTTCTTCCAAAAAAAATCATGATCCCGTCCCGACTAAGTCGGGATCAAGACAAAATCCCGACTAGTCGGGATCGGGATTGTCGGGATCGGGATGCGGGATTCGGGATTTTTTCCCACCCCTAACCACACCGGTCTGAGTAAGAAACATCCGCTTCGTGAGAAAAGGAGAAAAATCCTAGTTGCTCCTCAGCTAGGTCTAAGAAGAATCTAAGTGTCAGCTGGACCAGCGCCTGCACGACAGTCGTTTGAGGAAATGTCAGAAGACGAATAAGCATCAAGATCAAGATTGTACCTGACCCATAGATACTGGCACGCCTCAAGTCTGGTTAGTCGAAGAAAATCTATTTTCATGCCGAATACCAAACACTGTCCAGGAATGGATATGCAACTGCTCCATATCCAATGTTTACAGAGCGTAAAATGGTTGTGGGAGAAGCATCTTATGGAGAGTGCAATTGAGAAATGAAATAGTTTGCCAGAATCAAGTGGGACAAACAACAAGAAAAGGATAATTGATGGTCCACCAAGTATAGAGGTACTAGTCAAGAGGAGGCAACGCAGGATGATCAAGAATCGAGAGTCAGCATCTCGGTCTCGTGCAAGGAAACAGGTAATATATTACCTAACAATAATATATACAGAATTATATCTTGTGTGATTATATACTTGACTACTTTAATAATATGTTTGTTGAATTCATGTCAATATTATGAAACAGAAGTGCGCTAGAGCATATTTATTACTATCACTTATCTGTACGAAGTACAAAGCTATCCCCTCGTTTTGGTTCACCACACACATTATTACTGAAGCAATAACTAAACCGTTCATGCATCCTTAAGGTCCCTTTTAAATCTGACATTCAAGAGATAATGTCCATTTAGTATAAATGTTTAGACCTCATTTCTCATTCTAACAGTTTTTTAAAAACATTGACAATTTCAACTTTAAAAAAATTGTGTTCATTCCAACAAAACTTTAAACATACAATATTTCAATACACATTCTACATTCACCCATTAAAACATACCTATAGAGAGAAAATGAAAGAGAGAGGAGACATGGTCACAAGTCACTGGACTCCAGTCACTGGAATCTCACCGTAATTTGGAATCAAGTTTACTAACCCCTAATAAACTCTCACTGAACCCTAAACCACATTTATATTGCCACAGCCAACTTTACGACCCCCTAATAAACTCCTACTAAACCCCTAAACCACATTCTTATCACCATAACCAACTTTACTAACCCCTAATAAACTCTCACTGAACCTTTAAACCGCATTCATACCACATGTTGTGATGTACGAAATGGGCTTCTAGGCTCCATACCTCTTTAATCTATATCCTGAGGAACGGTGGCCTCCCTGGACCACCTACAGATCTGTAATATGTTGATATCAGCTTTGTTGAGATATCAATCCCATATCAGAAAAAATTGAACCTTGTATGTGGTTTATAAGGGTTTGAGTTACTCTCTTCATTGCCAATTGGTTTTAGAGTTGAACCTCATACCACTTTATTATGGTATCAGAGCGGGTTACCCATGTCCACGTGTGAAGCCCAAAGACCATACGAACTTCACGTCAACCCAAAATGTTGACCACGTTTTAGGCTTGAAAATTCGTCACTGCGGGGGGAGTGTTGAGATATCAATCGTACATCATGAAAAATGGGACATTACATGTGGTTTATAAGGGTTTGGACTACTCTCTCCATTGCCAAATTGTTTAGAGTTGAACCTAGACAACTTTATCAAGCTTTTCCTGTTGTTAAGTTTCTTTCTTGTTGTTTCTGTTAGTTTGTGCTTGCTCCTTTGTATCTTAGTTTCTTGCTTTTCCATTGTTTGTGGCTTAATGTAGTCCTTCTAATAAAAAACAAATAAAAATAAATTTAAAAAAAGACCAGAAATAATTTACAGATGAAAGAATTCCGGTGTATACCACAGATGCATCTTGGTCTGTAAAAAAGGCATCTGGTATAAAGAGAAAAAGTCTATTTAGTATGCGTATATATGACCTGTACAGGTCTTGAATGTGCAGTTCATTTCTGAAAACAAAAATAGAATTATGGATATAACGATATATACAGCTTCACTTTAATCTTTAACCCTCCCGCTTTTCTCAGCTGGACTTGCTTGAATCTTATATGCTTTCAAATCCCTCTCATTTCATGTGATTTCAGTTGAGTTTCTCCTGATCATCAATTCATTCGAAACTCCTAGGTCTTCTTACGCTTAATTTAGTTAGGACTTTTTAAGTTTTTGTTATGACGGTTTTGAAGTCGGCCTGAAGTACAGTAAAATATCGTTAAATTAATACTTAATTAATTAATAATTTCGTTAAAATAATAATTTTTGTATGTCCCAAGTCAGAGACAATGTGATAATTAAATTAATAATTCGTTAAATTTATAAGATAATACAAATACAAGAATTCACATAGACCTTAATAAATATATAAATTAATAATGCCTTAATAAATAAAATCTATTACACATTTACGAACTTGATCAAGAATGAGTGAATTGTGATTTGTTTTTTCTTGAAATTGATGTCACCTTGAATCTCATCTTGAACTTTTCTTATTATTGTAAGAACATGTAATGTTGTTTTCTCATGGTGCATCAAAAATTTGTTCAATATCATCACTGCTTTAAGAGCTTCTAATCGTGACGGGGCTCCATAATTGAACTATTATCTTCAACTTCAACTTCAACTTCATCATCTTGTTTAGTTTTCATGACGCTAGAAATAATGTTCTCCTCAGTCAACAACTCTGTAGTTGAGTTATTTTCGTCAGGGTAGTTCAAGAGGTATTCCATGTCCATCGCATTATGATAATTCAACCCTTTAATTACATTTTGTAGTTCTTGAGTGCCTTCGTCATGTAAGTGTCCATCCAAATTTTCTGAAATCATGATATCCGTGACCTAATTTTACAATGACGAAAACAGTTTGCAATTGTATTTGCATGAACATCTATAGTCCAAGCTAAAATTACAAGATTCATTGCATCTAAAACATTTATCTTCTCTGGATTTGGCTCCCCTACTTAATAACCTTCCAAAACACTATGATAAAATCAACGACGGTAATACATTTTGAAATTTTTTATAATCCACTACTAGAACAACTATTTTAGCTGACGAAATTTTTTCGTCGGCTAAACCCTAAATTTCATCGGCTAAGAAGTCGTCGGGAAAAAGCTGTCGAGAAAGACTTTAGCCGACGAAATTACTGTTCATAGTCGGCTAAAGTCATTTATTTAGCCGACGAAGAAATTTTTCGTCGCTTTATTTCTGGACTTTAGCCAACTAATTTTTGGACCTTAGCCGACGAAATTTTATTAAATTTCTTCGGCTATAGCTATTATTTTATTTTTTTTATTTAAATTTAGCCGACGAATTTTATTAAAATTCGTCGGCTATAGTTATTTTTTTTCTTTTTCAACTTTAGCCGACAAATTTTAATACCTTATTTCGTCGGCTAAAGTTCAAAATTTTCTATATCTTTCTTTTTCTCCTCCTCTTCATCTTCCTTCCTCCTTCTCGTCCTCCTACTACTTCTTCTCCTCTGGCGGCAACAACGTACTCCTCCTCCTCTTCTAAATCCTACTCCTTCTCCATCTCCTAGCCTTCTCCTCCTCCTGACGAAATACATTTATTTCTTCGGCTAAAGTTTGAAATTTTAGTCGGAAAAATTTCAAAATTCCTGCCAAAAATTTTGAATTTTCTATTCTTTCTTCCTAGAGGTAGCCCTATTTCCGGTGGTTATTTTTCATAAAATTTTTATACTACTGGTTGCGTCTCATCGATTTGAAACTATTTTCAGTTGAAGGTCCGGGCAAAATACATAATTTAGACGGTCAAATGACCGTTTCCGTACGTTAAGGGGTTTGACTTACAGGATTGACCGTAATAATGGAGTCTGTAACGTTGTCGGATCAAGTTGATTTTTTTCTATAGGCATATTTTGACATAATAATCATATCTGACGGTCGGATTTTTGTTTCTCAACTTTGATCATCGGAATCACAACATGCCTACTAATGTTGTATAATTTTTTTATTAAGCTTTAAGTAAATGTTTCATTTCAAAAACAAACTCTACGTAGAAGCTTCAAACGCAAAAAATTCGTGAAATAAGATATGACCGGAATGGTGAAATACGTCTACGAATGAAAAATCATGTAATTTTGGTAAAGTCTCGGTGCCGATAGTTGCGATCAATACAATTTAGGGGCTTGACTTACGGCATTGACCATCTGGTTGAAGCCCTTAAATTTATCGGATCAAATTGAATTTTTTACCATAGACATATTTCAAGATATTGATGATATCTGATGGTCGTATTTTTGTTTGTGAATTTTGATAACCGGAATCACAACATACCTACTATTTACCATTATCTATCCATATGGGGAGCCCTATCATCGAGGGGTAAATGTCTCAAAAATTTTAGATGGACAGTTGCGTCTCATCATGGTGAGAGTTTGTTGTGTTGAAAGTTCAACCAAAATACCTCATATAGGTGTAGATATTAACATTTTCGTGTGTTAAGTGTTTAGAAAAAACTTCATTTTGAAGCCTTAATCGAACTCGTAGGGACATTCCGCTTCCAGATTGGTATCACAATAGTCAATCTGACACCGAAATATCCGTAGTGCAATTTTATAACTAAAAGGTACTTTAGCCAACGAAATACCCTAATTTCGTCAGCTAAACTTTTCAAATTTTGTCGGCTAATGTTCACAGACTATAGCTGACGAACAATTACTTTAGCCGACGAAAAAATTTTTGTCGGCTAAAGTATTTTTTCTGGTAGTGATCCCAACATCACAAGGTTGAATCTTTGATGTGGTGTTTGGTGGCAAGAAAAATAGTTCAACATTTTGCAAACCTTCAATTATTTTTGGATGAGCATGACAATTATCTACAAGTAAGAGAACTTTTCTGCTAACCATTCGTTTATCGAGTTGCCGAACATATTCTTCAAATAACAATCTAGTCATCCATGCTCGCTTATTAGCACGATACTCGTAGTTCAGAATACCTAAGTTTACATTCTTGAAACACCGTTGTTTAGCATACTTTCCAATAACCCATAAATGAACTTTCTCTTAACCATCCTCATTACAGCAAATAACAACTGTAAGATTTTCCTTATCTTGCATTTTTCCTTCAAGTTGCTTTGTTGCAAGAGAATGATCCACTTTCTCCTTATGAGCTTCAAATTGCCCTCTAAGTCCACCAAATTAACTGAATAACTTTCTCCAAAACAACGATAGTTTTTATTCCATGTCTTGATTTGAAGCGCTCGAGTCATCTTTGAGAAAACTGGAAATTTGAAGTATCTTGAGGATACATCAACTTGAATAACTCTTTTACTTTCTCGATGATTAGTTCTCGTGACATATTCACACGTTTTTGATATTGAACGTTCCACTGGTACGGAGCCTTTTAAAACTTAGGAAATTTCGCTGTTATGTGTCGCTTAGCATTACCTTTTTCAAGAGTAGTGAGATACTCTGCAGATTGCTTGATCGTATTCGATATCGTCCCTTGACTCACTTGCAAATCTAACTTTTCTAAAACACAATGTTGCAATTCTTTTTGAGTGCTACTTGGATTATCTCTATAGTACACACATTGTTTTACGCATTTTATCCGTATCATTGATTTTTTAACTTCTTTGAGGTGAGAAGCAACTTTTGTGTTTATAATGTGTTTTGTAACTATGGTTTTTTTTATTTAAATAGTGTGTTGTTTATTTAATGTTCATCATATGAACGTTTATAGTACATAATATAGTTATCGAATAAATTAACTCATTGAACATTGTATTTGTAATAAATTTGACAAAATAAATAAGATTTTTCTATATTAATTTATTGATTAATTAATATTTCGTTAAATTAATAGATTTTAACAGTTCTGACCTTATTAATTTAAAAATGTTTTACTGTATGTTTTTTTTTCAAGAAATTCTGAGTTAATTGCGATGGTTATTTTGTTTCCTGCTGTGAGAGTTCGAAACTTCAGAGATAGAAAAGGTATGGGAGTTTAAGAGGCCAGATTTGAGAATTTGGGACGGTTTATCTCCAAAACATGAGAGTAACTTTAGTGATTACCGATAGGTGTTATTCACTCTGATATTTAGTGTCAAACATACAAATAACCTTATGGTGGCTTAGAGCATCTCGAATGGTCATGTTATATTTTTGTGTCAAATTTCAAATTTAACAGCCGAGGTGGATTTTGATAAATTTGACATACTTGACATATTTTCAGTCCAACCCATATGTTAAAATAAATAGATTTTTTATTAGTTTTAAATTATATTTAAACGAAGGTTTATCTCTCTTCCTCTTCTCCTTTTGCTGTTACTATGTAAAACTATCTTCCTCCTGTTCTTCTCGTTTCTTCTATATTCCTTCGCTTCATCATATATACCCAAAAATGACCCATTCTTCAACTTAATTAGCTATATAACCTCAAAGCAACCAAACCCAGGTATAATAGAACTCATGATATACATATCTGATCAACCAGAAGGATTCAAAAAGCTAGAAACATGCCTTATGCATAAAGAAGAACGAGAGATTGCAGTGGGTATTGGGTATTTTGAAAACCATTGCTTTCTTGTTTCATCTGTGAAACTCGTAACAGAAGTTTTGCTTGGTCTGGGTATTGAGTATGAAGAACAAAGGGAGAAGAAAGAATCAGCGAGAAGAAGAGAAACAATAAAGAATGAAAGACAGGGAGCTCGGAGGCTGTCAAATTTGACAGGAGAAACCCCAAACTGTCTTTCACCGTGGATTTGAAGCATGGGTTGGAGAGGAGGAAAACTGTCTTTTTGTCTGTTGAAGCTCCACGGTGGATTTTGACACCACCGTTGGAGATGCTCTTACGGTATGATGCTGTGAGATTGGTATTTACTAAGTAACATGCCCGCGTCAACGCGGGTTGGGCCTATCGAGATACATTATTATTCAAAGTTCATACCTGAATCTGAGACACTTGAATTCTCTCCAATCTGCAAAATAAAAGGGAAACGTTGAGCAAAAACTGCATATTGACTCAAAAATGAACTAACTATTAACACTACCAACATATGAACTAAATCACAACAGTCATAAAATTAAGGAAAACACAAATACCTTTCTCTAAAGAATGCACTTGATTATGACTTCTCAGGCTGTAGTAAATGAAAAACCAAAATAATCAAGAATCGTAATCCTGAAAATGAAACACACACGGAACCAAGAAAATCGAAAAAGCAAACTAACATAAAAATAGAGAAGTTCAAGCAATTGTCATAGCATAAATAAAAAAGTAAGCAGGTATCAGGGTGCTTCACAAATATTTAGTTTCACTATCCTATATAATGGTCGATACAGGCTCTCCAATTTTTATTGCATACATCATATGTACTCTCAAATTTTTATTGCATACATTTTACTATCCTATATAATGGTCGAACTGAATCAGACTGAACCGTTGAAACTGAAAGTGAAAAATATCTGATCCCTAACCTGGTTGAATTAGAGATTTGGAAAAAACATGCAATGACAATCGACCAACAGCCTTCCCTTTCGTCTGTTGCCAAGAACTGCAGAGAGGAACGCTGTTCACTACCATTTTTCGACAACGCTGTTCAGACATACATGTATAGAAGATTGATCGCTACTATACCATACCTTGAGTGATCTCCAGTATCGGACAACCCAGTTCCTTTCCTTGTCTCTAGAATTAGCAGGAGTTCTCCGATCTGGGTTTGTTCTTTGGAGAATGATGTTGAATGATCTTGGTCATAACCCAAGTGGTTGATCCTAAACTACAAACATATAAGCGTCAGAACAAATATATAAATTGGGGAAAACTCTGAAGATGTCAACCCAGCAACAATGACTACTGTGATGTAAACCAATACTATTATCAGGAAACCAATTTAAGTATAATCTACAAATTCAATCTCCAGGTTCATTGGCTAATCGAAATTGATCAGAAAAATTTTCAAAATCATGACATGAAAATTGACCAGAAACTTAAGAAAAGTAATTAGAGCCAGATCAATCAAAACCTTCCAAATGTCATCAGACAGACAAAATTAAAATAAAAGCAATTAGAATATGCAAACACCCACAACATCTCTTCATAACAAAATTACAAAAGAGTCGCAATTACAACAACAGTTTTCCCCGAGTATCACATTCATGCAATTGGATATTATGTATTGTATTGAGGATTATAGATGTGACTGTGGTAGGAAAAAAACAATCTTCAATACGTACCAAACTATTATAGTAGTCATTACACCAAAACATTGAGTTTATCAGGCAAATAATAGTTGGTGTATATATTAAGAAGATGATGCAAACAACACATGCCCTGTTTCTGTTCTGTACACCCATTTCCTAAACAATAGGTTAAGTACCCGCGCCAGCGCGGGTTGGGATCATTTAATAATGGTTATCGATGAGTGATGAAAATGATGAGGTAATTAATAAGTTACAACATTGTTTTAGGGTTATTTGCCCATGTCTAGCCGTCGGTGTTGCACATTGTGTCACAGCAGATAGGGTATGCGCATTATACTTTAATGCAGTAGAAAGTCTTGTAACAGTAGAAGATTGTATTTGCATATTAGGCTATCCTACAAAACTCCTACACTACGTTAAAACACTTTCTAGTAGCATGCTCGCACATTCCCGCTACTATTATTTTTGTTAAACAAAGTGGAAGAAAAAAGGGATGAATGCAATTGACGAAGATACATTCCATTAACAAATATGCATCACATTTTGTATTATACAGTTTACTTCAGAAAATTGGTATTCTTGTTATTTTGATGTAGATGCTGGTATGCGTACTATGTTTAAAAGGTTATCAAATGAAGTTTAGAGATGAAACGACAGGGTTAAATAGACTGGAAACATTTACTTTGGAAAATATTAACAAAATATTCCGCAGCACTTGCTGCGGGGTACTTGAGCATCTTTTGATCATCGTTGATATCAGTAGAACATATCTACCTTGGCCAATATCAAGGTCGCCTGTACTGATATCAGTAGAACATATATACGTTTACTGTGTTAGGCTTACTGAACCCTCTAGCCTTTTCATTTGCAAGTGTGTCTGTATGTGTAGTTATATATATCTCATCTAAACCCTGACTTGATATACATATATTCCTAATCTTCAGCAATATAACCCATGTAGTAGGGTATTCACTGAAACACGTTGAATTGAGAAAAAGAAAAAACATGCAGCAGCAGTATCTACTTATGAAACCTAAAGCTGATAACAAAATTAATAAGTAGAAAAGACACAATCACAGACACAGAGTGAGAAGAAAAGTTGAGCGAAACAATTAAGTAAATGTTATTACAGTGTAGCTTAACCTGAGCCAGAAAATGCTACAATCTTAAATGGTGTACAATAACCAAGCTACTGATTGTAACTAATTGAGAAAGCATCCTGACACTTGTGAAGCAAAGTCATGATGTTAACAATATAAAAAAATAACTACGCTTCTGAAGTACTGTAAAGATATATATGCTGATTTGGATGTTTTAGTGAATGAGTTCATAAAGCTTACACCTAGTTACATGCTCTTAACTAACAGATCCTAAAATTCTAATATTTTGTTCTTTTTCTGTCAAAAGAGGCTCTATATAGCACATACGTACTTCCAAATTGTAGAATATGCATGCATACAGAACCAAAAACAACGTATAAAAATGAATCACTAAGTTTTAACTTAATGACCAGTTAAGTTCAACTCCCTCTCATACGTAGCAGGAGCAAAGTTATGGGCAGATTATTTCCCATTACACTTAGTAGCAGCTTAGTCACTGGCTCTAAAAAAATGCACATCAATTTTCACTCTAATCTTCAACTAATTGTTTCTCTTCTGCACAGAAAGGTCCATAGCTCATAACTAAACCATTATTGTATACTGCACAAAACTTCAAAACTCACAGACACAAATGCAAGTAAGAAAATTAAACATCAACCATGTGACTGGAGCAGACCTTTGAGTTGCTCATGAACTGTGAAATACACCTACAGATGAAACAAAGCGCATGTTATACAACAACAAAATTTGCATGTGACAGCAAAAATGATACAAATCACTGCCTAGTTCGGAAGTAGAGCAAGAATTGTGGGCGAAAGGCCGCGATACATTCCCCTAATCCCTTCCGTCTACAATATGTTATCAGACTCGTTAAAATGATACTGCGTGATCACAACATTCATTCATCACTAAACCATAACAACACACCACATCCATTATCACTTAGTACTCCATATAACATCTAATCTTCGCAACGTAATGAGCCAAAAGTAACAAACTTTAAAGTTCAAAACTTGAAACTATAGTTTTAGTAAAATTACATTCCTTATAGTAAATCCGGGAGTGTTAAAAATCGAAACTTTGAGTTAAAAAAAGTGAGGGTATCTGTGTTCTCATGATGACACGTTATTTTGATGAAATTTAGACCATCTGAAACTGCTGAAAAAAAGGTCACACGAACTCAATCACACGGAAATAATAACAGCTTACATGGACAAAATCTAGTGTATAAGATGAATAGGGGATCAATTTCATTATTCTCACCTCCTGCTGTCCCCAGCTATGTCGTTGGTACTTCTTGTCATGATTGTGTAGGCACCAGTGTCAAGATGCTGGAGTCAAACCAAAAACTTTCTTCCAGGTGTTCTCACTCCCTTCAATCATAACCCAATGAAAATTCATATCAACACAACGCATCAGTAAGTCACTCTACAGAAATCTAGAACAATTTAAAGTGACCAAAGAGAATCATACAACTATGTTTAAACCTAATGTCACCCTGTGAAAATGTTTTTTTTATTGGTGATGACTGAGAACTGTTGTAGACAAACCATACATGTCAAACACAGCAATACACAAACCCGATGTCGTCCAATTTCTACCCAGATAATCAACACTCATCAACACAGTTTCATACGACACACCCCATCACTTTTAGAAGCACACAGATATAAAATTTCACAATATACAATGCAGTACCTGAAGACATAATCCATTTTCATTATATAAGTTCATCAAATCATTAGAAAATGTCACCACACAAACACATACAAAGACACAAACTTGACTCACATTTTGACATCAACTCATCAACCATTGTCAGACTAATCTTATTTAGCAAATTACTACACTTTCGGACTACACAGCTCATCTAGATATACAATACTCTAAACACGTAAAGCCACAAACTTTATTGACATTATACACAACTCCATCACCCACATCTTACTTTACCCATAGAATCACCTTAAAACTCAGATCAACCAAAACCCACATGAAACGATCAAAAACAAAGTCATGGGCGGTCATTATTTGCTTCTATTCTTTAATGGGTAAAGAAATAGAAAGCTATAGACATGGAAATCGATCAGAAAAAGAAGGAAAAACCATGAAGAAGCCATGAAGAACCCAATTTACGGTAAAACATAGCTATATTACCACATTGGCAAGCAATATGCACCTAGATTACGGCAAAACAGGTAGAAAGCTAAATGGAACTGTAGGCCTTTAGCTTCTAGCATAAATACAAATGTTTGTACTTATACTCTCAGACCGGAAATTATAGAAGCCGTGGAGAACCAATTCTCTTGCAATTTCACTTGCATGTCACATGTGGTGTACCTGGATGTAAGTCACCCATCTCAATACATGCAGAAAATTCTTCCTATCTGAATTCGAAAAGCCAATCTGCAAATGGACAAATCAAAAGGTAAGCAAACTTGAAGCCTGCTGGTATTACATGTAGACAAAATGCTCTCGTAGAAAGCATTTCTATATGAACCACACAGCCCTGAAACATTGCAATCTTGAAAATAACCTTTTCCCGACTTAACATAATCGAAAACCCTAAATTACAAACTACAAAGAGTCCAAGACAAAATGGATCTATTAATCATAACACAGTTACACTTACGCACATGCAAGCATTATATATGAATGGGTACTTTAACAACTAAAAGTGAAATATATCCATACCACAGAAGAAGGCACAGCAGCAAACACGCCAACGTCGGCTTCAGAAGGTGTGTACCCATTGCCCAAAATCACAGTCCTGTCAACCAAGGTTTCATTCAACTCTTTGAGAGCTCCATCTCATGCCTGGGGATCACTTGGAAACCCCTCTGCATATTTAATCCACTTAAGCACCTACAATCCCAGAAAAAGATTCAATCAATTACTTATTACTGCCATAAAAGTCACCACAAATCCAATGTAACTGAATGCTATAACAGCAAAATCCTTACCATCCAATTAAACACCTACAATCCAAATAAAGATTTAATCTTTACTTACTACTGATACAAACCTTATCCCAAATCCAATGCATGTTAATCTTTGGAATTTAGGACAGTAAACTGTACCTCATCATTCACTTTCTCCGGGGCTTCTTTTTTGGCTGAATTCAAGATGGTCAAGTAGGAACTCGCAATCTCAACTTCTGCAATGTCTTCTGCAGAAACCAACTTCAAGATTAAGAAATTCAATTGGGCAAAAAACATGGTGATAAAGCTTGAAACTTTGAGTTGCAAATTTGATAAAGGCGTGAGCTTTACTTACAGGATCGACGACAAAGTATTTGCATAGTGCTGAAGCTATCAATTGCTTTATGGTTTGGCCGATGCTTCCATTAGGTGCCATGTTGGTTTCCTTGAGGCCCCGTTTGGTTGCCCGGAAATCGTGGTATGAAAAAGGAATTGATCTGGTTTTCCATTGCAATGCGCTGATTGGTTGTAAATGGAGACTGGAAAGAAAAGGAAAAAAATGATTTGACTGAAAAAACTTAAATCAATTACTTTGATATAGAAGGTATTCTATTTCTATTTTTTATCGGTAAAAGTAAAATTACATCAATTATTCCTTATAAAATTTTACATTTTTCCGTTAACAAATTTCGTTGGCCGCTCATACTTCCCGCTATTGTATCAGTATATCACTTTTACTAAATCACTTCTTCTTCCTTGTCTCTTAGCAACATCGATCTCGAGGTATTCTCTTAACAAAGGTTTTCCCAAATTTATTCTTTTAGATGTCTGAGAAAACATACATTCATTATTACATTCTATTATATAATCCTCAAAAAGAAAAAGACATTATTAAGACAAAACAACTTTTATTAATGACACAACATATCTTATGAGTAACTTCATATTTAATCAAGTGTTCTCTTACCTTAGAGCCTCATGTATATAGAAGGCCTCTAACCGTGATCCAAGTTCCATAGTACCATGAGAATGTATGTCTTGCCTTGCAGTGCATTCAGTCAAAATATAACATTAGCCCTGCTTTTGGACAAAAACGCTAATCACTAAACTGAATCAATAAAATAAAAATGTAAACTTCCCTACATATTACTTTAGATATAAACTTGAGATCTTCAAAAATACATCATACTTACCTGGTTTTATAATCAGTTTTCATCTCCATTAATATAGTAACCAAAAGCAACAGGTAGAACACATTGAACCAAAGAACACTACTGACATACCAATGTTGAATGAATTTTTTTGTATGAAATGTTAAAATGGATGGATTGCCAAAATTTGTTAGCAGCAGATGAACTCATCACAGAGGGAATCTAACAAATCCTATAAAATCAACTCATATGATGAACTTGTCCATTTGACTATAAATTGTGGTGTAAAAGATGAATCTTAATTAACGGCCTTCAATTTTGCCTTTAGCTCTAGCCTGGACAACCATTCTTTTGTATTAATCAACTTGAAATTGATAATGTCACCACCTAAACTGAACTCTGATCATAATTCAACTATGCCTCTTACTGAATGAACGAAATCATATATAGTTTAAATGATATTTTCTCTATAAGTACGTAGGCCGAAAAGCTAAAGAATAAAAAAATAGATTTATTTTGCTTATAAAGACCGATGAGGAACAATATGCCTAAGGTTAATCTAATCACATCCAATAACCAAGACACAGAGTACATAAGATTACAAAAAAGAAGATCATGAGAAGAAAGAAAGATAAACTGAACCCAATGAAATGGTTAGAGGAAAAAAATGAACACACTAGAAACTAAGCTCTTCTAGAACAAAAGCAACACAACAACTACCAAATAAAAAACTGGAAATCCATATCCAAAACATAACCCGCATCAGAATAAGAGAACAGACAATCGCAGATTTAGTACTGTAATCAATGCCAAAACCGCAAGTTTCTAAATTACCCAGAAACTCACCACATATCTGATCAGATAAAGACTCTGCCCATTTATGTTTCCACTGTGCTCCAGAGTGGCACCTGCAAGGCTGCAAACAATCAATTAAGAAACTATCAACCAAACCAAAAACCAAAACTCGCTAAACTGCAATAACAGAAGTCATCAACAATTGTATATCAGTAATTGAGAAAAAAATGAATGGAATTGAAACCTATTACCCATAGGCCATAGACATCTTTTTCTCAGCTTCAACTCCAATCACAACTGATCCGAAAAAAATCGGTTAAGGTTTCAATTTGATTATCCAACCCTGCCAAATTCTGCATAAAATATGAGAGAAACATGACCAATCTTATAAAACTGGAGAATCCCAAGCTTCTTTACATCACCAAAATTGCTTGTGTTGAAACAAATAAATAGATAAGAAGCTTACCTGGAGGGATCGTTGTTTTCTAACTTGGCCTCCTCGATCATCTCTCACATCCATTTCGTCGAACACCTCACATGCAACCCTTCGTACACGTGTCGTCGAGAATCATGATCGTGGCGGTGCCGGTTTCACCGTCGGACCAGAACTCGTCGAGGTGGGACACTTGGCCTCCTCGCAGACGGTGTGGAGCCTCAGTCCCCAAGCTTCTTCTTAATCTGTGTACTTCTTGCCGCCGGGGATAGACTCCTTCATCCATTTCGGCTTCGGCAACGGCTTCTTCTTCGTGCCGACCTCGAAGGAGTACGGACGCCGATCTCGACAGCACCAGATCTCGATGATGGCAGGGCTGAGTCTCGATTGGTGGTGTTTCGAAAGAGATCGATAGCTATGAAAGAGGAGATTCGATCTATAGCGGTAGGGAGATTCAGTCTCTTCTCTATTTCTACTGCCTTAGATTCGATTGAAGAGAGATTTTTTCTTGTGGGAAGCTTCGTGAGAGATCGGGAAGAGGAGATCGAGTGAGCGGTGAGGGAAGAAGAACTGGAGGCATCAGAAGAAATCGGGAAGAAGAGGAGATACCGAGAGATGGAGAAGAAGGCCACTACATCTCTTGGGATGTACTATTTTCTATCAGTCGAAGAGATCGATGGAGAAGGAGAGAGAGGTGGGAAGGTGGGGTGAAGAATTTCGGTTGATGGGAGGAGCAGAGATGAATGGAATGATGGGAGGAGTAGAGATGAATGAGGAACGATTGAGAAAAAGCATGGAATGATCGAGAAAATGTAGATGGAATGAGCTGTGGCTGGATGAACAGTGGCGGCTCCAGAAAACAGAGCCGAGGCTTCCTCGGCTTAGGAATAGTGTAGCACGAATGTTATATAGGAAATGTGCTGGACTAGGCCTCCTCTTCTTATGTAGAGTATTCTTCTTGCTGCTGAGATTACTGGAAGTTTTTACTTTTGTAATGTCTTGGTTTCTGTTCTGAGGGTCCGGAGTGTTTTTAATGAGGATCTCTAAGTTGAGAACTTTTCAATTTATCTCGTTTTTCGATCTTATATCCACAGCTTAACCGTTTATTTTATAAATATTTATGAGTAGATCATTTCTGCAAATTTTTAACTAAATTAAAAATCATTAAGACATTCATAAATGTGATTTACCAATTATGAACTTAAACAGTTCATGTTTAACAGATTTGGTTCGTCCATTGATTTGATCTAAAACTAGTACTTAACGATCATCAATTTAGCTGAAATTTTGTATGATTGATCTACTAATATAAATTTACAACTTCAACAGTTAAGATATCAAATTTTGATCAAAAAGTTGGTCTAATAAGTAATTAATTCAAAAATACTCATGTAGTCCTTAACTTAAAGGTCCTCGTTACAAGGTCTTTATGTATCTAAAACATAAAAACATATTAAAAAATAGTAGTAACCAAATACAGAGAGAGCTTGTTGCATTCCTACAACAAGAGTTGTAAAACAACCCAACTAGGCCAAAGAGTTGTGTGAGGCTCCTTGACCTTGAAATGGGGGTAGCTTGATAATTAATACTAGTTTCCTTCTTGTACTTGTTGTTAGTGCCTAACTGGTTATAATAGTTCATAGTACTCCAGTATAATTCTTTCACATGTTGGTTCATTTTTCCCGGTGCTTAGCATAACAGCCATGTTTCTGGGCATTGCTCTTGGAGTATATGGGAGGACCATTCTGGGTTTCTTTTTTAGAAGAAAATAGACATGTGTCAACAAACGTGTCCAGAAACTGAACAACGATGTGGGGGCCGAAATGAGAACCACATTTTAAAGTGGCAATGGCAGTTACAATTTAGAGTCTCCTCCCTCTCGAATCTGCTGCCCTTTATAAGGGCTGCCCTCTGCTCTGCTCTCTGGCCTCCATTGAAGCAGATCAGCCTCAGGTATGTCTTGCATGTTTTTCTTTTCTTCTTATATGTTCTTTTCTACATCAGAAATTTTGCTAGGTGATTTATTTAGTAATACTGTGATGTTATTCTGCGATATGGCCATTTTTATTGTGTGTTTTCTATGTCCTTAACTGTGTTGCTTCTGAGTATTGATTTGTCTAGACTGCTGTGGATTAATGAAGCTGGTAAATGGCTTTTTTGACCCTTGGTTTTCCATGCAGATTCTTTGTTTCACTTCTCAGTCCACTTTGTTCGAATTTTAACACCAGTTTGAATCCACAGACTCACTGTTCATAAGTTGCAGATTTCTGTGTTTCTGATCTAACCCTTCCAAATGCATTGAAGTTGGTATTTCCCCTCTTTTGTATTTTGTTTTGTGAAGTAGAAATCAAAACCGGGAAGAACTTAATCAGGGTTATTTCTAGAGATCTCATTTGAATGGTTAGGCTTAGAGCTGCTCCTCCCTGGTAGATGGACATTTCTTGTTAGAATAATAGTTGCTGATGCTTAAGATTTCCACTGCATGCAGAGAGACTCACAACTCATTACTTTGATATTTTACTCTCTTTAGGTGAGTACAGGGGCTAGCTTTTCAGTTTCCAGTGAAGTGTATAAACTTATAAGTTTGAGAAGTGTTAACATGATTAGGATGCTTCCTTCCAATTTATGCTAAATTGCTAATATTGTTAGTCTCTGATCATCTGCTGGCCTCGGCTATGATGGCCGTTACTAATCTTAAACAATCTCCATTGAAGTGAGATATCAGATACGCCCATTCTTTTTCTTTCTTACTTTAGTTGGATTTGAATGTGGTCTTAGTTGTTTTAGAATTCTATGGACTAAAGAGTGGTAATTGACATTTGTGCTGCATGCAGATACTTGCTTTTCCACCTGTCTCTGCATTTTATTTGAATCTTGACACTAGCCCTCAGTACACACATCACTGCTCTTGCGTATATGTTTCTCTTTTCCAAATCCATTCCCGTATCTGCATTAAACTTTTTTTCTTGTTCCTTTCTTCGCCTCTGTTAGATGGAGTAAGAAATCAAATCCCGGAAGAAATTTATTAGTAATTACTAGAATTGTCATATAAAATCGTTGAACTTCTCTTCTGCACATGTCTAATTAAGAAAGTAAGTAATATTTGTTTAGAAACTCATTATTTTGATTATTTACTCACCTTTTCCCTTTTCAGTGCAGGGGCTAATTGCTTCCATTTTATGCTAAAAAATGGTAGCTTCAGATGAATCTGGAGGCCTTGGCTATGACCCAAATGGTGATGGGAATGATACTAAACCTCAACCATCACCATCTCAGCAAGAAAATGGGGAATCATTAAAACAGAACTCGATATTTTCACTTACTCTTGATGAAATTCAAAGCAAAAGTGGGAAGAATTTTGGGTCCATGAACATGGATGAATTCCTTGCCAACATATGGAGTGCTGATGAAAACCAAGTTTCTTCAGATCAACCCAACCAATGTGAAAATCAGGAAGACCCTGCCAATGGGAAAGACACAACTCCAAAGCCAGCCTCTCTTTCACGCCAAGGATCATTCTCCATTCCTACCCCACTCTGTAAGAAAACTGTGGATGAGGTATGGTCAGAGATCGACAAAACTCGACCACTACCCCCGCCTGACGACATGAGTAATGGAGAACATCCCCAGCGCCAATCAAGCATTGGAGAAATAACTTTAGAAGATTTCCTAGTAAAAGCTGGTGTAGTTCAAGAATCACATTCTCAGAGAATGGAAAGTGAACCAATTCTTCCACAAGGTGGTGATGCCAACAATTCTAATATGGCACATAGCAGTAACATGTATGGGGGTACAAGTTCTGAAATGAGGAATAATATGATTGCTTCAGGATATTTGAATCTCCAAAATGGATATGCGATTGCTGGATATCCAATTTTTGGACAGGCTAAAATGATTGTGGGAAATGCATCTTTTGGTACCAGTAATGAAATTGAGAAATGTCATAATTTGCCAGAATCGAGTGGAACAAAGAACAAGAAGAGGATAATTGATGGTCCACTAGAGGTAGTAGTGGAGCGGAGGCAACGAAGGATGATCAAAAATCGAGAGTCAGCAGCTCGGTCTCGTGCAAGGAAACAGGTACAATATGCAATTAACTTTTTCAGTTAAAGATATAATACATTATTGTTAGATGCGGTTAAGTATACTTGTACATAATGTGACCAGGATCAGATCACTCATTGTCTGCATCACATTTCTAAGATAGTCTAAGTCAGATAAAAACAAATGTTGTTTTCTAACTCAAAATTAATAGACTAACACAGTGTAACCGCTAACCACTACAGAAATCACAATGATAGCATACAGTTTAATTTTGTTGATCTCTTTCCAACATTGGGCCTCACATTTGAAAACAAAACTGTCCTGAACATGAGAATTCACATTGCAAGATGGGAAGGAAAAGGTAGTGGCAGAGCCACAACAGGCCCAGGAAGGGCCTTTGCCTATGCACGAATAAAAGAGTCTTAGTTACAGTTAATCTCTAAGTCTGTTACATGTATTCTTAACCAACAACATTTTACTTTTTGTTCATCTGTTATAGTGAAATTGTTTTCATATTCCAGCATCCATTTTTGGTTAGGAAGTTTGATCTCTGATATTGCATTTCATATATTGTCCCCATCCTAGCATGGATCTATCTTTCTGTGGAAAGGGGACATGTAGTATATAGGAGGAGAAGCATTGTTATTTACTGTATACTGTATGATACTATGATAACTAATATTAAACATTAGTGATCTACAGCTAATGGTTAGTGTTGTAGAGGACTATCCCTACATCTGTAAGGATGATTTGAAGGCAAGCCAATTTTGACAGTTCCAATTTTGTTGTTACACTTGCATACTTTGGTGGTTCCAAAAGGGTGAATAGAGTGTTGGATATTATGTGAAGGTTAGGCATCATATAGCATTTCTAGATTGGGATCCAACTTATCTCACCTCATTATGTATACTATTCTGTTACTTGCAGGCATACACAGTGGAATTAGAAGCTGAGGTGAATCACCTTGAAGAAGAGAATGAAAAGCTAAAACAAACAGTGGTACCAACAAGTTGTTTTCTTCCTAGCTTTATACGTTTCACTATTGGGGATTGAAATGTACTAATGAAGTATTTTTTAACTGTATTTGGAATAGGCGGGAATCGAACAGAGGCGTAGACAAGTGGTAGGTTACTCATAAAATGTGCTTCGTATGCATTGGGTTTAATGATATGACATTTCTCCCTTCTTGGCAGGTGATGGCAAGGAAACAATCCACAAAAGCACAAAGGTTGGCAGCAAAGTTGAGGACAATGAGGAGGACTGTAAGCCCTTGATGTGCTGAGCATTGTAATTCTGCATGGCAAGCAAAGTGAGGAAAGTGTAAAAGACATATATGTCATTAGAAGGTTATGTAGCAATAAGTGGATGTGTGAGTGTTCCATCCATTAAGCATGTACAAGCATGCTGCTTTGAGAATAAGATGAGGGGTGCGTAGAGGGCTCCTACCCTACCTTGATCAGTTTTACTCTCCTTTTACTTCTAATTTCATTTACATTCAGATGCTTCATCAAGTTACAAAATAATATATATATATATATATATATATATATATATATATATATACACACACACACTATAAGAAGGCTAGACATATATATATACCTTGTATTTTTTTCTTTTCTCTTTTATATTAATCAAATTGGGCGTGTGGAAACTAGGTTAGGTTTCAAACCCCGTTATTTAAAAAAAACATGTCTTGTGCCTTCGGTGTTTTTGGTAAAATTACCCAACAGACTAAGGGAGAAAAACCTCAAAAATATAAATATAGTAATTTCTATGGGTTTAATCGTAGACTTGTAAACAGTGGAGATGGATCCGTTAATTGTTTATTAAACGGATCAAGTTAACTTGTTTATTAAATGGATCAAATACGGATCTAACCTAATTTGATTAAATGGATCAAATACGGATCTAACTTGATTTGATCCGTCAATGATTTGGTTCGTTTTATAATAATATGATCCGTCAAATATCAAATTTACTAATATGATATTATTTGAAAAAGATACAAAATATCACTACCAGAACAACCACTTTAGCCGACGAAATTTTTTCGTCGGCTAAACCCTAAATTTCGTCGGCTAAGAAGTCGTCGGGCAAAATCCGTCGACCAACACTATAGCCGACAAAATACTGTTCATCGTCGGCTAAAGTCATTTATTTAGCCGACGAATAAATTTTTCGTCGCTTAATTTCTGGACTTTAGCCGACGAATTTTTGGACCTTAGCCGACGAAATTTTATTAAAAGTCGTCGGCTATAGCTATTATTTTTATTTATTTATTTAACTTTAGCCGACGAATTTTAGGGTAATTCGTCGGCTATAGTTATTTTTTCTTTTTTTTTTAATTTTAGCCGACGAATTTTATTAAATTTCGTCGGCTATAGCTATTATTTTTATTTATTTATTTAACTTTAGCCGACGAATTAATTTTAGGGTAATTCGTCGGCTAAAGTTATTATTTTTTTATGTTATTATTATTTTTTAAAACTTTAGCCGACGAATTTTAGGGTAATTCGTGGGCTATAGTTTTTTTTTTAATTTTAGCCGATGAATTTTATTAAAATTTCGTCGGCTATAGCTATTTTAATTTTTTCATATTTTTTTCTTTTTTAATTTCTTGTATTTTTGATTAAAATTTTTGCTTCTTTTTCGTTTTTACACCGGTGGTGGAGAAGGACAAAAGGAGGAGGAGAAGGTTAGGAGAGGGAGAGGAGGAGGAGGGGGAGGAAGGAGGAGGAGAAGAATTTAGAGAAGGAGGAGGAAGGAGAAGGATTTAGAGGAGGAAGGAGGAGGAGAAGGATTTGAAGGAGGAGGAGAAGGATTTGAAGGAGGAGGAGAGGAGGAGGAGGAGAAGGAGAAGGTTAGGAGAGGAGGAGGAGAAGGAGAAGGAGAAGGTTAGGAGAGGAAGATGAAGAGGAGGGAAGATGAAGATATAGAAAATTTTGAACTTTAGCCGACGAAATTTTGTCGGCTAAAGTTTAAAATTTTAGTCGAAAAATTTCAAAATTTTAAAAATCTCCCCCAAAAAATTTGAATTTTTAAATAACTTTAGCCGACGAATTTTGTCGGCTAAAGTTATTTATTTATTTAACTTTAGCTGACGAAATTAGGGTAATTCGTCGGCTATAGTTATTTATTTTTTTATTTATTAATTTAACCTTAGCCGACGAAATACCCTAATTTCGTCAGCTAAGGTTAAATTAATAAATAAAAAAATAAATAACTTTAGCCGACGAATTACCCTAATTTCGTCGGCTAAATCCCTAAACCTTATACGTAGAAGCTTCAAACGAAAAAAAGTCGTGAAATTAGATATGACCGGAATGGTGAAATACGTCTATGGTTGAAAAATCACGTAATTCCGGTAAAGTCTCGGTACCGATAATTGCTGTTAACTCAATTTTCCATTCTTTCTCCCTAGAGGTAGCCCTATCTCCAGTAGTTATTTTGCATAAAATTTTTATACCACTGGTTGCGTCTCATTGATTTGAAACTATTTTCAGTTGAAGGTCCGGGCAAAATACGTAATTTAGACGGTCAAATGACCGTTTCCGTGCGTTAAGGGGTTTGACTTACGTGATTGACTGTAAGGATCGAGCCCTTAACGTTGTTAGATTAAGTTAAATTTTTTTCTATATACATATTTTAAATAATGATCATATCGGACGGTCGGAATTTTGTTTCTCAACTTTGATCATCGGAATCACAACATGCGTACTAATGTTGTATAACTTGTTTACTAAGCTTTAAGTAAATGTTTCGTTTCTAAAACAAACTGTACGTAGAAACTTCAAACGCAAAAAAGTCATGAAATAAGATATGACCGGAATGGTGAAATACACCTACGGTTGAAAAATCAAGTAATTCCGGTAAAGTCTCAATGCCGATAGTTGCAGTCAATACAATATGGAGGTTTGACTTAGGAGATTGACCGTCTAGATGAAGTCCTTAAATTTATCGGATAAAGTTGAATTTTTTACCAGAGATATATTTCAACATATTGATGATATCTGACGGTCGTATTTTTGTTTGTGAATTTTGATGACCGGAATCACAACATGCATACTATTTACCATTATTTATCTATATGGGGAGGCCTATCATGGAGGGGTAAATGTCTCAAAATTTTTAGATGGACAGTTGCGTCTCATTATGGTGAGTGTTTGTTGTGTTGAAGGTTTGGCCAAAATACCTCATATAGGTGTAGATATGGACATTTTCGTGTGTTAAGCGTTTAGAAAAACTTCATTTTGAAGTCTTAAACGAACTCGGATGGCCAAAAAAACCTATATGTCATGGCGTTATGAGTTTTACTCATATGGCCGTTCTGCTTCCAGATTGGTATCACAATAGTCAATCGGACACCGAAATATCCGTAGTGCAATTTTATAACTAAAAGTTACTTTAGCCGACGAAATACCCTAATTTCGTCGGCTAAACTTTTCAACTTTCGTCGGCTAAAGTTCACATACTTTAGCCTACAGAATTTTTTTTGTCGGCTAAAATTTAACTATAGCCGACGAAAAAATTAGTTTAGCCGACGAAATTTTTTTTCGTCGGCTAAAATTCCACTTTAGCCTACGAAATTTTAACTTAGCCGACAAAAAAAAAATTGTCGGCTAAAGTCCACTTTAGCCGATGAAAAAAATTTTCGTCGGCCTGTTTTTAGATATTTCGTCGGCTATAGTCTTTTTTCTGGTAGTGTATATAATAATTTTATTTAGAAGCATAAATGTCATTTTTGAGGTATTATCAACTACATTAAATATAATTTACAAATTGTATTAAGAGACCTAAACGTCATGCATTCAAATGTATCCTTTCAAAAAATACTCTTGGTCATGTAATTCAGCTTTTAGCAGAACCTTTATTTGTTATAATATTTCGGTAGCATTCTATGCGTTGAAAACTATAACTTACTTTGCTAAGAAATAGAGTATAATGGAAGAATGAAGTGAAGTATTTTATTGATCTTATATGTATCCTTTATATAGAGGTAAAGATTACATGACAAACCCTCATACTATTTAGTATTGCATATAAGTCCTAAGAATACAAATGGACATACACCAAATTGTAAATATTTACAACACTCCCTCTTGGATGTCCATTAGTTTAGATGCACATGGTGTTGTCTCGTTAAAAATCTTGCCAATTAACAAAAACTCAGTGAGAAAAATAACCTTGGTCGAAAGAGAAAAAGAGTGTAACGAGCATATGTTTCAAGTAGCATTTTTCTAAATACCCCCCCTGATCCTTGCATTTTAGATTTAAGAGCTCTGATAATTGCCTCAACCCGATGTCTTTGGTTAACTTCCGGAAAGTACATTTTGGTAGAGATTTGGTAAAGAGGTCAGCCAAGTTCCCATCAGATCAAATTTGTTGAACATCGATTTGTTGAGTCTTCTGAAGCTCATGAGCGTGGAAGAACTTATGTGCAATATGTTTGGTTTTGTCCCTCTTGATGAACCATCCTTTAATCTGAGTAATACAAACTGCATTATCTTCATATATGGTTGTTGGATTGTCATTCACGGAAGGAAGGTCACATGTCCTTTGGATGTGGTGAATCATAGATCTCAGCCAATAACATTCTTTGCTAGCTTCATGTAAGACCATCAACTCTGAGTGATTGATGAAGTTGCCACTAGAGTTTGTTTTGTCGACCATCATGAAATCACAGCATCTCCACAAGTAAAAACATATCATGTTTGTGAGTAGACTTTATGTGGATCAGAGAGGTATCCTGCATCAGCATATCCAACAATGGTTGGACCATGTACAGATGTGTTTGCATAAAACAAACCCATATCAAGTGAACCATGAAGGTAGCGTAAAATATCTTTTACACATAGCTTATTGTTGGAGCATAGCTATATCTTGCTAACACATTGACTATAAATGCAATGTCTGGTCTAGTGCTTTGTGCTAAATAGAGTAAAGCACCTATAACACTCATTTATGGTACTTATGGACCAAGAATATCTTCATCATCTTGTCTTGGACGAAATGAGTCCTTGTGAATATCAAGAGACCGAACAACCATCGGTGTGCTGAGTGAGTGAGCTGTATCCAATCCAAAACGTTTTAAGATCTTTTCAGCATAAGCTGATTGATGGACTAAAATTTCATTACCGAAATGCTTAATGTGCAGGCCAAGACAATATTTTGTTTTTCCAAGATCCTTCATTTCAAATTCTTTCATTAAATATTCAGCCGTCTTTGAAAGTTCTTCCAGACTTCCAATCAAATTCATGTCATCGACATATGCTGCTACAATGACAAAACCATAATTTGATTTAAAAAAAAACACATGGGTATATCAGAGTATTTACATACCCTTCCTTTAACATATATTTACTTACACAGTTGCACCACATCCTTCCAGATTGTTTTAATCCATATAAGGATCGTCTCAACTTAATCGAGTACATGCCACGTTGTTTTGTGGTTACTTCAGGCAACTGTAATCTTTCTGAAACTTTCATGTAGATATTAGTATCTAATTCTCCGTATAAGTATGCCGTTACAACATTCATAAGTTGCATATCCTTGGTGTAACATTTAACGGTTTAGCGATTTTACCACTAGCGAAAAAAAATCAAAGTCTTAAATATCTAAAATATTTTTAATATTTTTTCAAAATTTTCATTTTTTGTAAGCACCGATATTAATTTTCATATCTTTTTAATATTTATATTTAATTTATTTTGAGTCAAATATATAAGTTTTATATAAATTTTGAAAACAAATTCATCAATATTCAATAATTTTTCGATATATCAATCGATATGTCAATTTTTTAAACCATTAATTTTTTTTTTTTAATTTTTGATATTTTAGTCCTACAAAAAAAATCGAGAAAAAGAAAATGGAGAAAAGCGAAAGCCAAAAGAAAATGTGAGACAGAACCCATATAAAACACCCCCTCCCCGCCTCCGATCCCCCGTTCCCCCTCAATTTCAACTCCAGCCCCTTCAATCCCCCCAATTCCATTCAACTCCGTCGCCGCCGGCAACCGGTAAGTAAAATGCTGACTATGGCTATCTGATTCCAATTCCAAACAACTCGAAACTCCTCTGCTCCAAGGGTTTCGGGCATTCTGGGCTCTTGATTCGGTAAAAAAGCTTCGAATTTTTATTGGGTGAAACTGCTGCAAATTCACCTCACCACTTTCGCTTCTGGGTTTTTCAATTTTGTTAGAACTAGTGATTGAAATTAGATGTTCAATTGATTTCTTGGTTGACTCGTTTAATTATTGTGTGCTTAGATTTTTAGTTTGTATTGAAGTTGACTGCAGTGTGTTTTTGGTGATGTGAAAACAGGTGGGAAGAAATTCGAGTTGATATTCCGAGTGGCTCAGGAGTTGCTGAGCAAGCAGGGAGTGAGAAACTGATGTCAAGCACCGGGAGCAATGCCAGACGGGGTAATGCAGCACAGTCGCCTTCAGCAGTGATGCCTCCTTTGCCCCAGTGTTTGCCATTGGAGCCGATTATGTTAGGGAATCAGAAATGCACGCTGTCGGGAGAGCTTAGAAGAGTTCTCGGATTTGGGAGTGCATCGGAGGACCATTATTTTGGGGTTTCGAATCCTAAGCCTCCACCTTCCGTGGCAACGGAGGAGCTAAAGAACTTTAAAGAAAGCATACAAGATGCGTCTAGGAAGTCCAGGTTCACTACATTCCCTATACTAGCGTTTTGATTTGGTTGGATTTTCACATTTATGGTTTAGTGTCTCAAAAGTATCGTTGTTGATGGTCATTTTGAATGATAATGCATATCATTATAAACATACACCTTTCTTTCCCCAAAAGTAATATTTTTCGGGTTAGAGTGACTGGTGACTTGTAAGGATTGGTACTTTTAATTTCGAAATCTTCTACATAAGATGTGGCAGACATAAATCATGGTCCGCGTAATCTTCTCATAGTGGAGCACACGCAAGAATTTGTGTTCCATATATTAACGTGGTTTTTGTTTACCAGGGACAGAGCAAAAATGCTGCGGGAATCCATATTCAAATTGGATAAGTATAGAGAATCTTTGAGCTCAAAGAAACGACAACGAGGTGATCTTTCATCGGGTGAGAGACCAAATGGAGTAAGCGTGGTGAAACTGGGAAGTCAAATTCCTAAAAACCCTCATGGAATTATGACTCAAAGACTAGAAGACAGAACCAAGGGTGTTGGGGTTAGTAAACGTGTTCGTACATCAGTGGCTGATGTGCAGGTTTGTATTCAAAAATGACTTTGATTTTCCTACTGAAAAATACAAGCTATCCTAACTTTTTTCCCAACGTTCTTATCATAATTTCTGTGGTACATTTATGCACTCTACATCAATAAAAGCAATTGTTTGAAATCAACATGAGTGTATTGGCTGTGTTGGGAGAAACCGTTGGGTTCTTCTGTTCTTTATCATCACCCTTTGCGATTGAACTCAGATTCCAATCGTGTAGTAAATATAAATTGATGCAGGGCAGAAACCGAAGGTTTCTGTCTTGCAGCTGATTCAGGGCTAAAGTACTTGAGAGCGGAAGTTCTCAACGAAAACAAGAGATTCTTGCTGTAGGACTATACTGGAACGAATGTTTTGAGTTCTAGGGCTGAATCCCAAAGGAACTCTAATATATTTTCTATTCAATATAACCAAGCTGCTAAAAACTATTACAATACCCATATTTATATGGTTTATAATACTTGGAGAGCAAGTAGGCTGAAGCTAAAAGGAAAGCTAATTAAATGTAAATCCTAATAATTATTAGATTACGAAATATCAAAGATTATGAATCCATAATAAAATGTGCTCCTGCATCACTCCCTTGGTTGGAAAAGAATTCGTCCTCGAATTTGCACCATTGATTAAAGAAAATCCAGAATAAATCTTCCACTGCTTCAAATCTTCTATTGACAGATTAGGTTGCAATTGAATTCTTCCCTTCCAAATAATTAGATATTTGGAATAAATGCTTGATCGTGGTCCAATATATTTTCTCTTCAACCTTAATCTCGGAGTCCCAAAATTTCTTCCACCACGCTTGATCTGATTGATAAGATTAACTACAGCTTTTGGAATCTGCATATTGAAGGCATGAACTCCAAGAAAATCAATAAAATGATGATCAATATCCTTCCTCAATGCCTTGATCGAATCCTTATTGTCGTATCCATCTTCTTCCATACCATGATTACCACAACAAGCCTCACAAAAGCAATCATCATAAATCAGTGGCTTACTAAAATCCTCACCACCATCTTTTTTTTCTTTTTCTGAATTAATATTGACCGAAAAAGTAAATATAGAATGTGAACCTTCATAGTTGAAACTATTTGGTTCCACGGCGCAAACCAACTGCTCTTCCAATCCATTGCGATTAGGATTTTCTCCTTCTCTAGCAACATCATGAAAAGGGTTGTCAACATCCTGATCATCCTCGGGGTTAGGGTCGCCATCCGGGGCTCCCATGCGCTCCTGACCCTGAAGAGCTTGTACTGCCCTTGTCAGGTCTTCAATCATACGGCGCATCTCAGCCATCTCTGTTTGTTGATCCTTCAAAGCCACTCTTCCACGTCCTCTACCACGTCCGACCATGTTTGCAGGCCCAGAGCAGGGCTATGATACCAGCTGATGCAGGGTAGAAACCGAAGGTTTCTGTCTTGCGGCTGATTCAAGGCTAAAGTACTTGAGAGTGGAAGTTCTCAACGAAAACAATAGATTAAAGCAAGAGATTCTTGCTGTAGGACTAAACTGGAACGAATGTTTTGAGTTCTGGGGCTGAATTCTATTCAATATAACAAAGCTGCTAAAAACTTTTACAATACCCATATTTATATGGTTTATAATACTTGGAGAACAAGTAGGCTGAAGCTAAAAGGAAAGCTAATTAAATGTAAATCCTAATAATTGTTAGATTACAAAATATCAAAGATTATGAATCCATAATATAATGTGCTGCGCCATAAATTGAAATGGCATTGAATGAAGAAAAGCTGTCTTATTATTGCGTGATAACTATTTGATTGAGGTTACTTATCTTTAGAATCCTTATTTAATATTAATAATCCGACTTTAGTCTTTATAGAAGGATCAAGAGAACAAATAAATACACAAAATGATAAGTTTCCGTTCCTGTCAACTTTTTGGACCAGAAATGGATTACTATGATTGGAGAAGAGTTTCATGCATTTACAGTTAAACCTTTCTTTTCATTAATTTTGCTTTATGCCTTTGGGGTGATGACTGATGACTATTATGGTTCTTCCTCATTGAGTTTCTTTAAGATGTAAAGATTTTCTAAATTGTACAGGCAGAAGCTAGGTCAGCTGCCACCTCAAGGCAGAAAGTGGTGACAGACAAGGATGAAAACATGCTTCAGGCTGTTGGTGGGACTTCTGTTCGGATTGAAGAGAAGAGCCATGGTCTGCCTTCCGGAAGTGAAGGGTTGGATCAGAAAACAAAAAAGAAACGTTCTGTGGGAGCAGTGAGCAATAGGGTTATGGGTGGTGAACAGGATGTAACGAGAGCTGCTCATCCAAAGCTGAGTGGTGATTCTAAGTTACGGTCATGTGACTCTAATATCTTCAGGTATCATCTATATGTATCAGATTATCTGTAATTCCACCCGAGATTCCCAATATCTTACTGTTCACTAATTCTCTATGATGAGTATTTCTTGGGAATATATTTACTTCTACTTTATCTTGCAGTTGTTCTATATAATCATATCAACACTTCCAATTTAGAAGAGACAAAAGGAGGACAAAATGAAATGTTTTTAATGTAAAACTTTTCATTTTTTGCAGATTAAAATCCTCTCCTGGAGTTAGTGGAAACAACATGTCGGACGGGTCTATAGAGTCTAATAATTTTAGTACCTCTACAGTACCCAATAATGAACCAGAAAATACTGTTATGAAAGACCGTTCAGCTGTATTAGAGCCGAAGGTTGTTTTGAAAGCAAACCATAAGTATGTATTTCGTTCTGATGTTATCTTATTCATATATTCATTTGGTTGGTGCATGGTAATATTATGAGCCAGTAAAATCTTGTTTGATTAAAGGCCACTTTTGCTGCTTATAATCTAGGCTTTGAATTAATGAGGTTATTGATGTCTTCATGGCTCTGAACATCAGGACAAAGGTTCAAGAGGATAACTCCGCAGGCAGTACTCTGATAAAAGGAAAGGTCTCTAGGGCTCCACGAACAGGTTCCAGCATGAGTGTAGACTCAACTATTGTTCCCCCTTTATCTGGAGTTCTTCAGGCTTGGGAGCAGCATACTAGTCAAAACAAAATCCAAGCAGCAAGTGGGATAAATATTCAGAAGCACACAATGCCTAACGGGTCTTCTATAGCTATGGCCCAGTGGGTTGGTCAGAGAACACATAAAACTTCCCGCGCAAGGAGGACAAATCTAGTTTCTCCTGTATCAAACAACGGTGAGGCTCAGATTTGCAATCAAGGCGTTGCAACCTCTGATTTTCATGCTAGAATGTTTTCTGTTGGGACCAATGGAGCACAACTTGTCAGCAATTTAAATAATCATATCCCCAAATGTAAAAAGGAACTTCAGAATGCTTCATCTCCGTATGGGCTGACTGGAAGTGAAGAGCTGGGAGCTGGGGAAAGCAAGTGGAAAGATAAGGGGGCGAACAGCAGTGACATTGCCCTAACCACAGATCAAAATGCTGGGGCATATTTATCACCCGTAAAGAGAAATAAATTACCAAATAATGAATCAGGAGATGGTGTGCGAAGACAAGGAAGAACTGGAAGGGGTCCAACAACATTGTTGACAAGGCCTGGCATTCCTCCAATGAAGGTGAAATCAGACAACTTACCAACCAAAAAGCATCTTGAAGACATGAAGCCTGTGACTGATAACAATAAAAGGTGTCTAAACTATTCATTATTTCTCTTGTAGGTATTTTTTAAATATTTTTTTTCCTGTAGGTCTTGCTTTTAATGAATTTAATACAAATACTGACAGTCTCTTTATAATATATGGCATGTAGTAAAATAGGCCGTCCACCTCCAAAAAAGCAGAAAGATCGAAAATCTCTAACTCGTGTTCAGTCAATAAGTTCATCAGATTTCACAGGTAATGCTCAAATATTGTATGTAGTTTCAGCTATGTCAAATTTTCAAAATTGTTAACTTCATCTACATTTAATCAGTGTATTGTATGGGTGATTACAAATATAAAATCAGCATTCTGACTGCATGGACAACACTGTGTTTGCCCATATGTTCTTGATACTCAATTGTACATTTTGAATTGACTAGCAATTTCATGTAGTTACCGTAATCCATGCAACCGATTCTCCATCTCCCTTCTCTCTTCTATTGAGAAAAGTGTAGAAGGGAAAACCACTGTCCAGTCTAAAAAGACCTGTACACTTGCTTCTTATGCTATATACGTTGTATATCTTCAGGAAGAAGTCTATTGTTTCTCCTTTCGGTAATCCGTTGACAGTATCCATGTGTTTGTCATTTGCAGTGTTTGTTGACCCGTGCTATCTAAAATACTTTGCGGACAACTGTAATAGTAAAACCTGGCTGTGTTGCCTATTAATTTGGGTTGTAATATCCTTCAGGTGAATCTGATGATGACCATGAAGAACTTTATCTGGCTGCCAGTTCTGCTCGCGATGCTAGTAGTATGCGTTTTACTCTTTTATTACACACAGTTCCACTTTTCGCTGCAAAAGCAGCATACTTATGTTAGATATTCTTACCAATCACTAACATTGTAGCTGGTTTCTGTAGGCCTTGCATGCTCTGGTCCATTTTGGAAACAAATGGAATCCATTTTCGGTTCTCTCAGCCCAGTGGACATATCCTACTTGAAGCGGCAGGTAATGAATGGGATACCCTGATGCTTTTAAAATTAGATAACAGTGTTTCGGTTCTTTAAATATGCATTCTTTTGAACAGCTTGCTGAGGAGCTTGATGAAAGTTTATGTTGGATTCTTGGAGATGAATACAATGTTTCGGTATACAACTAGTTCTGATTCTTTTAAACTTTATATGTTTGTTAATTTGCAATCTTCAATTTAGTGCTCAACTGAACACAATAGGAAATAAGACTCTTTCATGAATATTAAATAGTTGTGAACTTATCATTTAGGATGCTCTTAGGCATAGAGAATTGCCTAATTGTTCAGGGGAAAGACAAGGGAACAATTTTAATCAAGATTCAGTGAAGACTGGATCTTTATGTGATGAATTTGGCATGAGAAGGTTGGAAAAGGTTACTCCGCTATACCGAAGAGTTCTTTCTGCTCTCATTCAAGAAGACGAAAGTGAAGAACTGTATAACCATAGAGAAGGCAAAAGTATGCACCTACAGTGTGCAAGTGATGATTCTCATTGTGGCTCATGTAACCAGAGTGATGTTGGACCCAAAGATTGGGAAAGAATAGAATCAGAAGTTGAGTCGAAAGTGGACATGCAGAGTCAGAAAAGTTGCTTATTGGACAGACTTTCTTTTGATGGAAGTGGTGGAACTAATACATTTAGGAATAGAAGTCGGGAGCAGTGGCACGGAGATGACAAATTTTCTCATTCGGGGCTTACCTATGACACATGTCCTGGTCAACTGCAACCTAGGGATGCAAGTACTCCAAGCTATCCAACTTCTGATTGCCAATATCAGTCAATGTGCCTGGAGGATAGGCTTCTTCTGGAGTTGCAGAGTATTGGGCTATATCCAGAGACACCGGTAAGATCTTATTTTTCTACTGAATCCAACTTGAAACTTCCTGAGATGTCTTGTGCCTTTATTGTTATTAATTATGTTATCTATGGTTCTCACCTTCGTCACCGTAATTGACTATTGTTGTAGCCGGATCTAACGAGTGGAGAAGAAGTTATCAATCAAGATATAATAGAACTAGAGAAACGGCTGTATCAACAGGTAGTTTTCCTCAGATAATCCTGTTATGTAGGTCCATTTGAACTTTTTTCTTTATGAATTCCTTTGTTCCCCTGTATCTCATTTCATATTTTCATAACGGCTAGATTGGGCGGAAGAAGAAAAGCTTAGCAAAAATTGATAAATCTATTCAGAAAGAAACATCTACACAAAAACGGTATGTTTCACACCTTTTGGATTTTTTACTGACTGAAACTTTTTCTCTCTTTCTTTTCGATAGGGAAACTCTTCTCTTTTGTCTTGTTAATTTTGGTTCCATATACAGGAAAATTGAACTAGTTGCAATGGACCAGCTTATTGCAATGGCTTACAGAAAGCGAATGGTAATATTTTTTTATCCTCCTTAATCAGAATTTATGCTTTGTAATTTGCAATGTGCATCTGTCTTTTAGATCCGGATATCTTATGAATACCTAATGGGTATTGAACTTGTTATGTGCAAATGTCTGCTATCATGAGTTCATTCTGTCATTTACTTTATCCTTGACAGAGTGGTGCTATTCGCATGCACTTTGCTATGTCCTTACCCCTTGTTACTTTAAGAGTTCCTGGACCACTTTCCACAACTTTCCAGGAGTTGAGACAAACATGGCACTATTTCCACCACTTTCCTTTTTCTTACCCATGTTCTAATGGTTTATTAGTTTATTACGAATTTTTCCGTGCAAAAAAATTATGCTAGAGGATAACTACCTAAACAATGTAAATGAAGTATGAAACAAGGAAAAAAAACAAGAAGTTTGAACAATGCCATTTGATCAGATTAAAGATGAACTACTGAATGATTTTTGTCACTTTCATTTTCAGGCATGCCGTGGGTATAATGGTTCAAAAAGTGCTGTCCTTAAGGTTTCGAAACGCGTTGCTATGTCTTTTCTCAAGCGCACACTTGCTAGATGTCGCAAACTTGAAGAGAGGGGCATTAGTTGCTTTAATGATCCCGTTCTACAGAATGTCATATTTTCTTCACCAACATGCAACGATGTTGAAAAGTCTGTTGATTGTGTTGGCTCTGGAACTGCTAGTAATACATGCAACGAAGTTCATCAAACTGAAGTCAAAGGATCAGGTATGTTGAATTAGACATCATTTTATGAAGTCAATAGGTGCCTTATATTTACGGGCAGGGCAGCCGTCAAATATTCCTTAGGTTGAGGAGCTTTTTCTTCTTTTTCTCCCCCTTTGTTTTCCCACTCATTTTCGAGTTTGAAATTCTATCAGCTATACATGCATGTTACAATATGGGATTTATCTTCTATGTCATCTATAGGTGCAGTTTCGAGCGGGTTTGTTAGATATGATTCCCACAGTGATAATCTTTACAAGGGTTCATCTGAGGCTCTTCATGTTATCGTCGACTCATCTGCAGAAGATTCTTCCAAACAGGGATCCATGTTGAACTTGAATAAAGACAAGAACAAGAAGAGGGAAGTGCTGCTTAGTGATATTCTTGGAAGTTCTTCCACAAGGATAACATCAACAGTTGACAGCATGAATGAAGCAAAGGAAAAAAGAAGCGAGAGAGATAAGGACCAAAGTAGAGATAATTTGAGAACCAATGTTCAGGGTGGAGCTGGCGTTTCATTTATCGACAGCTCCCGAGGTGAACGCAAAATAACAGGGAAGCCCCAGCAAACCAACAATACTCACTTATCAAGTCACCCAGTGCCCAATTCAAGTAATAGAAAAGGTAGAGTTGGGTCACCATTACCTAGTAATGCTCCCGCACATTCATCTAAGGAGACAGAGGAACCCATTGATTATGCAAATTTGCCACTAGATGATTTTAATTCGATGGATGAGCTAGGCCCCTCTCTTGAAATTAATGAAAATCAAGACCTCGGTTCATGGCTTAACTTTGAGGACGATGGCCTGCAAGACCATGACTGCATTGGTCTTCATATACCGATGGATGATCTGAGGTCGGTACTATGACCACTATGTAGCACCCTGACAAGGATTCTTGCTCTTCCATAGTGGTATGTCACCGATTCCCTCCCCCCTCCCTTCTGGGGGGCCTTCGCCGCCTTCCATTGCCTGTGGTTGCAGATGATGTAACTTTCATATCAGGATTGGCGCACACTGCTGATCCAATTATATTGCTGCATGTGTCTAGTGATTTGTAACTGCTTGTCAAGATTTCTGATCATATGCTGGAGCTTCTTCTGTAGATAAGGAGTCGATTTATAGGGTAATTGTTAGAATTGAAAGCGCTACCAAGGCAGTAAATGTTACTTTACCAGAGATGGTCCAAGCTTGAAATCTGGAGAATACCCAAGGTTTTAAACTTTTTTTTATTAAACGAAATTTCATTCAATAAACTGTAATCACAAAGCAATCACAATATCAATAAGAGATTACAACTACTAGCAAATAACTATTTTCAAACTAGTTATCCTCATTTTGAAAATGAGAGACTGATATATCAATAAATCTAATAAGCGTTGAACTGGGCGACCGATTGTTAACCAGACCAATATAGATAGCAATTACTAGAACAGGTACGTAGTCTCAAGATCTCCGTGCTCAGGATCTTATCCCTGCAATCGTAACACATGCTAATAATATGCTCGACCAAAGGCAGGCAAAATTCTAGGTTCTTGTAACAACGAACCAGCTACCTAAATTCAACACTCTATTAGAATCTATAACATACTTCTAACAAACTCAAAAGAGTAAGGATTTATTTAAGATCTGATAATCAGATCTAAAAACTAAACGACAATTCAAAACAAAAACTACAACAAAATAATAAACTACCAGAAAAGGCCCAAACACGCAAACCTAAAGCCCAAGAACAAAGGCTTGGTCCAACCACCTTCCACAAAAAACCCTGAGCGTCGTCGACCTTTCTTCATGCCATCGAGACGAACCATCATGACTGCATTGCCATGCAGCTGCCAAACATAGCTTCGCCATCGCGCTGCATCCCTCGATGCAGAAAACCAAACAAGTAGGGCCCCATGTCGAAGAAGAATCACGTCAGGGTCATCTTTTCCATGAGATTTGATGTCCGTACAAAAACCGGAATCACAAACCATTGGTGATACCCGTAGCCGCCAAGAAGATACCTTCCAACATTGATCCTTGCCCACTCTAGGCCTTGATCGTTGAAGAGCCGAACGAGGAGAATTCATTAGAAACAAAAACTTCTCACCTGGACCATGTCTTTGCCTTGAGCCCGAGTCTCTGGTGCGGTCTTCCATCCCTCCCGGACCGGAACACAACGGTGTGCGGTCGGGAGAGACGCACAACAACGACAGAGAGAGAGAGAGTTTTATGAGTTAGGGTTTGAGAGAATCCCCAAGGTTTTAAACTTCTCCGAAATTGCTGAAACTCTTGTAATTTTTTACTGTACACCCCAGAATTTGACCAAGAAGATACCTTCCAACATTGATCCTTGCCCACTCTAGGCCTTGATCGTTGAAGAGCCGAACGAGGAGAATTCATTAGAAACAAAAACTTCTCACCTGGACCATGTCTTTGCCTTGAGCCCGAGTCTCTGGTGCGGTCTTCCATCCCTCCCGGACCGGAACACAACGGTGTGCGGTCGGGAGAGACGCACAACAACGACAGAGAGAGAGAGAGTTTTATGAGTTAGGGTTTGAGAGAATCCCCAAGGTTTTAAACTTCTCCGAAATTGCTGAAACTCTTGTAATTTTTTACTGTACACCCCAGAATTTGAGTGAAGTTTACGAAGTGACATAATTGAAATTCTTTTATATAAGCAATGTATTTAATTCAAATTTTAACCAACATTTTTCTACAATATCAATACCCAGTTCACCCAGATTCTGCACAATACCACAAAAATGAATGTCAAAGCCATCAAAAGCAAACTGAAGTTTAGCGAACTGGCAAGAGTTTAACACCCAACTGTAGAATCAGTCTTGGCTATTCTCTAACATTTCCTAAAAATTGGTACACACTAGATTGTCATCTCCAGGATCATGAAGCTAAATTTACTTTGTGCGATACATGCACGTTAATCAAATCAATAACTATCAGAGATCATGAATGGGTTGGTTAGTGATTTGTAGTGTTGTGGGTGTCTTCCTGAAAACTCAATTAAGCAGATGTATACTTGTTCGATTGATCACCAACTAATTCATTCATTAAAAGTTTTAGTTAAGGCTTTTAAAAAAGTGTGGCTCTGGTCTGCTAGGGTTTCCTAGACGACGGCCAAATGACCGAGATAGAGACAACGATCTCGCTAGGGAACGTCGATCCTCACTTTAACCTCTGTGGACGTTTGATTGGGATGCGCAAGGACTTGATGCTTCAAGTTTCTCGTCTCTCACCGGAGCTTGGAATCTGAAGGAAAGGCTTCTGGTCCAGGAAGAGGAGCCGGGGTTTTTCGTCTTCCAGTTTCAATCGAAGGTAGAGAAGGACCGGGTTGATGGAAGAGGGTCGTGGTCTTTTGATGGTGGTATGTTGTCACTGGAGGTATATGATGGTCTCAGTCCAGTGGCGGATGTGGCCATGAATCACCTCGAGGTTTGGATCTTGATTGCTGGGCTCTAATTTGCAATGAGGAACCACCAGGTTCTTGGTTGCATCAGGAATGAATTGGGTGGTTTTGTGAGAGCAGATCCTGTTCCAACCAAGAGAAAGGAGAAGATCCAACGTGTTAGAGTTATTCTAGACGTTCTTCAGCCATAACATCTCTTTGCTTTCTCGTCGAAGATTTCGGTCATTCTGAGTCTCAAGGTTGAAAGAGCACACATGATCTATAAAGCTTGCGGCTTCTTTAGGCATGTAGGAGGGTTTTGTTTCTGGCTTGCCGGTGGTGGATGCAGTGGTGGCTGACAGTGCGATCAAGACTTTTGGTGAGACTGACGTGCAGGTGGCAGAGGTAGATCAAGTGGTGCGGGGTGAAAAAGTTACGGCAGATGAGCTGGAGCTTGGGCTAGAATGTGTTGAGATGGCGCCGGTGGCACTTGCAACACCTTTGATTTTCTAGGCAATAAACCCTAGTTTTAAACTAGGGTTGACAGGGCTGAGGGTTTTGACTACCAAAAGTTTCTGATGGGCTAATAGGTGGTTATGAGCTGGAAAGAAAATTGGGGGTTGATTTCGCTTTTATTGAGCCGCTGACTGGGCCTTTGGTTGAGACTAGTCCTGTTGGGCTTGTTGGGTCTGCAATGAGAGGTCAAGATGAGGTTTTCTATCAGGGCGCCCTATCTAAGAAGTCAAATTGGTCGTCAATAACGAGCATGATGGTGGTTTCGACGACGCAGACTATGGTGGCGCTTTTGGGAGGATGGGATGTAGCCAAGATTTTAGGCTGGTCTAGACCATTGTATCTAGAACTGGGCTCAAACCTTAGGGTCTTTTAAAAATATATTTTTTTAAAAAAAATAAATGCTTATTTTCTATGTTTTCATAGGTCATATGCTGTTTTTTATTTTTTAGATAAGCTTCATGTAAAATGAGGTGGTGATAGCATACCAAGTCTTCTAACTTACCATTATGGCTAAGGAAAGGTATGTACCCTCTCATGGCATGCGTAGCTAGCTAGGGGGCAAGGGGTCAATTGAGCATGTAAATGAGCATGCCTAGTACACTCTCCTGGCATGCGTAGCTAGCTAGGGGGTAAGAGGTCAATTGTCCCATTTTAATTTTTAAAAATATTAATTAATTTTAATTTGTATCGGATATTAATAAAAATGAAACATAAATTGACAATTTTTCAGTTTTTCTTTAAGAAATCATTAATTAGTAATAATGAAATGAAATAAAAATTTATATTATTTAAATACTTAATCTAATTAATACAAACCATGTCAAGAGTTTCTTACTTTATTAATTCATACTAATATGTAATTTAATATTTTAAATTTCATTCACAGTTTTTTATTTTATTTTATAAATAAGCTAAATGAAAACAACACATTGATGTTTATTATACAATGAAATACATTATGTCTGAAAAATAACATATTTTTCAACATGAAATTTTGAAAATTTAAAGTTTATTTGAGATGAATTAATGAATTTTTCAAGAGTGCATGTTCATTTAAGAATTGGTATAAAGAACATTGTTGAAATTAAGTTTGCATCATTTTTAAGCAAAATTGTGTTATTGTTAAAGAGTGATCGAAAATAATTTAATTTTTTCTTTTTAATAAAATTAAATTAACTCTTATAAATAAGATGTCTGACTATGCCACTGCCTCTTGGATTCATCAATATTGATAAATGAACCAAATCAACCAATATACATATTTAGCTAGAGGAGTCGAGCAAGACATGTTATTTGAGTCTTGGCGATTAACTAGGTTTTGGCTATAAACTCAATGTTATTTAACCAGACTTACTTAGGCGCGGGATAGCCGTGCTGGATGAAAAGACGACAACTGTCGATCATTAATAAATTGATTCTGTCCTTTTAAGTCCGTTTGATCAATTCATTAAAGATCAGACGGTTGTCGCCGTTTCGTTCCGCACGGCTATCCCGCACCTGAGCAGCCTGGTTATTTAACATCGATAAGCAGATCGACTATTTGTCGACTCTAGGAGTCTCGATGGACATAATTGATGCATGAATTATGAGGTTAATTGGTTAAATTGATTGGAGTTTGTATGTTTTCTTTCTAGAGCTAGCACAGCAACCGATTATTCTGACATGAGTTCAAAGATGCGTATAGAGCATAATTAAACTATACACATGATTATCAAGTGCACCCCAAAAGTATGTTATATGTTTCAATACTTTGCCTCCCACTTTGTTTTACTGAAAAGTAACGACGAGTGCTCTAATATCATAAACCTCTATAATACTCATTTAGTCAAATAGACATCAACTAGCAAAGAGTACTGCTCTAATAGTGACTCTATTTGCTTTGAAATTGAGGTGACATTCAAAGAGTAAAGCAAGATACACTACTAGGATTAGCACTTTAGCTGACGAAAAATTTCGTCGACCTGTTAATCAAATTCTTCGGCTATGCTCTTAGCCAACGAGTTGTCGTCGGCTAAGATGTCGTCAGTTATAACTTTAGCCGACGAAATAGGAGTGGTCGTCGGCTATAGTTTCACACTTAGCCGATGATTTGTTTTTATATTTTTCGTCGGCTAAAGTAATACTAAAGCCGACGAAATAGTTTTTCGTCAGCCTTAACCTAAGATCAATGCGTGCCTTAGGACCGACTTTCGTCTTTCCCTCCAAGTTCAGCACTGTTCCCACCACACTGTCGCACACATTCTTTTCTATGTGCATCACATCTAGGTAGTGTCTGATCAACAACTTACTCTAGTATGGGAGTTCCCAGAATATGCTCTTATGTGTCCAAAATTTGTACCTGTCGGGTTTTTCAGTTATTGCCGCCATAATATTGGGATGATTGCTGAGCTGCCCAAAATCGTACTCATTAAGCACTGCTAAAATTTCTTCCCCCGTCCATCTTCTAGGAGGCACACCGTTTTCTACAGTCCCATCAAATGCCTTGTCATCGAACCGTTATTCGTGATCATACGGAAAGAGAGTACGGTGATCAAATCTGCATATCTTGTTGCAAGACTACTGCTCCTCTCATCGCTAAGGTACTCTGGACAAGCCTTGTATCCCCTAACATGCCACGGGCAGGAAAATCACTGATGGTACCAACAACCATGGCATACACCTGGAACATCTCTTGCATGTACTTTTCATAAGTGGGATGACCAACGTCCAAAAAAAACTTAAGCTCTTCAATCAAGGGTCTCAAATACACATCAAGACACTTCATTGGATAACCGGGCCCCGGAATTAACAAACTCAACATATTGTATTCCTTCATCTCCATGGAGGAAGGTTGTATGGTACCAAAATCACTGGCCACACACTGTATTAAAGACTCATGTTGCCAAAAGAATTGAACCCGTCGGATGAGAGCCCGGGCCTCACATTTCGGACCTCTGACGCAAAATGAGGAAACTCCATGTCTATATGCTTCCAAGCCTTCCCGTCAGCAGGGTGTATAAGGGTATTTTCGTCATGTAATTCTCTATCAGCATGTCATCTCATAGCTTTGGTCATGTGTGATCACATGTACAACCGCTCCAGTCTATCCCTTAACAGGAAATACAGAAATACCTTTATAGGTTTCCTATTGTTGCAGGAGTCAGCTTATACATGTCACTCTGACATACCGGACATGCGTCAAGGCCACCAAGGTCATTCCCTTCTGGATCTTTACCCTAAAAGAGAACACAATCATATTTGCATGCATAGATCTTGATGTAGGATAGTCTAAGATCTTTCAGGATATATCAGACCTTATGATGAGTGGTAGGAAGACGATGACTGTGGGGGGCATCGAAGCAGTGTACTGTAGATAATCATCAACAGCTTTCACGGTCGATTTTGTCTAAACTTTAATCTTCAAAACGTCCATCACACTTTCAAGAACCGTCTTATGACAACCGGGGTACACAAGGGTCTGTTGGAAAAGAAATAGTTTGTTGTACTTGTCAATACCAGCAGTGTTGATAACTCTAGAGAAGGGCTGCACCAGCTCAAGCATATACTGTTCTTGAGAGCATACACCGCTCTCATAAGAAAACATATTGTTGATGAAGGCCGTTGTTGGATCGTTGGATGTACTGCCCGTCTCAGAAAATTACCCAAGATTATGCGGATCCTTGATGATGTTTAAGCGTGATATATGTACTTCTCTCAAAACTCGTTACTCTTCAGGTGCTGTCAAACTTTGTCAATCGCAAATCGATACATATCGCTGCGACACTGACATTTAGTGCACGGGAAATAAAAAATTGTATTTCCGTTAGCATTAGCCATCACATATTCAATAAAACTAATAACCCATTTACCATATCTTATGTCCCATTTTGGAAGTGAAATCCAACTCTTATCCATATCCTGAAAAAATAACAAAATATATATGTATAACTCTAATTAATTAATTAAATTTTCAAATCATTTAGTATTCTACAACAATTAATTAATAACAAATTAATAGTACATATATATATATACTAATTACTAATTACATAACAATAGTATATATCAACATCAATCATAATCAACATATATATCATCAACAACTTAATTAATTCATACTATACATCAACACAATATTATAATTAAATTAATATATATATATATATATATATATATATATATATCTACTTATTAATAACAATAACTTCATATATATTATCAAATCAAAATCGATCAACTCAATCACACTCAAAATCCATTTATTCAACTCAAATTAAAACTCAAAATCAATATTATAAAACTCTCAAATCAACTCAAAATCAAGATATATACACATATATGCACCTATATATAGCTCTACAAACTAATTTTGAACAGATATGATGACACCCAACAATTTCGACAACACCCAAATTTTTTCTCCCGTTTTTTTTTTCAAATGAGCTGCTGTCTAGATCTGAAAATATAAGGATTTTTACCCGATGAAATTATTTATTCGTCGGCTAAACTTTTATAATTTTGTCGGCTATAGTTTAAAAACTATAGCCGACAAAAAATTAGTTTAGCTGATGACAAAAAATTTGGTCGGCTTGTTTTTTTTCATCGGCTATAATGTTTATGCTGGTAGTGATAGGATTGTTTTTGGCCAATAATACTTAAGGGTAGGCCACATCATTTGGCCCTTCGACCCTAGCCTGCCCTACCCTGTAGGGCCGAAGCCCTACCCGGCCCTCCATTAGGGCGGCCCGGCCCTAGCCCTTCTCGAGTAGGGTAGGGTAAGGGTTGAGCAAATGAAACCCGACCCTACCCTAATGAGCCCTTTAGGGTTGAACCCGGCCCGACCCTAAAAGCTCGCCTTTTAGGCCCTAATAATTTCTTATTTTTTGTATTGTTTTAATATGTTTCTTATTTTTAGATACAATCTAATCTTCTCTTTTGTAGTTAATTTGCTAGCTTTGTTCATTTGATTTCCTTTTATTTTGTTGATTAACGATTGTATTTTGATGATTTCACTACAAAAAAGGCCATTGGGCGACGAAAGCAAATTTTGTCACCTAAGAGAAACTTTAGGCGACGAAAATATGTGTCATCGCCTAAGAGCCAAAAATCGTCGTCTAAGGTCCAGTCTTGAGCGACGACAGGAAGTTTCGTCGCCTAAAGCCTAACCGTCGTCACCTAAGTGGGTCATTCTTAGGTGACGACAAAGAAAACTTTGGGCGACGACGTCCTTTCGTCGTTCAAGAGTGGCCCTCTTAGGTGACGATTTTTTTTTAAACTTTAGGTGACGAATTTTTTGGTTTTGTCGCTTAAGAATCCTTATATTCTCAGATCTGGACAGCAGCTCACTCGGGAAAAAAAAGGAAGAAAATTTCGGGTGTTGTCGAAATCTGTCCATACTCAGTTTGTGGAGCTATATATAGGTACATATATGTACGTGTATATATGTTGTTTTTGAGTTTTATTTGAGTTGAATTGATAGATTTTGAATTTTATTTGAGTTGATGAATTGATAGATTTTGAGTGTGTGATTTAGTTGATTGATTAATCTGTCCCTAGAGTTGTCAACACTGTTGGTATTGACAGTATATGTAGATGCCTCAAACGCAAAAAAGTAGTGCAATAAGATATGCCCAAAATGGTGAAATACGTCTACGGCTGAAAAATCACGGTATTCCGGTAAAGTCTCGATGCCGGTTGTTGGGGTCAACGCAATTTTACCATATTTCTCCCTGTGTAGCCCTATCTCGGGTGGTTATTTTTGGTAAAAATTTTATACCGGTGGATGCGTCTCGTTGATTGGAAACTATTCTCAGTTGAAGGTTCAGCAAATTACGTGATTTATAGGGTCAAATTGCCGTTTCCGTCCGTTTAGGGGTTTGACCGTACAGTTTGACTGTACGGATCGAGCACATAACGTTGTCGGATGGACACGAATTTTTTCCCACACACATAATTCATGATGGTGCTCATATCTGACAGTCGGTTTTTCATTCTCATGTTCGATCATCAAAATCACAACATACCTACTAATGTTGTATAACTTGTTTATACAAGTGTGGAGTTCAAGTATCGTTTTTAATACAAACTATATGTAGAAGCCTCAAACGTAAAAAAGTCGTGAAATAAGATATGACCAGAACGGTGAAATACGTCTACGGTTGAAAAATCACGGTATTCCGGTAAAGTCTCGATGCCGGTTGTTGGGGTCAACGCAATTTTACCATATTTCTCCCTATGTGTAACCCTATCTCGGGTGGTTATGTTTGGTAAAAATTTTATACCGGTGGATGTGTCTTGTCTATTTGAAACTATTCTCAGTTGAAGGTTCGGCCAAATTACGTGATTTAGATGGTCGAATCGTCATTTCCGTCCGTTTAGGGGTTTGACCGCACAGTTTGACCGTACGGATCGTGCACTTAACGTTGTCGGATGGACTTGAATTTTTTCCCACACACACAATTCATGATGGTGCTCATATTTGATGGTCGTTTTTCCATTTCTCATGTTTGATCATCAAAATCACAACATACCTACTAATGTTGTATAACTTTTTTATACAAGTGTGGAGTTCAAGTATCGTTTTTAATACAAACTATATGTAGAGGCCTCAAATGTAAAAAAGTCGTGAAATAAGATATGACCAGAACGGTAGAATACGTCTACGGCTAAAAAATCACTGTATTCCGGTAAAGTCTCGATGCCGATTGTTGGGGTCAAAGTAAGATCACTTAGGCGACGAAATATACGACTTTCGTCACTTAAGAGAATTTTTTTTAAATATAAGGAGACGAATATAAACGTATCGTTGCCCAAAGTTGAACACTTAGGCGACGAAACTGGCGTCGTCGCCTAAGATCTAGACTCTTAAGCGACGACTCCAGTTTCGTTGCCTAAGAGCGAGACTCTTAAGTGACGACGGCTGTTTAGACAGCGAAATGTGTGTCGTCGCCTTAACTTAACTCTTAGGCGATGACACAGGTGTCGTCGCCTAAGGTCTTACTCTTAGGCGACGACAGAGATTTCTTTCGTCGCCTAAGATCTTGGGAGAAGGACTTTTTGCGACGACACCTTAGGCGACAACGCTTCGTCTCCTAAGATCTTGGGCGTCGAAATTTTTTAACAGGGCGACGAAATTGCTTTGTCGCCCAAACACTCTGTTCTGGTAGTGTTTAGAGCATTAGTTCGTGAGATATATGAGTATAACCACTTAGTTTATAGATAGATGTCTTAAATTAAGTATAATGTGTATGCATGCATGTTAAATATATCACAAAAAATAAGATTCATTACATATAATTTTAAAGCTAAATTGTGAGGAAAAAAATAACAAGCTCATCTCGGCCCGGTGTAGCTCTATTTAAAGGGCCGACCCTACCCGATTCTATTAGCCCTAACGAAATGGGCCGCTAAGACGGGCTAGGGCTTATATGTTCAAGTCTCGACCCTATTCTACTTGATCTTAAATTTTATTGACTTTGACCGAGCCTTATCCTACTCTATCTTACTATAAATCCTAAAATTTAAGATCGAAGCGAGCCTAACCTGAACCATGATGAGACCTACTTATGGGGGATAAGAAAGTTAGGCCGATAGTACATGATGGATATTTCTTGTCTGCTCGTAATTCTATTCAATATAGATCGTAATGGAACCAAAAGTAAAGTGACCAGTTCATAAATAAATTAAACAAGCTAGTAGTATTAAACAAATCCAACATATGAGAGTAATTTAATCAACTACAGAAGCATGTCATACTCGACGTCCATTTTCTCCTGCAAAAAGTTTTGCAGCAAAATCTTCACAGAAAGATTTTATATCAAATCTATGCTTTTGAACGAGTAGTTATACTCGTTAATCATCTTATAAAAATTATGCATATAAACAATGGGACGTTTCTAGTGTGATCTAATTCTGAATTCTGAGGTTTATTCCAAACTCAGAAAGTGAATCCCCTGGATGGCAGGCATATGCGTATAGAGAAAATTACTAAAACAGTATCTCAACTTTGTTTCGTTATTAACTTTTGTATCTCATCTTCGTTATGTATCAAAATCATATTTGAAGTTTCAACCCCAACGTAGTTTTAGTATTCTAGATCACTTTCACCATTAACTTTACAAGTGCAATTTCGTCCATTCATCTCTATCTCTATCGCATATCCATCTTTATTGCAGCATCGCATACTTGATCATTACCAGATCCATCACTCCCTTCATGTTCTTGTGTTCTTTTTTACTTTGAATCTCATTCATCCTTTCCATTCTACTTGAATCTAACCATCAATTTCTTGAATTTTGGACTAGCGGGGGTTTCGATGACGGCGGAGAGGGTGATGACGGCGATGATGGTGATGGGAGGAAGGTCATCAAGATTCCGAGAGGGAGAAGAGGACAGAGATTGGTCGAGACTTCAAGAGGAACCGATTGACCCAGGTGGCGAAGGAGGACAGAGATGGTGAGGTAGCGAGGGATGGCGGTGATGTGTGCTTGAGCGGATTGCGATTCGAGTTCAGAGGGTGTAGATTTGAATGGCTGAAATTCAAGTGCTATGAAGTTGAATATGCAAGAAGGGAATGAGTATTTTAATGATGAGGATGATGATGGTGGTTGGGAATTCAACAAATTTAGGAAGTTAATCAACAAAGACCTTGTGGAAGATGCAAGGCTCCTTGCATCCTTTCTAATTATATGCAGATGATTGGGAACAAAGTAGAAAATGATCAACTAATAAAAGGAATTAGTTTTACAAGGTTAAATAATAGGCATTGAAAAGGGCTATGAGATATTCTCCATGTATTTGGGGTCATTGATTTCATATAGTCACATGTAAAGAACAAAGATGAGATTTCTGGGATCATGGGAAAGTTGAAGAATGAATACAATAGTTGAAAGTTTAAAAATACCCTTTAACTTATATCAGTTGACTAACATCATAGCAAAGTTAACGACTGTAGACACTTATGTTGGATCGAAGTTGAAACTTCAGATATGATATTGATACGTCATAAATATGAGATACAGAAGTTAATAGTGAAGTAAAGTTGAGATACTATTTTAACAATTTTCTCGTAATTATATGTAATTACATATATATTGATCATTTGTGCCTCCATTAGTATCTAGTTGTGATATAAAACTGCAAAATTTGATGAGAATCTATGAACTATGATATAGAACAGCAATGAGATCAATTTCGGAAACAATTTTGTCCATTTTAATTATTCTAGTACTAGTGAAGAGTGCGTAATAACTTTACCAGTATTGACTTGTTTTTTTTGTTATTCTGTTTTCTTGTGTCACAACATAAAGCTGTTTCTGATGCAAAGAAAATACTGCTTCTCACATGCAAAAAAATTACAAAATTATGGGTTATAATTAATAAATAACTAGATTTAATTATTCTAGTACTAGTGAAGAGTCCGTTTTCTTGACTCCAACATGAATGTCTTGGTTCGGGGCAATTTTATTATTTTGTCGGAAAAAATATTATTGTAGCTGATACTTATCAGATTTGGTTGTTCCCGTTTATTTTATTGGTCCACATGTATATCTGTATAATTATCTCTGAATGGTTTAATAATTTAAATTTACATTTTTTTTCACTCCGACTAGTCTAATTCGAGCAATGTTATTGGTTGAAACTAATAATTACTCTGTTATTAAGTGTTGAGACATAAATTCTATATTAATAAAAATGAGATATTATTTGTGGTTTATAAGTGTTTGAGCTACTCTCTTCATTGTCAATTGTACTACCAGAAAAACACTTCACCCAAAAAATTTTGGACTACTAGACTTTCTCGTCAGCTAAAGTTCTGAATTTTAACCGACGAAAAAACTTCTTGTCGGCTAAAGTTCTGACTTCTGACGAAATTTTGTCTGACAAAACTTCTTCCGCTGGTCAAAATGGTTGACCAAACTGGACTTTAACAGACGAAAGTCTTTATTGTCGGCTAAAGTATACATGTCGTCGGCTAAAGTATACATATCGTCGGCTAAAACATACATGTCGTCTCTTAATCTTAAACTCATCAGTAGTTGATCATAAACTCTAATTAATAGACTCAGTTGTATAAGATTTTCATCTAATGATTTCATTATCAAACCATTCAAATCTGAAATTCAACACTAACATACTCGATCATCTCTTAAACACTTTCCTACATCTTAAACACAAATATAATTTCATGGGAATCTTGAATTTAGAGCTGCTGATTCGCAAGTCTCGGATTTGGGCTAGGGCTCTGGGTTTGAAGAACTTGAGGAAAGGTGAGGAGTAGTTGAGGGAGGAGCAGTAGGCGATGGTTCATGGCTGAGAAAGGGATAGTGCGATTGGGTTGGAGTTTAGAGAGAGAAAGAGAGGGTTTTGATTTTAGAGAGAGAGTGAGTGATGAGATTTAGGGTTAGGTTTGGAGATTCTTAAGCATAGAGAGGGAGAGGAGAGAGAGACGCGAAGGGAGAAGAAAATGAGAGTTTCAAAAGAAAGAAGTTTGGACGCGGAAATTTTTTTGACAATAGCCGACGACATTTTTTTCCTTCGTCTGCTAAAATACTTTATCCAATAACATTTTTTTTCGTCTGCTAAAGTATAGTATAGCTGACGGAAAAAAAATCATCGGCCTGTTTTTGGTCATTTCGTTGGTTAAAGTGTTTTTTTGGTAGTATTAGTTTTGAATATGAACCAGACACTACTTTATCATGGTATCAGAGCGTGTTACACACGTCCACGTGTGTTAGCGTTAACGGTCACACAAACTCCAAGTCATTCTAAATGTTGTCCACGTGTTAGGCTTGAAGATTCGCCTCAGGTACGGGAGCGTGTTGAGATATAAATCTCACATTGAGAAAAATACATGTGGTTTATAAGGGTTTGGACTACTCTTTTAATTGTCAATTGGTTTTGGATGTGAACCCTAAAGTACTTTATCATTGAGTCACTTTTTTTGTTTACAGTGCGTTTTTCATTTTATTGTCTGTTTTTGTTGTGTTTGTGTCTTTTACTACCAGAAAAAACACTTTAACTAACAAAATAACCAAAAACAACCCGACGAAATTTTGTTTCGTCGGCTATACCATACTTTAGCAGACGACAATTTTACCTCGTCGGCTACAGTTTTTCGTCATCGGCCAAAGATTTTCGTCGTCGGCTAAAGTATTTTACTAGACGAGAAAAAAATTGTCGTCGGCTATTTGAAAAAAAAAATCGTCGCCTATTCATAACTTCAGCAGACGAAAATTTTGACCTTAGCCGACGAAATTGGACTTTAGCCGATGAAAAAAATGAACTTTAGCGGACGACCTTTTAATTTCATTGGCTAAAGTCCTTTAAATTTCCAGATCAAGACAACAACTCATTCAATTAAAACTAACGGTAAAAAACACACAAATCTCTCTCAAACCGTTGAATGTTTTTGGAATCTGTTCAAAATGAGTTCGTGAAGCTATCTAAATAGGTACTATACAATTTTTTTGTTATATATTATTGTTGATTTGTTGTTGATTTCGATGAAAATATATTATTGTTGATTTGTTGTTAATTGTTGATATTATACATATATATAAGTATTGTGTTAATTTGTGTGTAATCAAGTAATAATAATGCTTGTAGTTTCAAGATATATACATATATAATGATGAATTTTTAATTTATTAGTGTGTGTATATATATATATTGTGATTATTATTAAATAGGTATATATATGTGGTGATTATATTATAATTAAAATGTATATATAAATGTTTACATGCATGCATGAATTTGTTAATAATAGAGTTTAATTATATATATATACCTATATAATAATAATCACAATATAAATATATATAAATATATATATAAATATATATATATATATATATATATTTCAAGATGGACAAGAGTTGGGTTTCCTTTCCAAAATGAGATCCAAAATATGCCAAGGGAATGTGAAGTTTTGTGGAATAAGTGAAGACTAATGGGAATACAATTCATTATTGCCCGTGCATGAAATGTCAGTGTTAGAGCGATTAATATCGTTTTATCATTGATATAGTATGAGAGCATTTGAAGAATAACGAGTTTTTGGATTAGTACACATGTTGGATCGATTTATCACGGTGAAACATTATCAGCGGGTCAGCATGATCATAGACAATTTCTTGAGAGGGCTATCTAATGATCCAACAACAAGGTTGATCAACGATATGTTTTCTTATGAGAGCAGTGTATTTTCTCAAGTACAAGATATCCCTACAGCCATTGAGGGATTCCCTCCTGTTGACCCAGTTCAGTAATTCCCTAGAGATGTCAACACTGCTGGCATTGACAAATACAACAAGCTGATTGCCTTTCAACAGAGCCCTTTGTACAACGGGTGTAAGGAGACTGTTCTTGAAAGTACATGAACAAGATGTTCTATATGCATGTCATGGTTATTGGCACCAACAGTGATTTTCCTGCACGCGGGATGTTGTCGGAAAACGTTGTTAGGGGATGCAAGACTTGTCCAGAGTTCCTTAGCGATGAGAGGAGCAGCAGTCATTGCAACAAGATATGCAAATTGGGTCACCGTATTCTCCTTTCATATGATCACGAATGTCGGTTCGATGACAAGGCATTTGATGAGACCGTAGAAAACGGTGTGCCTCCTAGAAGATGGACGGGGAAAGAAATTTTTGCAGTGGTTAATGAGTATGATTTTGGGCAGCTCAACAATCATCTCAATATTATAGCGGTAATACCTGAAAGACCTGACATGTATAAATTTTGGACACATAAGAGCATATTCTAGGAACTCTCATACTGGAGTAAGTTGTTGATCAGACACTAACTAGATGTGATGCACAGAGAAAATAATGTGTGCAAAAGTGTGGTGGGCACAGTGCTGAATTAGGAGGGGAAAAGTAAAGATGGCCCTAAGGCACGCATTGATCTGAAATGAATGGGTATACGAAAAACATTTCTGGTTGAAAGAAGGGAAGAAAAAAATGCCTCAAGCTCCTTACACCATCTAGCCTGACCAGAAGAATGAAAATTTTCGGTGGATGAGTCATGCTAAGTATCCTTCAGGCTATGTAAGAAATATAGGTTGGTGTGTTAACTTCTAGGACAATAAGATGTACGGATTAAAGAGTCATGACTGTCTTATCCTCCTACAACGTCTCTTCCATATCTTCATTCAATCGATAATACTTGCCCCATCAGGTGGTGGAGCCGTTAGTAGCGTTATCAAGATTCTTTCAGAAGTTATGCACTAGAGAAGTGAAAAAATCCGACCTGAGGGAAATGCAAGAGGACATCATTTTTATCATGTGCAAATTTGAGAGGATATTTCCCCCAAATATTTTGACATCATGTCTTACCTAATGATCCATCTTCTCGAACAATTGTTGTTTACTGATCCAGTACACTACACTTGGATGTATCCCATAGAAAGGTACGATTGATCATCCATCGAAAGTTTTTATATCCTTTCATATCATCAATAATCATAACACTTTGCGACTTGATAGGCAACTTAGAGACTACAAAGACTATGGCTAATAAATCTGCACCTGAAGAATGTATAGCTGAAGCATATCTTGTGCACAAGTGTCTAACGTACACAAAGTTGTATTTGGGAGCGTCGGAGGACCCTCCAAAACATATGCCTGTAGATGAACCATATTTCAATCTTTCTATCCTCTCCTATGATGTTGAAGTTTATAGAAAGTTGCCAAACTCATACCGGTTGGAACCATATGAGCTAGCTATTGTCCACTAGTGGGTATTAATTAATTGTCGAGAAGTTAAATACTGGAAAAACATCAATCTTTATTGTGATGAAGTTGCCGGTGATCTTGAGTACCACAATAGGGAGTTTACAAACTATTTTGGCGCCTGGGTAAAATTATATATACAAACCCTAAATATATAATATATATTTACTGCTATATAAATTGATATATATATATATATATATCAATGTTCATATTAAATTTAATGGTTCCTATTAATTATTTTTCCAAATGAACCATATACAATTTGATGGTCAGCCAAATTGGTCACACGAATTGAGTCTTTTGGCGATGAAGCAGATAACTTCAAGAGTTTATCCGATGTGTAAGGTCAATGATGTGCAATTTATATGTGAACATAGAGACAGCAGAAGAACACAGAATTCTGAGGTAATGGTGCATGGTGGGCGGAATGGAGTTGACTATTACGGTGTTCTCCATTCAGTAATTGAACTAATTTATGGGGAAGGAATAACAGTGCATTTGTTTTAAGTGTAGAAGGTTTGATACTAGCCCTCGGAGCACAAAGACTGGTCGTTACGGAATATTTTCGGTGTAATACTGTTACAAGATGGTATGAAGACGATCCTTTTGTTTTTACCACAGTGGCAAAACAAGTGTTTTATCTTAATGATCTGGTGCACAAAGATGCTTGAAAAATAGTCAACCATGTTGTTCCTAGAAACATATATAGTGTTGCTACACTTGGATACGCCAAAGATAATGAAGAAAATATTGCATATCAAAAGCCGAACGTAATTGGTATTCTTGAATCCTCTACAATTCGCCTTAATAATGTTCAACCGGGTTGTGTGGTTCAAATTCGTGACGAAGATGTACCACTTATTGATGTTGATCCAAATGAAGAAGACGACGACACCAATGATAAGGAGACACCAATGATAAGGAGTGACACATATTACCAGAAATTAACTCGGACACTAAAGAAGATTCAAGCGATGATTCTGATTATGAGCCTTTGTTGAATAAAAATTTGTGAGTTTAGATATTGTAATTAAATTTGTGTGATTTATGAGCTTTCAATTCAAAGAGTGTCGTCGGCTATATTTTAATGAATTTGAATTATTAATGAAAATGTGTGGAAATTAAACTATGAAATTGATAGGTTATGAGAATTTTTGGTCCAGATTTTGTAGTTTTTTTTTCCAAAAAATAAGCATAAGCAGACGAAAATGGCATATCTCGTCGGCTAAAGTTGACATTAGCCGACGAGTTATAAACTTTAGCCGATGATATACACACTTTAGCCGACGAGTTTTTTAACTCTTCGGCTAAAATCTTCGGATTTTTCAGAGCCTCTTTGCCTCTCTCTTAGTCTCAGTCTCTCAATCTCACTCTCTCTCTCTCTCTCTCTCTCTCTCTCTCTCTTCTGCCGCCGCCACCCCTCAGTCTCTCTCTGCCGCCACCAGCCCTACCACCGTCGCTCCCTACCCTTCAAGCCCCCGTCTGCTACCGTTGCCCTGCCATACTGCCGTCGTTGTTGTTGCTCCGCAGTAAGGAATTTTCGGTTCTTGAATTGGTTTTTGAATTGGGTTTTTGAATTGGAATTGTAATTAAGAATTAGAATTAGAATTAGAATTGAGAATTAGGGATGATTCAATTAAATAATTTTTGATATATGTGATATATATGAAGAGATTAAAAAAAGGCAATTATTGATATATATGAATGCAGGAGTTAGTAGTGATCATGCATTTGTTAAGGAAAGAGAAGGTATCGAGGGGCCAAGGGTCTAGCGGCAACATTTGTGAGACCACCTCCCTCCACAACAACCTTCAGACCATATTTTAGGGACCCTTGGCCTCTCGACGGGCTCAACTACCTGATCTGCCAATCCAGCAACCCGCTGTAGTGCCCCGTGAGAGACCACCACAGAGCACGAGGCTGCTTTGGTCGTAGGAGGGCTCTCTCATGTGACGTCGGGTTTTTAAGCCTGCGTCAAATAAACCTTTTTTATCGTTAGTAGCGTAAGGCAAGTAGGGTATCGTATAGAGCCGTGAATTGAGGGTACCTTGCAAAACAAGCGTTAGTATAGATACAACAATTATTAACAATTATTACAAACTAAAAAGAAATTACAAAAGTGACTATTGTTCCTAATGAACAGCAGTCGAAAACCTAAATAAAACCTAACCTAAACTACTCAAAAAATTACCAAAATTTACGGGGATATGTTAGACACACATATGAACAACTGTACAAAATTTCAGGGGAATTGAAGTTTATTTGATATGAAAAAAAATAGAAGAAAACATGGGACATAAGGTTAACGAAAATCAAAAACCAAAAAGAAAACAAAAACCTATGCTACTATATACAAGTGATCAACATACTCATGCAACATATAACACGAAAAACCATCAAGAACACATAACAACTTCATGCAAGGTCGGGCAACAACGTTCAAATTATCCTAGACACTAACCAATTCCGATTCTAATTAGAGCCGTTGCAGTTGTCTAATCGTTAAGACTTCTCAAGTATTTAGAACCATCTTTGCGCTTGATCCTAAACATGAATGCTAACTCATTTAAAGACACATTGCGTAGAGATTAAACAAGAAAACACTTAAGCACAAGAGTCAATCGGAAACATGATCTAAGGCATGACGTCACTCATCCTATTAGCATGCAAATTATTAGAATTATATCCGCCCTAAGTTAATAACAAAGACCAAGACAACTTTGCGTATGAATCGATCTAAAATTATTATGGTAGATGAAACCGCACCTTAAGGACAACCATGGCCAAGGCAGCCTCAAGGATTGATTTAGATGCACGAATTCATGACAATTAATCAATTAGAAATCAAGAATACATAAGAACATGCTACTGCCCCTAAAACTAAATCACAAAATAATCATATGTTCAAGAAGTTATAAATCAAAACATAGAACAATCAAAGATCACAAAGAAATTTGAAAACCATGTTTGATAAATAAAACCAAAACCGAAAAGTATATAATCATAGAATTCGAAATTGTACAGAAAATAATACAAAAAGCCATGAGAAAATCACACTCTTACAACCTTGAAAGATTCAGCAAGTGTGGGGAATTCGGTGGAAAGATGGAGTGATTTGTATGACTTGTGGTGGATGAATCGGCTCAGTATTTTTCTGTATAGGTTTTGGTAGAATTTCCGCTATGTAATGGCAAGGTAGTGATGATGTTTTTCTGTCTAAATACAAGCCTATTTATAGAGGAATACACATAGGGTCGGCAACCACAGTCCTTAACCAATTAGGTTTAGGTTTTCCTTCTTGAACTTGGTTTGCTTGGTCAACAAGACTTGGAGATTCTAGAGGCTTCTTTGTCCGAATTTTGGACTTCTAATTCTTCATTAGACTTATCATTAGACTTTCCTTCATGGACTAGGTTTCATGGATCAGCTGCTTTGCTTCCCTAGGTCTATCACGAACACTTCCTCTCGGTAGCAATAAGCTGCCCTGTTTCGGCAGACTGGCCTTAATTACGGCACTAATCTAGGCATAACTCCCTGCTGAAAATATATTTGGATGAGATTCCAAATGTTCTGGAAAATATACTCCCACAGCTTTCCGTGCATATATGGTACGTCTTCTAATTCCTTGTGAATCGTTCTGGAGAAATTTTTGAAGTTAGGTGATGTGCCCAAGAAATTCCTGCTTTTGCTGCTCTCGGTCCCTTTGATGTTGTTGCCTTCCATAGGTCCGATTCTCTTGATTCTTTCTCCCATGAACTCTTCTACATGTCAACTAAGTATGAGAGAAGTTAAATCAATTTATGACAATGTAAAAGTTTCATAGAATCATCAAAACATCTCTAAGACTCAACGAATCGGGGTTTTCAAAAATTTTGTACATTATTCCTCTATGTTTAACATGTTTTACATACAACTCTACCAAAAACTCTCGATTCTAAATTATGACTCTAATATACGATAATAAGAGATAAACAAGGTACAAATGGAGGTAATAACATATTAAGACTGTCGCATTTTATGCTCCTATCATCATGGCCCCACCCGACTATCCTCAGGTTTCTTCCTCTACGGCTCCCTCTCCAAATAAACCTGTTTGTATGCCTCCTATTCGCTGACCATATCCTTCTATCACTACCAGAAAAACCACTTTAGCCGACGAAATTTTTTCGTCGGCTAAACCCTAAATTTCGTCAGCTAAAAAGTCGTCGGGCAAAAGCCGTCTGCCAACACTTTAGCCGACGAAATTATTGTTCATCATCGGCTAAAGTCATTTATTTAGCCGACGAAGAAATTTTTCGTCGCTTAATTTCTGAACTTTAGCCGACGAAATTTTATTAAAATTCGTTGGCTATAGCTATTATTTATATTTATTTATTTAATTTTAGTCGATGAAATTACTGTTCATCGTCGGCTAAAGTAATTTATTTAGCCGACGAAGAAATTTTTCGTCGCTTAATTTCTGGACTTTAGCCGACGAATTTTTTGACCTTAGCCGACGAAATTTTATTAAAATTCGTCGGCTATAGCTATTATTTTTATTTATTTATTTATTTAACTTTAGCCGACGAATTTTGTTAAATTTCGTCGGCTATAGCTATTATTTTTATTTATTTATTTAACTTTAGCCGACGAATTTTAGGGTAATTCGTCGGCTAAAGTTATTATTTTTTTATGTTATTATTATTATTATTTTTTTTAAACTTTAGCCGATGAATTTGAGGGTAATTCGTCGGCTATAGTTATTTTTTTTAATTTTAGCCGACGAATTTTATTAAAATTTCGTCGGCTATAGCTATTTTAAGTTTTTCATATTTTTTCTTTTTTAATTTCTTGTATTTTTGATTAAAATTTTTACTTCTTTCTAGTTTTTACACCGGAGGTGGAAAAGAACAAGAGGAGGAGGAGAGGAGGAGGAGAAGGTTAGGAGAGGGAGAGGATGGAGGAGGTGGGGGTGGAAGGAGGAGGAGAATTTAGAGGAGGAGGAAGGAGAAGGAGGAGAATTTAGAGGAGGAGGAAGGAGAAGGAGAAGGATTTAGAGGAGGAGAAGGATTTGAAGGAGGAGGAGAGGAAGAGGAGGAGAAGGTTAGGAGAGGGAGAGGAGGAGGAGGGGGAGGAGGAGGAAGGAAGATGAAGAGGAGGAGGAGGGAAGATTTAGAGGAGGAGGAGAAAAATGAAAGATATAGAAAATTTTGAACTTTAGCCAACGAAATTTCGTCGGCTAAAGTTTGAAATTTTAGTTCAAAAATTTCAAAATTTTAAAAATCCCCGCCAAAAAAATTGAATTTTTAATTAACTTTAGCCGACAAAATTAGGGTAATTCGTCGGCTATAGTTATTTATTTTATTTATTTATTTAACCATAGCCGACGAAATACCCTAATTTCGTCGGCTATAGTTATTTATTTTATTTATTTATTTAACTTTAGCCGACGAATTACCCTAATTTCGTCGGCTATAGTTATTTATTTTATTTATTTAACTTTAGCCGACGAATTACCATATGACCATTCTGGTCATATCTTATTTCACGACTTTTTTTCGTTTGAAGCTTCTACGTATAAGGTTTAGGGTTTTAGCCGACGAATTACCCTAATTTCGTCGGCTAAAACCCTAAACCTTATACGTAGAAGCTTCAAACGAAAAAAAGTCGTGAAATAATATATGACCAGAATGGTGAAATACATCTATGGTTGAAAAATCACGTAATTCCGGTAAAGTTTCGGTACCGATAATTGCGGTTAACTCAATTTTCCATTCTTTCTTCCTAGAGGTAGCCCTATCTCCGGTAGTTATTTTTCATAAAATTTTTATACCACTGGTTGCGTCTCATTGATTTGAAACTATTTTCAGTTGAAGGTCCGGGCAAAATACGTAATTTAGACGGTCAAATGACCGTTTCCGTGCGTTAAGGGGTTTGACTTACGTGATTGACCGTAAGGATCGAGCCCTTAACGTTGTCAGATTAAGTTGAATTTTTTCCTATATATATATTTCAACATAATGATCATATCAAATGGTCGGAATTTTGTTTCTCAACTTTGATCATCGGAATCACAACATGCGTACTAATGTTGTATAACTTGTTTACTAAGCTTTAAGTAAATGTTTCGTTTCTAAAACAAACTCTACGTAGAAACTTCAAACGCAAAAACTTCGTGAAATAAGATATGACCGGAATGGTGAAATACGTCAACGGTTGAAAAATCACGTAATTCCGGTAAAGTCTCGGTACCGATAGTTGCAGTCAATACAATTTAGGGGTTTGACTTACGAGATTGACCGTCTAGATGAAGTCCTTAAATTTATCGGATAAAGTTAAATTTTTTACCAGAGATATATTTCAACATAATGATGATATCTGATGGTCGTATTTTTGTTTGTGAATTTTGATGACCGGAATCACAACATGGCTACTATTTAACATTATTTATCTATATAGAGAGTCCTATCATCGAGGGGTAAATGTCTCAAAATTTTTAGATGGACAGTTGCATCTCATTATGGTGAGTGTTTGTTGTGTTGAAGGTTCGGCCAAAATACCTCATATAGGTGTAGATATGGACATTTTCGTGTGTTAAGCGTTTAGAAAAACTTTATTTTGAAGCCTTAAACGAACTCGGATGGCCAAAAAAGCATGTATATCATGGCATTAGCCATGAGTTTTACTCGTACGGCCGTTATGCTTCGAGATTGGTATCACAATAGTCAATCGGACACCGAAATATCCATAGTGAAATTTTCTAACTAAAAGTTACTTTAGCCGATGAAATACCCTAATTTCGTCGGCTAAATTTTTCACATTTCGTCGGCTAAAGTTCACATACTATAGCCGACGAAAATATTTTTTGTCGGCTAAAATTTAACTATAGCTGACGAAAACATTAGTTTACCCGACGAAAAAAAAATTCGTCGGCTAAAAGTCCACTTTAGCCGACAAAAATTTAACTTAGCCGACGAAAAAAAATTTCGTCAGCCTGCTTTTAGATATTTCGTCGGCTAAAGGCTTTTTTCTGGTAGTGTATCTCTCCGGCTGGTGATTCAAGTAGCTCGTCGTCTGGGGTACAAATAAAGCCGCCTCACCTGTTCATGCCTGAGAGCATACCTGCCATACCCACAACCGATGAGCGGGGAGTGTCTCTTTCAAGACAACTTAGTTTTATTACACCGTAACAAGGATACATCTATTTGTCGTTTAATACACCTCTTCTTAGTGCAAGGGTAACAAACACATCGACGTCAAAATCAAGTAATTATTATATAACTTGGTTAATTAATTTATATCTTATGAATAATTTGTATATTAATTAGGTGTTTCTTGTTTTAATCTTTTTATTTTATTTTTATGTGACAGACATCACCAGTAACAAAAAGAAGACTAAAGGGCCCATTACCTGCAAGGGTCTTAACAAGCATGTCAAGAACAACGGGAAAGTGATCATGGAGACGACAAGGATGGAGCGGTGAAGTTGGGGAGTAAGACGAGGAACTACAATGGGCAAGTAGGGTCTGTCATACGAGACAAAGTCCCTTTTCTGTGGGGAGAGTGGTCATCGGTGCCACAGTGTGTGAAGGACATGGTGAACAACACTATGCCGGTGAGTTAGTTAAATATTCATTACGTATTTCAAGTATTATTAATTAAGTACTTATATATATATTCAAGTATTATTAATTAAGTACTTATATATATATGACTATTCAGGTGTGGTTTGATATTCCAGAGCACCTAAAATCCACATGGGCAAATGACACTCAAGAAAAAAGGTAGTTATTGTTATAATGTATATATTGAGATATATTTTGTTGATAATATACCGTCACTTTCTAGCATTCTTGTTGCATATATAGGTACAAGTAGTGGAAAAATGAGCTCCACAAACACTGAAAGACGCATGGCAATGACCGTTCTAGTACCCCTAGTGAGTTTATGTATAGGGAGTACGAGTAGATGTGGCTTCTGGTCCACTTCAACAACCCAAAAAATAAGGTATGTAAATCATAGTTGTGTTTACTTGTATCATGTTTGACAAAATTAGTTCACTAATATTTTTTAAATATTTGTTTATCCTACAAAGCCATTTCTAGAATAAAAGCGGCGAACTGGGGGCACAACATGAGTAACCATCATGCCGGGTCTAGACCGTTTGCAGCTTGGATGAAGGAGGTGACACAACAAATAGAAGTCAACCCGTTCTTGTGGACACACGAGAAAGCATATCCTCAGTCCACCGAAAATATTGTAAGTTAATATATTTGCTTATATATATATATATATTATTTAACACTTTTTAATATATGTTTACTAATATATATGTTTTTTTTCTTGTCAATTAGGCGAGAGTCAGGGAAGAGGCTGAAGAGGTGTTGACTCAGATAGCGAGGGAACATTAGCCAGAGAAGCAAGATGAGGACCTCCCCGAGGCCATATCTCAGATTGATCAATCAGATGTGACGGTAGAGGCAAAGATCATGGGTCATTCTTTCCCACCACGCATGAAAAATTACTACTGTATGGGTCTAGGACAACAAGGAGATGGGGTCTTACAGAACACTCCCGGTTTCTCACGCAATTCCTCATCTGCTAAGGCTGCTCAGCTACATGAGCAACTTCAGAGGCAAGAGATGGAGCATCAGAGACGGATGGAAGAGGCGAGATTAGCGTAGGAGGCTGAGCTTAGGAGGAGAGATAAGCATATCCAGACTGAGATAAGCATATCCAGGCTGAAGTTGCTCAGCTACATGAGCAACTTCAGAGGCAAGAGATGGAGCATCAGAGACAGATGGAAGAGGCGAGATTAGCGTAGGAGGCTGAGCTCAGGAGAAGAGATAAGCAGATCCAGGCTGAGCTCAGGAGGGGAAATGAGCAGATCCTGGCTCAATTGTCATCCTGGTTAGCGGCATTTTCTGCACATCTGCAGGTGCAAGGACTCCCGCCCCCACCTATGCTACAAATTCAACCCCCTTTCGATACTCTATAGCGGCAGCAAAATCCTTAAGATAATAGCAATCCTCATTCATATTTGAAAGACATAGATTTAGATAATAATTAGTTTAGGTATTATGCATGTTTAGTTTGAACATTTATCTTAGTTGAAGTGTTCAGTTTAAAACATATTACTTGTGTTTGCTTATATTGAATTAATTTGCATTTGTTAATGAAAATGTGTTTTGTTTTTATTTTGGGTATTATTGGCTATTGTGGAATTGGACAGGTATGTTGGAATAAAAAATCAAGTTTTTTTTTTTCAGAAAAATAAACTTTAACCGATGAAATAAGCATTTGTTTTTCCAGGAACCAGCGACTTTAGCCAATGAAAATAACAATTTTTGTCGGCTAAGGTTGTCTTTAGCCGACGATATTATATACTTTAGCTGACGATATATTATAATTTCATCGGCTAAAGTTCGGTTAGCTCAACTATTTTGACCAGCCGTGGAAGTTTTGTCTGACAAAATTCGTCGGTAAAAATATATAAACTCGTCGGCTAAAGTCTAAACTTTAAGTCGACGAGAATTCTAACGTCGGCTAAAGTAAGGCCGACGACCTTCTCCCGACGACAGTTTAGCCGACGAATTTTTTTCGTCGGCTAAAGTATTTTCTCCAGTAGTGTTTGTAGATTTGGTGAGTGAAATGTGTACTTGTTGGGCTTTCTGATTTTTTAGTTCGGAATGATTGGATCCCCTTGAGTTCCAATATATATGTACCTTATTTTTTGACAAAGAACATCAAAATTGTAACGATGATTTTTTTTGAGATCTAATATCGTAAAGAAGAAGTTATAGACATTGTATACCAAGCTTTGTGGCAGTGTCGGGTTTCACAATGCCAAACTTCCGGCCATATTGTAATGATGTGGCCTAGCTAGAAATTTCGTTTAGCGGGGTCAACACTTAATAGTTATAATTGGCATCAGTCTATCAAAAGAAGAGGGAGGCAAAGTTGTATAAGGGTCCGACCGAAAAAAAAACTATATAAACTTAAAAACTAGAGACTCAACGTAAACATGTTTTTGATAACAATCAAACCGAAAAATAACCAAAAAACTAAAGTATGACGCTGCTAGAGAGAGGTCCAAACCAGTCAAGTACTATCCTTGATATATTACCTCTTAAACCACCCGATCGTAATAAATTGTCTTGTTATATTGATTAAAATAGAGAATATTGACTGTGATTTTGTCATTGTTTTTAGAATAGATTTTGTCATTCCTTTAAATTAATAGAAATTTAGAAAATATTATATAAAAGTTGTTACAAACTAATGTAAAAGAACAATATTATGCATTTAATTGACCTAAAAAAATATTGTAGAATTTAACTAAGAAAGTCATTATATTATTATATTATGTAATTTTATAAAGGATTGAATTAATCTTATTAAACATGAGAGGGGACAATTACCTACTCTCGCCCGCCTCCCTACGCCTATGTTGTAATGTACAACGTATTTCAACCCCTTTTATGCAAATCGCTACATTTTCAGGTCAAACAGAAACACCATCTTCTCCTCAAACAGAAGAGCATGAACGCACACCAAATTTTCTTCGTCCTTTTGTGGATTAAATAGTCTGCAGCTGCAAATTAAGTTGCAACCACGATATAAATGAAGATCGATCAATCAATCGAGTACGTAACAACTAGGCCCCCTATCTAGTTTCTTATACGCATACAACCCTTGTCCCTAACCATTTGCAAAAGGACAATCCATTGAGTCTATATCCCTTCCCCCTCCATATATATAATACTCTCTTCTTCGCAACCACTTATAAATATATCAAACCAACAATCTCTCACATTTTATATAAACCCTAAACCTAATGATGATGGCACAATGACAACATTCTGCGTCATTCTTTCTCTGTCGACACTTCTTTCTTATTTGCAAGTAGAACTAGCTTCCTCATGCTTGCATACTACTACGTTCGTTTACAAGATAAACGTAGAAATTAACATGAATTTGGATACTGAACTTCTAATAAGGCAGAAAATAGAAAGAAGAGGAGATAAATAATATGTCCTAATTAAATATCCTCTTTAAAATCAAGAGACTTAATTCATTCATTAATATAGAGAGGCAGCTAGCTTTCTCGATCTATCTCTCTAGCTGGCTACTGCATACGTAAATTCATTCATCCTTAAATTTTTGACTCGTAACTAACTGATCAGAAGGATGAGAAGTGATTTTGAAAAGGGTGATGATGAAGCATTTGCAAGTCCGTCGTTGTTTGGCACGAGTTATCGTCACTCATCATGCTCCTGCATTGCACAGATAGTTATCAGAGATGTTCAAGTAACCCTTCTGGTTAAAAGAGAACTGCCAAGTGCAAGTCTTACTCTCGTGGTCTTGATGCCCAAAGAGAACTAAGTGCTCTCAATCTTCCATAGTACTCGCCAATTACCAGAAAACAGCGCGCTGCTTGGCGAACTGTCAATATCCGACGCAGCTGGTGAAGGGTTTGCTGTCTCAAATTATCAGCCTGATTAAGTACAAAATCAAGACAAGCATATAATCAGTTGTTAAATCAAACAAATACCAAAAAAATCTAATTAAATAAAGTCTGGGAAAGTTAATCATGAAGCATAAGGTAAAGTTGCAATTCATGGGTCCCTAGTGAAAGGGCCATAGGCAACAAACCTGTAAACATTTCAAAGGATTTGAAATTGGGAAGAAGAAGAAGAAGAAGAACAAAATAAAAAGCGTGTTCCATATATGGATTGGGTATTCCATTCCAATCATAGATTCGAAAACATTAGACTAGATAATTCTATAAATTATATAAATCAGTAGAGATAGGTCTAGCTAAGGTTTTGATTTCAACAAACATCACACTCACACCTACCTCTGAAAGGAACATTTGGTATGGAAAAACCACACCAGAATCCCTAATCTCGTTATTTTCAGCAGATTGATTGCCACCTTAAGTAAAAAGAAACTCATCCAACCCCAAAATTTTGGGTTCCCATTTGAAAATCAGATATTGAACAAGAAATTGCGCAGGAACGTGTCAAGCATGTAGAGGATTATGTGATCAATCTCATAGTTTTGACCAAGAGCATGAAGTGACAACCCATAAGTATATTATTCATAGTCTAGTTGAACAGAAATGCTGGAAATTGATGTTCACATAGCTATGTCTAGTTGACTGTATATTACTATTGTGTTTATAAATACTTCAATCTGGATTTGATTATATTGTGATAGAGGTCCAAGCACTAAAAGTCAATTAAAATGTTAAATCAAGGGTGATGTAAGAAAATGAAAGCCCCCTAATTATTTTGTATTCTTACCCTTTCTTCTTATCTCAGGTGTAGGTTAGAGAATATGGCGGCGCAAGACAAGACGTAAGGTAATATGTAGGATCAAATAATAGACTAAAAAGAATCAGATCAACAACAATGTTCATCTAGTCACCTACCCAAAATTTATCTTTGAATTTTATTAGGATTTTTATGAGAAAAAACAAATTATGAACGCCCATGACCGGAAACTGTTGATATAGGAATAACCCGACTGGAATATTTGCATATTCGTCAAGCAAGATCATTGTGAGGATTAGTCTGCGTAAGACTAATTATGTAAGAAGCTTGACCATCAATATACGTTAGTCAATTCTTGTCTGCAATATGAGTTGGGACAACTTCTAATGACGCTTTTGAAAATATCCACCTGAATTTGACATACGCTAAAACTTTGATCATGACAAGCTCTTATTGTCAAGCTTGGATATATAGACACCGGCCAGGTTTTACTAGCACTTCACAATTTTATTTTAAAAAGCGCCAGTAAAACTAAAATTGTCTAGTAAACACCTACTAGGTAGGCCTGTAAAATAGCCTGACCCGATCTTATGGTGTGATATCCATATACTATCCGGTATAAGGTTTTTTCTACCTTTGGTGTAAAAAGGACAGGGCAGGACCGACACTATCATAAATATATGAAACCCAAACCCGACTCTTAGACGGGTAAAGTCAGGGCCCCTCATAGCCCACCCTACCTTTAGTCCTTAGTTTGTGTATAATGAATTTTTTTAAAAAAAGAAAAGAAATTGATGTTAAAGATCGAACTCACACTATTGGAAACATAACTACACAACAGTTGTCAATTGAACTAAAGTATTTTGTTGGTCTGTAAATCACAATTATAGGATATTAGGAAATTAAGGTGAGATTGGGCCGGGCCTTGGGTCAGGCCATGGGTCGGCCTGATATGGGCCGGGCTTTGGGCAGCCCAGGACTTCAAAAGTGTTGCCCATATCCTACCCTTTTTAAAATATGTTGGGTAAAACCCGCCCATTAACTTGGGCCGAGCCGGCCCTTGCCCTATTTTTTTGGGTTAAGTTTGAGTATATCCGTCGGTCCTGAGCTGAATTTACAGGCCTACTTCTAGAGTTCCACAAAATGAAAATAGAGGAAAAAGTAGCGCATATATATAGACTGGATCAGAGGTGGATGTCTGCAATTCTCCGTCGTTTCATGCCAGCAACGACATCTCTCATTCCCAGATGACAGCACAGCCTCTTATGACCACTTCCCTCCTTCCAGAACTAGCCGGCAACGAGTTTTTGGTCAACCTTCATCAATCTTGGTGTTTTTCGTCCAAAGCTTTATTCCGGTTAGAAAACTCGTCGCTGGCAAGTCCTAGAAGGAGGGAAACGGTCCTAGAAGGCTGTGCTGTCTTCTGGGAAGGAGAGAAGCCGTCGCTGGAGAGAAACGACGGAGAACGGACGACGTCTGCACTTTAACCCGGAGTGCAAGCGTCCACTCTCGAACGACTCCATATAAATACACACAAACACATATACGGACAACCCCCTTCCAATGAGGAATCCATTTTCTTGACATATATGAGGGATCAAAGATTACTCCAACTTTTTGATCATCAAATTACATCTCCACAGTCCAATATATAGATTTATATATGTAGATCATCTCTACAAAATTTCATCTAAATTGGTAATCGATAAGGTGCTCAAAATTGCTAATTAAAATTATAACCATGAATGGTTCATGGTTGATAGATTTGATGCGTCAATTGATTTCAGTTAGTTCAAAGCCTTAACTATCACCAAATTAGATAAAATTTTGCATAAATGATCTACATATATGAATCTAAGTATTGAACGGTGAAGATGTTAATATGTGATCAAAAAGTTTGTCTAATGCTTGATCCCTCATATATGTCGAAAAAAGAATCTCTTAGTAGAATGGTCCTACACACACATACAGAGCCGTTTGAGAGCGGATGTCAGCAAAACGATTAAAGTCCGGACATCCACCGTCAGACGCCGACGACGGGTCTTCACTTGCCTGAGGGATAACAGACCTTGATACTAAGCTTCCCCTTGTTGGTGGACTCGCCGACTGCAAGTTTCCGGCCAACCTTGATCGGTCTTGAAGTTTTGAGTGAGGTTGTTGCCCAGAGCTTCAATCCCGATCACATTCGAGCTTGTTCTTCGTGGTTATGTCATCCCAGATGCTTATGTTGTCCCTCTGGTAAGAGAAGAGCCGTCGTTGGTGCCTAACGGTGGAAAACGGAGAGACGTCCGCAATTTAACGGTTTTGCGAACGTCCGTCTCCAAACGGCCTATATATATATAACTTTGGATGATGCATGAAAATTGGCTTTTGGTTAAATTTTCATGTTCAAATTAAATAACAAAGTAATGCTTACTGTGATGAACTGTAAAAATTTACCTGGCGAACGAAGCCTTCAAGATTAGTGAGCTTGCCCAGAGCCACGACCATCTGTTGCATGCCGTCTACGACTGGTCCACTGGCGATGGTGTCGATGAGAGACTGATGAAGCTGGTCTAAGCCTTGGGTGAGTGCCTCTTCAGCTTGTTGTGATGAATGTTGGAGGCTGCATATCCCCATCACTTGCTGTTCAGTTATTGGGTCTAACTGTTGTGTCAACATCTGATTATATTTACATGAAACAAAAACACAGAGAAAGAAAAAAAACATAATTCAGCAGCTCGTAACGGATTAATGATATCAAATCATCTCTATATAGTGTGTGTACAAAAGGTTTTTAGGATTTTCAGACCACATTATTGTTTTACTGGACCGCTTTTTAAATAACGGAAGCCTAGCAATGGTAGGCTACCATGTATCTTTGTGGTCCGTTTTTAATAGTTTATTTTGTTTCTGAAAATAAACGTCCTTATAATAGTGGTACAATTTATCATTGAAATGGTTTTGAAATTTTCAAACCTATCCATAAACTTAAAACTTGGTATATATAGGATACCTTGATGAGGTCAGAAGGTCTAAAGCCACCCATCCAGAGGAAGCAACGCTCAGCTTGAGAAGCCCACATCCCAGTTATGAGATGGAACACATCAGATTTAGCAGCCAATCCTTTGAGCTGGAAAATCTCATCATAATGAGAAATGTAGCCATCCACAACGATTCGGAGATCGTTGTCCGACAAATGTGCCTGCAGTCCGCTTCGCAGCTCCGACATGTGACGGTGGTCGTCTTCTAGCCATCTCGCGTATTCCATATCAAATATTGCAGCAGCTGCAAGTAAAAAAACAGACATAAGAAATATTTATTAAATAATTATACAGAATGACCTCATGTACTAGAACAATTCTATGGCTGGTATGCAGGAAGTTAATTACATAATATCAGAGTACTTTTTGTATTTATTTCGTGAAAAGGATTGAGTTCAGTAAGTTGCTGAAACAGTACGGGAAACGAATAATGCATTGCGCAGATAAAAAGTAATAATCCAGTTTAGAAAAGGCCAAACTTGCCTGCATAGTCAAATATGCATGCAAGACAATATGTACCAAAAAATATAGTGAAAACTTCGAAAAATAACTTGGTCAATTTCCTCATTGTCTCTGCCAAATGAAACTAATTTCCTAAAACAATCATGCTTGAAAATGATAGAAATAACCAATTTTTTTTTATAGGTAATCAAATTCAAAAAAAGAAATGTTTGATGTAGTCAACTTTGATTTTTGTTTACTGTTTCTTTTTCTAACAAAATAAATAGCTTTCTTTCCCATTTTCAGTCATTTCTTCGTCTCATTTTTTTCTACACTGATCATATAAATTTTACTAATTAATGAAGAAACTTACCTGAGCTGATATTGCCAAAAGGCCCAAAACCACCGCCACAGCCACCCATCAACAATCCCTGGTATAATAATATTCATAATCATTTACAATGTAATATTGGAAAGAAAGAAAAAAAACTACCAATTTAGCTAGGTAGATTATAATTACCTGAGCACGCGCTCTTTGTAGATCTTGTTCAAGCTGTGTGAGCTTGATCCTACTTGATTCTAGCTGTTGCACATAAGCCTGTATATTGATATTGACAAGGAGAGAAAGAATGAAACATTTACGTTAGTGGGTATACACTGTTCGACAAAAGGAAAACACAAGAAAAAAATAGTGTAAGCTAATGGTGCTTGAAAATGAAATCTTTCGAGTCTGGAAAATAACATTACCTTTTTCCTCAGGCGGCTCTTTCTCGCAGCTTCTCGATTTTGAGCTAAGCGCCTCAGTGTCTGAATAAACACGCAATTTAGTTAGTGTAAAACATTGATGAATGAAATTAAAACAAGAAACAACAAAAAGAAGAACAGTGAAAGGTGGTTAACCTTAGCATCATGCTGTTTGTTCTCTGAGGTAGAACCAGCTCCCTTCCTCTGGAACATCAAGAACATGAATTCAGAAACACTTAGATATCTTTGACATGAGTGGGTTGCCAAGTGAAATATATAATGCAAACAAAGGTTGGGTGGCATGCATCTGTGGTTGGTTGCATGCAGGAAACAAGATGATAACAATTTATTTAGTTTAATGACTCAAAAAGTAGAGGAAAAGAAAAATATATTTCTTTTGCTTAGTTTGTTAGCAATGATTTGAGTTGGGAAAAAAATAATAGAACTGTTTTAGGATTATTATTGTTCTATTATTCCCCTACTGTTGATGATTTGGAATAGACATGCATGGAAGATATCCTGAGGGAGATTCTAAGATTTCTCAGAATTCAAAACACAATGATTAGTGAAGAGAGGGCTCACAGAATTTTTGGGAAACATTTCAGATTTGGGTTTTGTAAATTTTTCAAAAGCTGATTTGAGTAAGGCTAAAGAACAAGTCTTGGTAGCTAGAGTTATAGAGAGGTGAGTAAGGTGAAGTGGGTCATTATTATTATAAAATACCACTGTGAAGATTCTCTTCTCAGTTTGGCTTTTCTTTTTGTGTACAAGGACTCATTCTCTCTCTCTTTGTGTCAGACATTTTTTATCAGAAAATCATTCAGAATACAGGTAAACTCTGGCTTTGCTTGATTTTCTGAGCAGTTAGGATCTGTGCCCCTGTAATCAGGATATGCCACAGAGAAGACAAGGGGTAAATAAAAACAGTAATAATATCCAGAAAAGATGCCAACTTTCCTCCCCAGTTTTGGGTTATATAAGAAAAATCAAACTTAAACAAAGAGTTTAACTTGAAGAAATTAAAGAGTTAGAACCTTTTCATGATTTGGTTTTGGAGCTGATGACTGGCCTTTTGATGCTTCTGCTGCTCCTGTTACTACTGTAGTAGCTCTTGAGGTGTCACTAATTGCCATGTCTTGCTGTAGTTGCTGCTGCTGGAACTGTAGCTGATTCTGATCCAAAGCCTGGTGCTGCTGATGATTATGGTTTGAAGAAGATGCTATTTTACTTATGGGGGATTCTGGCTCCAACTGGGTCTGATCTCCTTTGCTTGTAAGAGTGGTGGTGTTCACCTGAGAACCTGAGTCTGTGCTCTCCCCTCCTGCTGACTTTGAACTGCCCTGCGTTACAAAACAAAATGAAACAGATAAGAGCTCATGATCACAAAAATTCAGAGGAAGAAATCAAAGAGATATGGTCAAAGCTTAGAGGGAGTACTACTCTTGGGGTTTGGTGGTTTCTCAGTGGCCAAGAAGGGAACATTTCCAGAGTTGCTGCAGGTCTTCCTGTGAATAAAGCTGCAGGGAATCACAAAGGGATGAGATCAAAATCTCTAAGAGCATCATCACCAAAACGATAAAGATTGCTGTTCTTTCTATATTTTTCTTCAACGCCTGAAAACGGGGAGAGACCTAATCCTACTTTTGTGCAGTTATGGAGTCAGTAAGTAAAAATCATCATCATCTTCATGCTGAAGAAGCTTTCCATGTTTGTGTATCTCTACTTTTGAGAATCATTACTACTGTAACCCCTATCTCTGGCTAGACATATTCAAACTGTTTTTTTTTTCTCTCAAGAAGTTGGTTTATCAAACGTCACATAAATCAGAAAATGATGTTAGGAGTTGATAGGAGAAAGCATACGTGCTTGAGCTTCATCATTTCTAACTTGACGAGCAATTGCTTCTTCTAGTTCTCCAAAATCAAAAGTAGACCCCTCTTGATTTCTACCAACAAAGAACAAAGAGTTCATTTAAACCCCATGTCAGAAATGAATTAATGAAACTAATGGAAAATTGTCTTAAAACAGAAATTCCTTTAAAATTTGGAAAATGATGACAGAAGAAACAGAAACGGAAGAAAATGAAAGGAGTTTTGGAAAATGGAAAAAGCTCAAGTGGGAATTAATCTTCAAAATTGAAGTTGTGAAGGAAAGTTTAGAACTTGGAGACGAATCGTACAGGAAACTTGTGGAAGGGGCATTAATTCCATGAAGAACAGTAGCATAAGGAACATGGTGATTCGAAGAAGAAGGACCCGAGTCTGAAAGACCTGTATCTCCAACAACTCTGTGACTAGCCGCCATGCAAGACTTTCTCAGAAGACCATTTTCATCTTTGTACTCCAAGAAGAAACTGGAATCGGGACACGTAGCAGAAATGAAAGCCATGAGGAATTTCACAACAACAAAAAGCTAGCTAGCTACCTGTTAACCTTTTTATCTTTTGTTGCTGTGTTAACTAGAAGAAACAGAGGAATTTCACTTCAATTCTTCTCTGTTTACCTCGATCAATTCTCTTTGGCGTTGAGATTGCTAGGCCAAACTCTATATGGAGAAAAGATAGAGCTTGAGAAATGAAAGAGACATGAAGCCAAAGAAAAGCAGCAAAACATGAAAAGGGGTATGAACTTGAGAGCTTAGCTTTCTTGTCAAAGTATATAATCTCTCGGAGGGTACCCCAGTAGTCCTTGGCTCTCATTTATGTCTCTCTTTCCCCAAGGAGCTCTATCTCTTTCTTTCTCTGCTTCTCTATGAAGAAAGCTAAATGATTATAAGCCTGTTTGGTCTGTGTCCCTAGTAAATGTTTATCAATTTTTCAAACTCATCCTTCCTCTATAGGTACAGAAAATCTTGTCCTTGCAGTCATGTCTCTCAGGCCTCTCTTGGCTTTAGCCTGTGGGGTTTGAAACTGTTGAGATATCTATCCATATATTGTTTATAACTGTATGAGCTACTATTTTATTTTATTAACAATTATTTTTAGAGTTAAATCTCAAATTATTTTATCATAATATCAAAGTGAGTTACTGGCCACACGCACTCCACGCCATCTCTAATGTTATCAATGTGTTAGGTTTAAGGGGTCGCCACACGTGCTAGGGCGTGTTGAGATATTTATCCCACATAAAGAAAATGACGCCTTATCTATATATTTATAAGGGTTTGTGCTACTCTTTCCATTATCAATTTATTTTAGAGTTGAACCCTAGATTATTTTATCAGAAAATCAAATCTCTTATTTTTTTTTAAAAAAAATCATTATAAAAACCAATAAATTTCCAGAAAATATGAAAAATTAGAAAAGGGTGGGGTCTTTCGCTTGGCAGGAACCCACTGGAATCACTGACTCCTACTCCACTTACTCTCTCTCACTTCTAAACGCCTGCGTTTTGCCATTGGCTCTTTGCCATTGTGCTCTTCAAGGATGCAAGTACTTGCTGCATAAAACTAAATTGCAATCAATTTCAAATATTGTTGTGCAGAAGATGAGACAAGGTTTTCTTTCACATAAAGATGGTAAAAGGGGGAGGGCTGAGGACTGAGGAGAGGAAAAGGAGAAAAGCTGCAAATGGGAAAGAGGGGATTGAGTTTCATTTTTGACTATAAAGGAGCCCTTGGAAGTTGAGGTAGTTTATCATTTGTTAATGGTTTTTATTGTAATGTTTCCTCTGCTTAAACCATTTCAACTAAAACATTAGAATAATAACAACAATCCAGAAGAAGAGGATTAAGCCCACTTATGTATATTTAATCCAGGTTTCTGAGATGGATTTGTTTGGTATTATCAGCTTTGTTGATGGGTCAACATCCCTTTCCTGGCAATACCTAAAACCATGGCACCTTAAGATTACTTGCTAATAATAGAAAATTAGAAATATAAATCTGTGTTTCTTTGAAGGATTATTGGCTTGTGAGGTTGGTCATGGAAGATTGATTTCATTTCTTAAGTTTGCTTCATCTATAGAGTGCTCCTAATTCCAACATTGTGTTTTTTGGTTTGTTTCAATGTGTACCAACCCTAATTTGCTTTAGAAGCAAGAAACCCAATTAGACGCATTTGTAGATGACAGAATCAATAGCAGATCAAGAGAAGGAAAAATAAAAACCTCAACACTTCATCTCAATCTCTTTGAGGTATATCATTAAAAACACTCGAAACTTAATCACCACTTGCATATTGAAAGGGGTTTGGAATAAAGTTTCGCTGGGAGAATTAACCCAATTCCCAGTGTTTTTGTTAAATTTTGCAACGCAGTGGACGTATAACCAAAATCCCGATGGGGCACCTCATATCTTATGCCTTTGTAAGATTTTCACCAATATTGTCTCTTAGAAGTACAAATTTTGTCGGTACAATACACTAATGATGGATATAAAATTACAAAATTGGCAAAAGAGGAGGGGGATAAGAATAATGTTCACTAGCCATTTTAAGAGTTTGTCACTTCCTTATCGTTTTTTAGAAAACTATTAAGAATTTGTATTAAATAACGAACCATTACAACTATGAGAGATTTCGGTGGTCAACAACAAATCCTCACATTCTTCCCTACCCACATACCTATGATTACATGACCATGAACTGAAACGGGTCCAACTGTAACCTACTCTAAACCATGTTCAGAAGCTTTGATACCTTATTACAACCAACCTCTAGAAGAAACAACCACATCAAGCACTATATATCAAAATCGCCAGCATATATGCAGGATCGACCTCCTCATTACATTGACAACAAGAAGACACCGACGTTAACACCGATAGTCCTTTAGACATGACACCAATGATAACCCTACAACAAATTGAATTTTGGTGGGGAAAATTAATGTCTTCGTTACCGTACCAAAATATTTATTTATTTTTTTTAAAAAAAATATGAATTTCGTCAGCACAAATACAATAATAACTAATTGTGAAAGTTTAGCATAAATTATAGGATTAAGTTCAGTTTACCCACTTGAGGTTTAGGGCAAACATCATTTTACCCTCCATACTCTTAATTTTAAAAGTTTACCCCTAGAGTTTTCAATTTTCATCAATCATACTAAATTGCTAAAATTTTATGCAATTTAGACAGTCATTATAACTTTATAACTCATTTTAAGAGCAAATATAGTCATCTAACAACAAAAATCGTCTTTTAGAAACCTTTTTTCTAATACTCCATATTAGCATTTAACGTCTAAATTAGTCAAAATTTCAACAATTAGGCATGATTGATGAAAATTAAAAACCTTAGGGATTAAACTTTCAAAATTAAGAGTACAGAGGGTGAAATGATGTTAGCCTTAAAGCTCAAATGGGTAAACTGAAATTAATCCTAAATTACAATATTTAGAAACATATCAACTAAAAGAAGAAGAGGGGATTATTACTATGTTGCACAGACACTCTATCGGGTGGAGTGTCGGAGTGTCCGACACTCGCTGACACACCGACACGTGCCTGACACACCGACACACGTGTCTGACACGCCACGTGGCGTGTCAGAAAATGTTGACTTTTCCGACACGGCCCCGACACGTTGACTGACATGCCACATAAGCTTTGGACATGTCACATCACCAAATTTAATAATAATTATTATGAAAAATAAAAATCAAAAAACCTCACATTCTTAGCTTATTCTTTTCGTCAATCTTCACGACAATATTCTCTCCTCAGCCTCCAAGAGCTACAGGTCTCTTCCTATTGTGAGTCTCGTCAAGGTCCTCTTTGTCGACGGTCTCTCCACTGATAGCCGCGGTCATCAAAGAATTAGGGTTTGAATGACGAGATTGGGGATGGAAGAGAGATGAGGTATGATTATGTTTCTGAAACTCAAATTGAAATTTGATTTAAGTAAAGAAGAAGAGACGACATGATAGATTGTGTTGGTTTAGTCAGAAATAGAGAGGGATGAGGGATTGAGTTGCGCCGTTGAGTGAGCATGAAAACAAAACAAAAGGAATTTATATATATATATATATATATTAGAAGCTTTTAGTATGTTTTTAAGGGGGTTTTTAAAAAATCTTTAGTAATTTTTATATATACTAAAAATATATAAATATATTAATTATTTGCCGTATCCAAGCCGTGTCAGAACTTCAGTTTTTGAGATTTTCAGTGTCGCCGTGTCACGCCGTGTCGCCGTATCCGTGTCCGTGTCCATGTAACATAGGATTATTAAGATCACATTAGCATTAGCATTATAACAACATTATTGAGGATATATAGTGTCTTTCCATTAAGGGATCTCTTTTTTGACATATATGAGGGATCAAGTATTAGATCTACTTTTCGATCACATATCAACATCTCCACCGTTCAATATTTAGATTCATATATGTAAATCATTTCTGCAAAATTTTATCTAATCTGATGATCGTTAAGGCTAGCATTGAATTAACTGAAATCAATTGACGCATCAAATCTGCCAAACATGAACCGTTCATGCTTATAATTTTAATTCACAGTTTTTAGCATCTTATTGATCACCAAATTGGATGAAATTTTGCATAGATAATCTACATATATATATATCTCTATATTAGATGGTGGAGATGTAATTTGGTGATATTATAAGTTGATGTAATCCTTGATCTCTCATATATGTCAAGAAAAGTAATCCTTCATTGAAATGATATATATATATATATATATATATATATATATATATATATAGGGTCCTTCCACTAAGGGATCCCTCATTGTGACTTATATGAGAGATTGAGCATTAGACCAACTTTTCGATCACATTTTCAATCTCTAGGTATATATGTGTATAGATTATTTCTGAAATTTTTCAGCAAATTTGGTGGTCGTTAAGACTTCAAACTAGCTTAAATCAATGGACGGTTCAAATCTGTCAAATCTGAACCGTTCATAAAAATCGCAGTTTTGAGCACCTTAACTATCACCAATTTGGATGAAAGTTTGCAGAAATGATCTACATATTAGGACCTAAAAATTGAATTGTGCAGATTGAAAAATTTGATCAAAAAGTTGCTCAAAAGCTCAATCCTTCATATAAGTCATAATAAGGGATCTCTCATTGGAAGGACCATATATATATATATATATATATATATATATATATATATATATATATATAAACAATAGAGAATGGCTGACGTCTGCACTTTAAGCCAAAGTGCTGATGTCCGCTCTTATATATATATATATATATATATATCAGATCAGAGGCGGACGTCCGTACTCCGGCTTAAAGTGCTGACGTCAGCCATTCTCTGTCGTTTCACGCTGCTGACGACTTCTCTTCTTCCTGGATGATAGTACAACCTTCCAGTATGTGTGTGTGTGTGTGTGTGTATATATATATCAGATCAGAGGCGGACGTCCGCACTCCGGCTTAAAGTGCTGACGTCGGCCATTCTCTGTCGTTTCACGCTGGTGACGACTTCTCTTCTTCCTAGATGACAGCACAACCTTCCAGTACCGTTTCCCTCATTCCAAAACTCGTTGACGACGAGTTTTCCGGCCAACATGGTGTTTTCTGTCCAAAGCTTTATTTTGGCCGGAAAACTCGTCGTCGGTGAGTCTTAGAAGGAGGGAAGCGGTCCTGGGAGGCTGTACTGTTGTTCTGGAATGAGAGAAGCTGTCACCAGCATGAAATCAATGAGAGCGGCCGACGTCCGCATTTTAAGCCGGAATGCGGACGTTCGTTCTTAAATGATTCTGTGTGTGTATATATATATATATAAATCTCTGTGAAAGGTAACTTTTATTAACTTCAAAAGATTCGGGGTGTGACATATATATATATATATATATATATATGTCACACCCCGAATCTTTTGAAGTTAATAAAAGTTACCTTTCACAGAGATTTACGAGTTACCGAGGACTTTTAATTGCGATCGGTAATTCGATAAGTTATCGCTCGAGTTAATTTTCGAGTTTTTAAAAGTACTCCAAATACCTGAATTGATGACTCGATGTGGTAGTACGTGTCGACACGAGTCTCCTGGTATTTTCGGAATATTTTTCGGAGCTTCGGTTTATTTTCTATGAATTTTCGAAGTTTCCGGTAACTTTTAATTATCAATCCGGTAAATCAGTTTTACCATTTTACCTTTTACTTTTCTCCTTCTTTTGATCTGAACCGTTGGATCTTTTCAAGATTGAATCTGGGCCGTTGATTTCTCTATAAATAGAGAAGAGAGGTTTGACCGAGTCAAACCCCCCCATTTCGGTCAACTCGAGCTCGACCGAGCTCTCGCTTCCCTCCACTGACCTCCGCCCGACGCCGGTGACTTCGGCCACCCCAGGCCGGCGGACCACCGCCGTTCGACTCGCCTCCTTCTCTTCTACCTAACCCTACCCTCAGAATCCCTAAACAACCACTGAAAGGAGAGATCGAACCCCACTGGCTCGACGGTCAACGCCGGATTTCCGGCGTTCCAGGCGGCGGTTCGGCGCGTGGAAGGTATGGTTCGTCTTCTCTCTTCTTCCTCTTCCTTTTCCTTAGTCTTGATCATTCAATTGGAGCCCTAATCAAAAAGCCCTATTCTCACTGTTACTGTTTCGGGTTTCTTTTCTGGGTTTCGAGGTTTTGCTCCGGCGACGTCTTCTGATGAGCTTCTGAAGCTCAGGCACGGCTAGGAGTCGAGAACTAGGGCTGTAGGAGGCAGAGGGGGCCCTGGTGGATGAGTTTGGGCAGGGAGGAGCTACTGTGCTCGAGACAGTGGTGCAGAGATGGAGGAGCTGGTGGAGCTGGCGTGGTGGAGCTGGTGACCGAGGCAGTGTGGGGGTAGGCAGCTAGGGAGGCTGCTGGTACTGGTTTTGGAGCAGACACAGAGGGAAAACGCGAAGGTTATGGCGAATTTCCGGCAAGTTACCGGGATCCGGTGACGGTTCCGGTGATACGGTAAAACCGGCTGAAAGCCGAAGAGTCTCTGGTCGAACGTGAGACGAGCTCCACTACATGGTTAGTTCGAGGGTTTCGCTCGAGGAGCTTTCCGAGCGGGAAGAAGGTCGCAATAGTACTGTGAGTGGACATATTATTTTAAATGAATGCATGCCTTAATTATTGATTTAATTGCATGGTTTTTATGATTGTTTTCGAGAATTATATTTTTCTCGGGTTCTTGGATGTGTTAATTGGATAAAGTTCAGCGGGAACCTCGGTTAAAGATTTTCTTTATTATGTTTGAGGTATTGATTTTTATGCTTGAACGTATTTACCATTATTACTCCAATTTTCTATTTCTTTCTGAAAATGGTTATAGACGGGGATGGCCCGTCCTTCGAATGGAATTGAACCCGAGACTTCATTGGAAATTGGATTTATTCACATATGACAAGGAATTGTTTTACTTATTTGTTTTGGGAAGAGATTTATTTGGAAAGAGAATTTGAGTAAATTATTGTTATGAATTTTATTATAAGGGTTGACCAATGAATATGCTAGCTAGAGTAGCGTGATGGCGCTACTAGAGCTCTTAGCTCCGACCCTAGCTTGAGAAGTCAGACAAATTACGTAGTGCACTATGAGGGTTGTTCGTTATCATTTTATCTAGAGCTCTTAGCTCCGACCCTGGTCTGAGAGGACAGACAAGCCTGAGAAGTCAGGTTAATACTATGAGGGTTGTCCGTTATCATTTTATCTAGAGCTCTTAGCTCCGACCCTGGTCTGAGAGGACAGACAAGCCTGAGAAGTCAGGTTAATATTATAAGGGTTGTCCGTTATTATTTTATATAGCTAGCATAGCGTGATGGCGCTACTAGAGCTCTTAGCTCCGACCCTAGTCTGAGAAGTCAGACTTATTATTTTTGTGAACTTTTCTCTTCCCATATTCTTTATTGTTTACCTTATCATGCATTTGTGGGAGATTTAGTATTTTGTGGGCATGCATAAATGATATTTAAATCAATAAATTTTTGGGAGAGCATTAAAGGAAATAGAGTTTTTATATTTGATTTTCGTCCACTCACTCTAACGGTTTTCAATGTTTCTCCCCTGAGCCCTTCGTTTTCAAATGCCCAGTGATGCAGGGTTCTTGAGAGGAGGTCGAGCGCGTACGAGAGTCGAGGCATAGTCGATCAATCTGTTGCTGCCGCAATTTCTTAGGGTAATCATCTTTGTAGACTGCTCTGACTAACTCAGTTTAGCTAGTTACGTAGGTTAGGGAGCAGGATGCCTTCATGAGTTAGGGTTTGTTGTTAGATACTCATGGAAGTGCTGAGTTGGTATGTAGGAAGGGTTGGCCATTTCAAGGGGGTTTCGGTAAGAAATTCCCTTGAGGTGGTCCCCGCAGGATTTACTTCGGGTTAAAGAGGTTTAACCCGGGGTGGGTCCTGACAATATATATATATATATATATATATATATATATATATATATATATATATAAGAGCCCTAAGAGTTACGATTATTAATCATTTTAAAAATCTCTCAAACCCTAGGTGGCGGACTACCGTCTATGTGTGGTATTTGAGTCACTTAATCCTGTTATTTGTTTTTCCTCAAACCCTAGGTGGCGGATTACCGCCTAGGAGTGGTATTTGAGTTGAATCTGTTAGTTTTTGAGATTGATTGGTTTATCTATTTATATTATGAAGTGATTGTGATTCAGTTCCATTTTCATTAAATTTGTTAGTTATTTCTATCTATTCTTGTTGTATTTGGTCTTTGATTTCTCCAACCAAACAATAAGACCAGGTCCAAACATTAAGTCTCAGGTGAGGCGTGAGTAGATGCGGCATGAGCGGAGCAGATGAATTCTTAGCCCCTTTAGGCACCCAGTCTAGATAGTTATCCCTTCCAAGTTTAACATTTTGGTCAGTCTCCCTTTTCTTCCAACATGAGTAGACTTTTCAGACCTTCCTCAGTTACCTCTGGTTCTTCTCGTTCTACCCTCAATAGGATCCCAAATATAGTTAACGAAGAACAATTTGAATACCAGTCAAATGAAAACATAGATATGAACGATTGGAACATTCCTAGAGTTCCTAGTAATGAAATATACAGGAAAAAATGGTCTCTTACTTCTTTCAAAAATAAAAATCACATAAAAACAGTTGAACAAGTCTATGATATTAGTCAACAACATGAAACATGCCAATTATTCAACCCTGAGTCAATTAAAAAACACAAAAAAGTCGGTCACAATTTCCTTCATATATCACTAGTTCAGATTGGTGTTAAACTTTTAACTCGAATATATATATATATATATATATATATATATATATATATATATATATATTCTACTTGTGGAGGCTGAATTTCCTTCATCGTGAGGTGTGGGTAATTCGAGAGGAGTAAAATCATCAGGGATTTGTTGTAATTTAAGAAATTGGGTATCAATTTTTAATATGTTTACATCATTTTTGATATCATTATTATTATTACTAAGTTCCTTCTGTTGTTGTTGTAATGTATGTATTTGTGTTTTTATAGACCTAATTTCTTGTTGTAAATCTTAAATGGTGACTGTTGTGTTTTTATTCTTAAATCGGTCAAAGGTTGTTGTAAGAGATATTTGGTGTCTTGAAATGAAGGATGAATGCTCCTTATATAGATTTGTGGACTATTGAATCCGTGATTGATTCCGTAAATTGCGCTGACTGCAGGACCGTTGCTTTATTGACTGTCAGAGAATCTTTTACTGTGTAGCAAAAGGACAAAATAGGAAGCAGTACGATTAGCTATGTTTTGTCGTTTTGCCATGTGGATGAACAGTAAAAAGTGATTTTACTATTCATGATAATTGGATTTACAGTACATAAGGGTCTTGACTGTCCTGGTAATAATGGACTGGGCTTTGTGGGGAATTGACTGAGTCCTTTGAACTCTCAGAATGGTCCTGGGAGTCTTCAGAATTTGCTTCATGAGATGAACCTTCTTCGTCTGAGAGGTCAACTGCTTGGGCCAATAACTGATTTGCTAATTGTCGGATTTCTGCTGATGTTAATAGTTTTTGGAAAAATTGATAATCCAGACCTTAAAACAGAATACCTTAAAAAACTAAAAAATTTAATCACTTATGAACATGCTATTAAAACTCCTCCATCCCAAATATCTCTTACAACAACCTTTGACAGATTTAAGAATAAAAACACAGTAGTCACCATTCAAGATTTACAACAAGAAATTAGGTCTATAAAAACACAAATACATACATTACAACAACAGCAGAAGGAACTTAGTAATAATAATAATGATATCAAAAATGATGTAAACATATTAAAAATTGATACCCAATTTTTTAAATTACAACAAATCTCTGATGATTTTACTCCTCTCGAATTACCCACACCTCACGATGAAGGAAATTCAGCACATACTACCATCAGTGCTATTAAAAAAATTAACCTTAAGAAATGGTACGTTACAATCCAACTGCAAATTGAAAATTTCCAACTAGTTATCACTGCACTCATCTATTCAGGTGCAGATCTAAATTGCATCCACGAAGGATTGATTCCTTCCAAATATTTTCAAAAAACAAAAGAATCAATTCGATCTGCCAATGGCACTAAAATGGATATTAAATATGAAATTCCCAAAGCACATATATGCCAAAATAATGCCTGCTTTAAAACTTCATTTGTTTTAGTAAAAAATTTAACTGATAAAATAATTCTAGGTCTCCCCTTCATAACTTTTCAATATCCATTTACAACATAATACTATGGTATTCTTACTTACCCTTTTACTGAGCCAGTTAAATTTACCTTTCTTTCAAATCCTGAAATTCATACTTTAAAAGCATTCCAAGAAAATTCAATATAAAAAACAATCAACTTAATTCATTCCAAACAAAAACAAATTAACTTTCTCAAAGAAGAAATCAATTTCAAACGCATAGATGAACAAATCCAAAACCCTTCACTTCAACATAAAATTAAAAACTTTGAAGAGAAAATTATAAAAGAATTATGCTTAGATATTCCAACCGTCTTCTGGTATCGGAAAAAACATAGTCACTCTCCCATACATTAAATAATTTAATGAAAAAATATTCCTATGAAAGCACGCCCGATACAAATGAGTCATGAAGTCATGGAATTCTGTAAGGCAGAAATCCAAGATTTACTTAATAAAAGAATAATTCGACACAGTAAATCCCCTTGGTCATGCCCTGCTTTCTATGTTCAAAAGAACGCTGAACTAGAAAGAGGCACACCTCGGTTAGTTATAAATTATAAACCTCTTAATTCAGTTTTGCTATGGATTAGGTACCCAATACCTAATAAAAGAGACCTTATTAACCGACTAAATAATTCTGTCATCTTTTCTAAATTTGATCTAAAATCTGTATTTTGGTAAATACAAATTCATGAAAAAGACAGATACAAAATAGCGTTGGTCACGCCTTTTGGCCACTATGAATGGAATGCCATGGCCTTTGGGCTTAAAAATGCTCCGAGTGAATTTCAGAACATTATGAATGACATTTTCAATCCCTACAGTCACTTCTCCATTGTTTACATTGATGATGTCCTAATCTTCTCACAATCAATTGATCAACATTAGAAACACTTAAATCAATTCTTCCAAATAATTAAATCTGAACTTGTGGACTATTGAATGGGTGATTGATTCCGAAATAGAGAGAGTTTGTAAATCGACCCTTTGGTCCTTCTAATAATTAATTAGTTAATTAATCTAGAGATTAATATGCAGATATATATTATATGTTCTGCTCATCTACTACCTTTGTAGGTAATATATGCTTTCCTACCAATTATTCCTTTATGAAATATATAAACCAATGATTGGCTCTTAAAAACGGTGGGTTTTGTTCAAATTAACAAATAGTTCTGATCATGGATTAGGTAAACAATGTATTTTAAGTCATGCTATTGTTCCCAATAAACCTTACAACATGTTCTTATGTGATCAGATTTCTGGGATTTCTTACATTCCTTCAAACTCTGCTTTCTTTGTGTTCTTTTTTGATTGTCTGTAGAAAGTTGATTGGGTTAGCTCAAATCCTAGTATTGTTCATATTATGCCCCCTCCCTAACTTTGAAGCTAGCTAGTTTTAACTAATCATGATTGAGTCATAATTTCTTGTCACCTAAGCAATGACGAGATTAATATATATATATATATATATATATATATATGGTAGTTAAAAAATGCAAAAGACCAACTAGGGTTTTAATTATTAGACCATAATCGCATGCCTGGCCAAATTGGTAAGGATATTATAGGTGAAAGGGTAACAAATTTAGCAGGGCAGTCCATGAAGCTTAAGATATAGATGATGGGGTTGACCTTCCACAAATGAGCTAGAATATATAAACTAGCTAGCTTAGTGAATGATTAGTAGGAATGGAAATCTTGATTAGTAAAACTGATCTCAAATCTAAGAAACTGGATCAGATGAGCTCGATCTCTTTCTCTCCCTTTCTCTCTCTCTCATGCAGTCATGTAATTTGATGCAGCAGATATATATGGTGCTGGTGTTGGAAGGACTTAGAAGAGTTGGAAGTCCAAATGGGTTATCAGGAAGTGCAGCGGTGGCATCTGCATAAGCCAAAATTGCACACCAGAAAAGAGAGAGAAAAGAAGCAAAACGGTTTTGTATTTATTGGTGAGGGGGAGCATGAAGCCTTGGACTACAAAATTGTTGCTTCCCAATATGAACATGCGTGTTGTTTTGGAGGTGAATGTTATCCTTTCATACCGGCATTCTCAACTATCAATATACAACAGAAAAGATATAAACCAAAAACAAAAACGTGAATGAATTATTTTTTTAAAAATAATTCTAAGCAAAATGAAAAGTTTATGCAGTGTGTGTGGGAATCTATCTCCGCTAATATTATTATTCGCGGAGACATATGGGAAAGGTGGATGATGCGAAGCTAAGGCCATCTCATATGGGCTAGCCCTTTTTCACAAAAAAAAATGATCTCCAACAATAGAAAGGGTCGAGAGGTGTAGAGCTATAGGGCAGCGGAGGGTTAGAATTGGCCCTGGAAGTAGCCCTTCAGCCCTGACGGGCCCAAGTGATGCCTCACGTGGGTATGTTACCCACAATCAAAATCTGTCGCAAATACATTACTGTTATTGATCTAATGGTTATTATTGAGCGGTAAATCAAATGGGTTGGCAAACACAATCTTTGTAATCAAGTCGTTGTAGGAGAGGGAAAAAATATTTTATAGTGCTAAATATAGCCCCAATCCTTATTGGAGATCATTCACCATCTAAGAATAAAGTATATCATTCAAGTAGGCTAAATTTTAGCCCTCACATCAACATAGCCTCTCCTTATTGGAGATGGCCTCAGGTGAACCTTCAAAATAAAGCAAAACAATTGAGGTGGAGATGCGTTGCAGGTACAACATGGAACGTCAGTGGGCAATGTCTACCTACATTGAACGGAAACGGAAACAGCAACATGCAATGCTTTAAAAGGCGTTAGATGGTAAGCGGGCAGCAACCCATGGTCTAGCATCTGGGCAACCTAGACGAGGACTAGACGGGGATTAGGTAATTTATTTTTTTATATTTATTAATTAAAAATATATATTTTTGATATACTTCAATATTTGAAAACAGTCAAATATGGATAAATTATTCAATATAAATATTGTTAGACATATTTATAAAATATATTATAGCCAAAATTTAGCATAACTTAATGTAAAAGTGAGTAGCAACAACAATAAACACATTTCTAATTCTAAAAACATCATTTATTGTTATACTCGCATGCTCCCCACAATGTAACAACCTCACCACTAAATGTAAATAAAATTAACAGAATAGCTTAGAACCCTAGGCGGCTAGGCGTCGTCTAGGCGACCGCCTAATTGATAATATCCTGGCACAAATGCCTTGAAGAAAAGCGAAGCGGCTTGTTGCAGCCTAGAGCCTAGGCGGGGACTAGGCGATGCTAGACGGGGCCTTTTAGGAACCTTGGCAACGTGGAAGTGAAGCGTTAGGAAGCGCGGAAGTGTTTTTTTTTCAACGTGGAAGCAGAGTAATAAAATAATTATATATATATATATATATATATTTTATATATTAAAATAAATGTTACACTATGGTGTGTGTGTGTATATTAAAGACTACGAAAGTACAGTAAAACACTTATACACCGATATGTAGATTATTCTCTCTTCTCCTCCCGTTTTCTGATCATAAATTAGACCTCTCTCTCTGTCTCTTCCTTCTCATTCTCCACCTCGAGGACGACGGCACCGCCAAAACGACTACCACCGCCTCCACTTCCAATCGGTTTGGGCCTGATCTACAATATAGAGGACGAAGCATAGCCTCGATTGTGAAGTCACAACTGCGACCGGGAAGCTACAGCCTTGATAGCGAACACAAAGCCTATGACTACTGCCTCCAGATCTACTCTCTCTCTCTCTCACCAGATCCAAATCAAATCGTTTCCCGAGTTTTTTATTGATTGCATCGCCGACAATGATGACAAGTATGAAGCTTTAGCTTGGGTCACCGAAGGTCTCAGCTGCTTCGTTGGGCTGGGCTCACCTAAGGTCTCAGAAGCTCAATTTCGGACGATTTCTGGCGCTTTCGATGCAATTCTGATTCAGTTCCGCTTCAGAAGCGGGAATCGTAAGGTTGTCGACGCTTCCGTGAAACATAGATGCCTACTAATGCGGAGACACCTATAGAAATGTCTTTCAACCCCAGAAAAGTCGTTGATGGAGTGCCAAGTGAGATAGTGCTAGAGTCTCGTACTTGGTACTCAGGTGACTAGCTAGGTTAGAATGTATTAACATTTTTGCGTGATAGAGGTGAGTGGTATACTTGGTCATTGTTTTCTCTAAGAAAAGAGTGCATGGTCGACCAAATAGTAGTAAATGTTTTGAAGCTTGTGAAGCCTACTTCTAATGAGGTGTGGAAGCAGAAGAAAAGAAAGATTCCAAAACTACTTTGGAATTTCTGTTTGCGAATGAGAAAACATGAAAAAGGGAAGATCTAGGTAAAGAATGTAGAGGTGATGGAGAAATTGAAGGCATGGAAAGCCAAGCTCATGGTGCAGGAGGAGAAAACTTTCTTTGCAGCTCCTAATACAGGGGCTGAAGAGGTAAAGACACTGAAGATTGTGCAATTTGAGCCCATGATGGAGGTGGAGGATGTTAGTGCTGATGTACATATACTAAGTCAATTTTGCAATCAGACGACATGAATCAAATGACAGAAGTAGTTTTTACTATCGCTTGATAAATTTTTACGATTGACATTTAAATATTTATCGTCTGAATGAAGCAACTCGTAATGTTCAAAAAATAGTTAAAATTAGTATGTTGTTGAGACGACAGATTTCACTCATTCTTAAAAACAAATGAAAGTAAGTAAAATAAATAGGAAAATACTTGTGTCTGATCTAGATCTGACATGAGTGTCCGACCTCTCTCATATTTACATATTTTTAACAATGTCAATCGTAATCTTAACTTTTTAATAGTTTCATTAATCAATAAAGATCATCTTGACAAAAAATCAATGTAAAAGGAGATTGTTTGCTCAGCCGAATGCATCAAACAAATGGACAGTTCTTGTTAAAGTTAAAACTCTTATGATCAACCGTTCAAATGGACTTTAAACTCCTATATTTGGTTTCTTTTATATATAATAGTAGTAGACTCTTTAATCTCTTCTTGTTTTGGAATCAGCTTTTGATGGAGATTGATAACATGTTTCGAGTTCTTTATGTATTTATGTTGTTGATGATATTTGAGTGATTTAGATTGTTCACGCTATTGATTGAAAACTTATAATATGTGATTCATATATATGTACAATTATTTGTGTTGGCTCCGGACGGTAAGACATGAATTCAATTGGTAGAGAGTTTGTAAGTTGCATAATAGATGCTATAATAGTTAATCTGGTTGGTAAAAAGCATTTTATTGTTTCTTCTATAAGTGACTCTTATGCATTGACTTCGTCATGTAGGATGTTTTAAGATATTAGAGGTTTGAGTAGATAATAGTTAATCCGGTTGGTAAAACTACTTGAACATGAGAACTTGATTCGATTGATAGTATGCATGATCTAGGTTGCTAGGATTAAAGTAGTATGATAGCATGATAAATCTTTGAATTTTCTTTGCGTGCAAAAGAGATTATCACATGTATATAGTAGTTTAGGATTTGGTTTTCTTTTTAGTTTAATTAGGATTTTTGTCACTATTATGTCATCTGTTTTCTTTGAATTTATTTTCTTACCAAATAATCTCTGAATCCCCTGTAATTTTTTACAGTTGTTCATCTCTGTGTGTAATATATTTCTGTAAATTTTCATAATTATATGAATAATTTAGGTTAGGTTTTTAACTTTTTATTTAGATTTTTGTCTTCTGTTCGTTAGGAACAATAGTCACTTTTGTAATTATTTTTAAGTTGTAATAATTTTGATTAATTGTTGTGATTTATATTAACGCTTATTTTATAGGTATCCTAAATCCCCGGCCCTTACGCTAACCCTACTTGCCTTACGCTACTTATGATAAAAAAATGTTTATTTGATGCAGGCTTAAAAACCCGTCGTCAAAATGGCGTCGTTGCCGGTGATTGAAATTTTTTTTGCTTAATTTGCGTTAAAATCTTTTGTTGTAAATTGTTAATGTTTAGACATAGAATATTAAGTGTCATCATCATGGTTGCATTCTCATATTCCTTACATTAATCTACATTACCCTCATTTTGCATCCCATGCACTTTTGCATATGAATTGCATGAAAGTTTGATGAAAATTTGGTTTTTGAATTGTAGACCAGTCAACTTTGGACATGCACAGTTCTCAGAAACTTTAGAATGGAACAACATACCATATATTCACAGAAAGGTATTTGAGTCTAGTTTCTGTAGTTTTTTACAGAACTAGATTCGGACTTCATATGAGTTCACAATCCTAGTTTGACAAAAGCAAGGTTAGATCAGGAAAACTAAAACTAGGTTGTTGTGCTGCATAAAGTTCATCACCAGGGGTACTTTCCTTGGTCCAAATCATACTTATTATATATGGATGGAAAACTCTATATGTGTACTACATTTCTGTGAAGTTTTAACTGCATTGGACCAATAAAGCTCCCTACACACATGTTTGAATATGGAAATGCCAATCAACCAATTTTTCTATCAATTTCGGGTTTTTTCTTTAACTTTTTAGGGCTGCCATTTTCAAACACTTGGAGTTAAGATATGTGCGACATATGCGTGAAAACCCTGCAATGTCATCTAGCACCTCCAAGTTGAATCTCAAGCATTGTAGGAGGCAACAAAGAGTTATAAGGGCTAGAAGTTGGCCCTATGGCATGTTTTTCATCATTTCTCTTATTTAACCCAACCTCTTCTCTTTTGGAGTATGCATTGCAAAGAGTTTTCGTAAGGAAGTCAAGGCCTTATGTCTTGAGGTTAGTACCTAAATTTCAATCTGATCCAAAGGTCGTGAGCATGAAAGGTCTACAAGGGGGGAGCTTTCTCGATTCTTTGTTGCTATACCTTTTATTTTTTTTGTTTTATTTCTTGTCTTTATTTGTTTGTGTTGTCGTGAATCCATGTTTCCATACTTAGCTATATCTTGTTCTACATTGAGGATGTAGATTTTGAGTGTGGGGGAGGGATTTACATGTTTTTTTGAGTCTTTTATTGAAAAATCAAAAAACAAATTAAAATTTTAAAAATCCAAAAACAGTTTTATTTCTTAGGAGCCCTTAACTGTCTATCATTAGTGATATTCTTTAAAATTATGGATAAGAAAAGATTACAAGATTGAGACGATTTTCAATTGATGTTTGCTTATTAATTGAAATAAATGGAAATCATATGAAACATAGTGGATGTTGTTTTGAAACATTGGTACATAATTGAGCATGCTAAGATGAATTTGGATTCATATGAACCCTAATTGTGAGCATTTGAGACTATATATGTGCTATTCTTTTTGAGTGATTAATTAAAATATTCTATTTCGTTTCTTGGCTAAAAACTTTCGAAACCTTGTTTTTTGAGTCTTTTGTTTTGTTTTCAGTGTTAAGAGCCCTACATTGTCTATGATAATTGATATTCTTTGAAATTATGGATAAGAAAGGATTACAAGATTGAGACGATTTTCAACTGATGTTTGGTTGTTAATTGAAATAAATGGAAATGATATAAAATGTAGTGGATGTTGTTTTGAAACATTGGTACATAATTGAGCATTCTAAGATGAATTTTGATTCATATGAACCCAAATTGTGAGCAATTGAGCCTATATATGTGTTATTCTTTCTGAGTGATTCATTAAAATATTATTCTTCATTTCTTGGCTAAAAACTTTTGAAACCCACATTATTCTTTCTTGTTGATTGATGCATGAAATAGCTTTCAAATGACTATAGAAACTAGAACTCATTTCTTGTGAATTTCAAAACTTATAGTCATTATATGTCTTGATCATGGAAATGAAAAGAAAGAACTTTTTAGGATAAACACCATTGTCAAATAAGTTTGAATCTCTATTTGTGTGCGCAACACACCCCTTAGTTTGAACCCCTTTAAGCCTACATTAAGTCTTTTCTTTCAACACCTATGTAATTTTTATCGAGCTTAGTGTAGCATATCTCTACCTTTGTCCTTTGGGCCTAGTAGAACATATTTTTGATGTATTGCGTGGATATGATGATCAGAAACAAATGTGGAGGGATGACTTGTCTTTGTAAAAATAAAAAGTAAGGAAAATAAAATGCCTTGGAAAGTAAAAGAAAAAATTTCAACATAAAACAAAATCGAACATTGGACACTGTCATTGATCTTTGTTTGTGACTCAGGAGTTTTGATGTAAATGGAATGCCTAAAAGCGAAGTTACTTGGCCTTTGTTCTGTTTCATGATATCTGACCCTTGCTTTGGCGACATAAGGCGATTGAAGAATGCTCAACTAGGTCAGTAGGTCCTAAGGAGTTTTGTAACTTACTTACCCATAAATTCATACCACTAGCCTATCCCCACTACAACCTTATGACTTCTTTCTTGATCCATGAGATGACAGTCTATGATCTATGGAGTCTTTCATAAGAATGAGTGTATGGTTAGTTCATTTATGCATGCTATCATATTCTTTCATGGGGTTACTTCGATATTAATGTGATTTTGTTCTTATAAATGCATGCTTTGTTTCTATCTTACATACTTTTTGGAGTGATTTAGCCAGAAATTCTAAGTGAAGATTGAGTGAATACCTTATGAGAATTGAATCATATTTGTCTGAAACATACTAAGCTTAACCATCACCATTATTCTACCGTGTCATACATGTAAATATGTGATCTATACATGACAATTATCTTTTGAACTTCATGAAATATTCTTGATTAAGTGCTAATTTTGATATCATGACATTGGAGATCTTCAGACAAATGTTAAGGGCATTAGAGTTTGATTGTCACTTGTTTGTGACGACTTTGTTATTGTTATTGTAATTGTTTTAAGTCTTGTTGTTATGGTTTTGCTATGAGACTAGCAAAAGCTAAGTGTGTGAGAATTTGATATGTTATGTTTATAGTGTATTTCTGACCTAATTAGCTATGATATTCTCGTAATAACACCATTTCTTTCATGTTTTGTGATTGTAGAGGTACTAGAGGCAGAACAGAAGGAAAGGAAGCTAAAACCGACAAAATAAGTGGAATCCTAGTCGAAGTAGGATTCCAAGTCGAATTAGGACACAAGAGTCCTAACCGCATAAGGAGTCTCATCAAAACGCGGAAATGAGTAAATTGTGGGATAAGTCGGTTAAGAAACTTTTCAATTTTTGATTAGGAAACTTACTACTTATGAAACTTTTATATTTTGACTTTCCTTAACCATTTTAAGAAACTTTCCAGGGTTTAGGCGATGACTGAAATTTATTTTGTCGGCTAAAGTATAGCCGGCGATATTTTCTCGACGAAACCTTGTCGGCTAAGACTTTAGCCGACTAAATTTTTTAACAGGCCGACGCAAATTTTTTCTTAACTAAAGTAGTTCTTCTGTTAGTGGTCCCACCGCTACAACAAACAACCTAAAAGAGTGAAATTTATAACCACTCTGATAAAGTAAGTTAATACCGTTACGGAAGTTATATAGGCTGGGTTTGAGAAAGCTTATAAGCATCAAAGATTTTGGTGTTTGGTAAGTCTAAAAATAAGCTGCTTCTTAAAAAAGTATAAAGTGTTTTGAGGGAAAAGAAGAAGCTGCAAACACTCATCTTCTGTTTATAAGCGGCAAAAAAGTAAAAATAATGATTTTATCTTATAAGCCCAACTGCACCCAACACAGCCGCACCAAACCCAGCCATAATTTTTCTTTACTGCTGATTCCAATACAAAAGGCAAACATTTTTTCTTCTTATTCAAAACCATAGAAATACGATTAAGAAAAGATCCATACATTAGGTGGATGGACTCATACCTAACTGCACTAAGGTACTTTCTAATCGTTCTATTTTTCATTAGATTTGTGGCTTGGTGTATGCACCTCTTATTTAATTAATAAGAGTTGCATGTTGTTTTTTGTCTGCAATTAAAACAATGTCGATACAAGAAAGAGTTTTTCCATCAAAAAAAGATACAAGAAAGTGTTTGCTTGTTATTGAATGTGTATGCACCCTCCTATGAACATCAAGAAATGCATGTTACCTTATTCTTGTTATTGGTTGATTATAATTGAGTAGATGAGGATGATCGGATCTATTACAAACCAAACCCTGTCAGAATGGTTCTTGCTGCAGATGTTCTCTATTTTTGGTCATCCGATGCCCGCAAAGCAACCAATTTATTGATAGAGAGATGTAAAGAATCTCAGAATTTTGTCACCCGAATGAGAAGATAAATGGAAACATTCGAGAAGGAAGTTGCGCACAAGAGTTCAAACAAGATTGAATGTAGGCCCAGTTTCCAATGGCATCCATAACTTTTCACTTCGGTGATGAATCCTATATATATGGAATAAAAGACCATATTTTTGAGTTCATTTAACAAATCATATATAAGAGAAAAATGCACTAATAGTGTCTGAAGACTTGGTGGACTTTCAATATGATACCCAGACTTTTAAATGTATCAGAAAGGTACCCGAACTTGTATTTTTGTATTGACGTCGTACCTATGGATGTTTTCCGTCACCTCTCCGTCAGTTCATGTCACAAGTGAAGCACGTGACCTCTTAAAAAAATATTGTACTACCTGCCCTTAAGTTCACACAACAAAGGTGCCGATGATCTCAGCGCCGAGAGCGGTGCCCTTGCTGTAGCCAGCAGCGACGGAGTTGGCGCCGCCGCCGAGGGTGGTGTAGTAGGAACTCTGGAAAGTCTTGACCAGCGCAACACCGGCGATGGCTCCCAAGCACTGGGCGACCATGTAAGACACGGCCCGGATGAGAGAGACCTTGCGAGCCAAGAACAGGCCGAAAGTCACTGCCGGGTTAATGTGACCGCCTGAAACACACACATCACTGTAAGAAACTATAGCTCTGCTTATTGATTGACCACTAACTAAAACATGGGTTGGGTTTGTGGGTGTTTTGCTTACCAGAGATACCGGCGGTGCAGTAAACGAGGACGAAGATCATGCCGCCAAAGGCCCAGGCGATGCCGAGAAGGCCGACGCCGTCGCATGGGCCGGTCTGGTGCTTGTGGCCGATGACGGTGGCGACGGTGATGTAGAGGAAGAGAAGAGTGGCGACGAACTCGGCGATGAGGGCCCGGTAGAAGGACCAGCGCTTGAGCTCATCGGTGTCAAACAGCGGCGCAGGGGGTGGGTCGACGTAGTCCTTGCCGTGGTGTCCCTCTTTGCTCACTTCCTTCGACATTGTTAAGACTGGGGTTGGGTTTAGCTCTAGCTCTGGTTTTGGGAGTGTGGAAAATGATTGAGGGGGATGAGGAGGTGGTGGGGTGGTTTTAAAAGAGCTGGGGGGGAGTGAGGAGCAGGTGGTGGTACAAAGTGGATAAGGCCGGGGTAATTCGGGGAATGCCAGGGTGGCGGGGCACTAGGATACAGCTTTAAGAGGTCACGTGCTTCACTTGTGACATGAACTGACGGAGAGGTGACCGAAAACATCCATAGGTACGACGTCAATACAAAAATACAAGTTCGGGTACCTTTCTGATACATTTAAAAGTCTGGGTATCATATTGAAAGTCCACCAAGTCTTCAGACACTATTAGTGCATTTTTCTCCATATATAATACACCATACTCAATTAAGCTCCACACAGAATAGTTGGTAGATATGAAGAAAGTCAGAAGTGACCTAAGACGCAATAAGCTTGGATAATACTGTTCTATCACTGAAACAGATGATGTAAAAGCTTCTAGTAGATGAAAAGTGTTGCTTATCTATATTCAATTGACAGACTTTGACTAGGATTCGACTAACATGGGAAACTGAAAGTGGTTCGACTTGGAGGTTCAAATCATAGTTGAGCAAACATTCCTTCAACATGACACCAAGTAAGAAACCCACAAATTTGATAATAGCAGGTATTACTGTCTACAAAAGGCATATCGTGACTGGAGATTTTAAGTAAATCGTTGACGATGTCAAAACTCAAAATACCCGGTTCAAGGAAGAAGATCTAGAATCTCCTCCACTTTGCAAGGAGATTCCCTTTGTAGATACCACACCCTATGAATCCATAATCAAGTCTTTACTTTCGATCTCCTCTCCTTCAAGAACTCCAAAATTCAGGCTTAATCATGCTTAGGTTGCATGGACTCCGTCGTAAATGCGAGTAGAGGCTAGATGAAGATTGATGTGAGGACCCATCTTGGATTAACCCTTTTAATTCGAAGTAAACTCTGCGGAGTTCACTTTAAGGGAAATTTTTACTGGAAACCCCCTTTAAAATGGACAACCCTACCTGCAATCCAACTAAACACTTCCACAATAAGAAAATCCAACCCCAACACCTAAAGCCATCATTTCCCCCAAATTACATATACGCTTCACCAATCGAATTCAAGTAAACTATACTGGGGTAATTAGAACATTCTACATGGAAACAACACCTAAATAGACTAAATAGCGACAACATAATGATTTAATTATTCCTTATCTTCAATATGCATGACCTCCTCAAGTAACCCTGCAACACTGGGCATTTGAAAACGAAGGGTTCAGGGGAAAACATTTAAAAACAGGACGTTAGAGTGAGTGGACAAAAATAATATCCAAGCTTGTGAAAATAATCAATTTATATTCTCTCTGTGATTTTCCAGAAAATCCATATGCATGCCTCGTCGGGAAAGAATCTCAAATAATCTTTCCGTAAACCAAAACGTAAAATGTCAATCTCATTTGCTTGTAAATCAACATTAAAAATAGGGGAAGAGGTCTTACAGACTAGGTTCGGAGCCTTCCGAAGGCTACTAAGTAATGAACTACCCTTCATGGCGGAGATATTCCATCATGACAATGAGCCTCTCAGGCTAGGGTCGAAGCCAAATAAGGCTTCACTTCTAAAGTGGGGAGCCCGTATGGCTAGCTAGCAATGATAATATATATAATGATCATTTATGGCGCAGAAAACAAATACGAAAAGTCATTAATACATGACTCATCCTCCATAAATTAAAACATGCATCTCATGTATAAGGCACCGTTCCCCGACCGTCCTCAAAACTACGGCCATAAAGCAAAAATTCTAAATTTAATCAATCTAACACAGATTTCAGCTGACATAACATAGGGGCTTACGGAAGGGGAGCTACCCACCTTCTTGGCCCTATCGGCTTCTTAAATCAATAAAAATCAAGTTGAGCATAAAAGCACGACATGCATTAATTCAAAACAAATATCCACTCACAGTACTTAATGCGACCTCCTCAATGCTCGGAATATCTACATGGTCGAGTCTGTCTCATGTTCAACCATAGACTGTAAAATTAATCTAATATATCAGTCTTTAATACCATTGACTTGACCTTTTTCTAATTTGACTATGAATCCTATTTGACTAGGAATTGACCAAATTCCTTCCTTTTTAATAACTTTTTCACCAATACGCTTATTTCCGATTATCGACTCAAAATTTAGTTCCCGATTACAAAATTGTAACACCTCAACTTGCCTTACTATTTCATTTGATGGTAACACATAGTAATTTGCAAAATTACTATGGACACCTAATCAACCGCTTAACCAATTTACTAATTATGAGTCGATATATCGAGTATGAAATTATCCGAATTATTTACAACGATCAACTCGATTTTTGACCAAGATTCATGAGTTGGCCAAATTCTCAGTTAAAGATCCAATTGGTTTATTTTTACCGGTTAACTAAGGTTGATTTCTTTTTACCGGTCAACTTCCAAAAATGTAAACATACCAAAAAGGGAAAATTTCCCAAAATGGAACTTCCTATTTACGGTAAGTTTTTTTTTCATAATTACTAGATTTACGATTTAACGGAAACCTTACAACTTAAAGCTTAACAAAGGAATCGATTTCTACCTATTCGGCTCTCTGCCGGAAATTCTGATAGTTCGCCGGATTCCGGCAAGTTGACGGAATATTCTGTCGGATTCCGGCAATCTTGCCGAAAAATGGTCATGGCTTCATCGTAGCTCCATTTTACCAAGTTCTCGACATCAACACAAAAACAACCACAATTTAGAATCCAAAACACAACAACACAGTGGAAACATGAAAAACCCAGAACTTGAACCTTACCTTGATTCATGAATCCAATTGCTCACTCATCAGATTTCCTTCACAGGCAGAGCCTCTGCCTCGACCTGCCCAACACCAGGTGTTCTCCCAAACATCTTCTTGGTCTACCAGCGCCACACCGACACTGCTTTAGCCTAAACCCACAACAACACCCTCAAAACTCCTCTACAACTTCTAAAAGCATCACCTCGGCTTCACTGGAGTTCCAAAATGCTTACCGGAGTTCGCGAAGGCCATCGGAGGCGAAAACCTGAAGTCCAGAAAAAAAAACAGAGAAATAACAAAGAGGGATTTTCGATTAAGGCTTCAAATCAAAGGTTTAAGGGCAAGGAAATGAAGAAGAAGAGAATAGGAGCAAGAAAATAACCTCCATATGTCGAATCGCCGCCTGGTTTGCCGGATTCCCGCCTAGGACCGCCGCACCCCAACTCGATCGATTTCCCTCATCCTTGTTTCTCTAAGTGAATAGCGATAGGGTTTTGAAGAGGAGAATGAGAGGAAGAGATTGGTGGTGGTGCGCCGATGTAGGATGGCCGGACGGCGGAGATTCGCTGGAGATACGACTGAGCTCAGGAGGAGTGAGTTGACCCGAACTGGGGTCTTTGACTTTGGTCAAAGGCCTCTAGCCATTTTATAGGCAATTCGATGGCCCAGATCAAATCCCCAATAGATCTGACGGTCCAGATTTAAAGAAGGTAAAGAAAGGGTTAAATAGTAAAACTTATTTATCGAAATAGTAATTAAAAATTACCATAAACTTTAAAAATTCGTAGAAAATAGACGGAAGCTCCAAAAAATATTCTGAAAATATCGGGAGACTCGTGTCATCCCGCAGTACGACTTCACGTTTTCAAATCTATTTTTCCTTCATTTTAGAAAAACTCCAAACTAAACTCAAGTGATAACTTAATAATTCACCGGTCATAATTAAAAGTTCTCAGTAACTCTTAAACCACTGTGAAAAGGTAACTTCTGGGGTACAAGGTGTTACAATTGAGGTCTAGTCAGACAACGTCTTCGTAGAAAAGGGTTCTATGCGATGATGTTTCACACTCTTATCTCATGGTTGAATCAACTTTCGGTTTTGTGGCTAGTGAAGGTGAAGGAGATTGGCTAGTCTCTAGTTTTTCTTATCTTTTTTTTTTCTTAACAGAGTGGCAAGTTTGTTTTCGGCAATGGTGGTTCGAGATGTTATTCGGTTTTTTGTTTCACAAATTATTGGGACGTCGAGACACGATCAGAGACCGTTGATAGAGTAGACTCTGATTTGATCGGCTCTTCAAGGTGCGTTGGATGATTCTTTGTCTTCGATAATGCATGACGTGACTCAGCTCGTCGACAACACTGGTGATGTCAAAGAAGATGGTTTTTTATTTTATTTTTTATGGTGGTGTAGAGGTGGTTCAGAGTTGGTTGAGGCAATCCATACGGTGTTGCTCAGCTACGAACATGGCTGGGTTGTAGTTTGGTTCCGGCTAGGCAAAATTGGGCTTTTGTTTAGAGAATTTTATACGAAAATTTTCGTACTCAAAAAGAAATACTTGTTTTTATTTTTCTTATGTAAGGACCCTAGTTTTTTTATCTCGTCTAATTACCAAAAATCTTTGTATCAGAAGTGTATGCAGTGGTGTTTGGTGCTGGGCTTAGTGTGTCAACATTCTGGCAAACGAAGTGTTGATTTCTTAGCTAGTGGTGTTATAGTATGGATGTCTTTTTTCATTATATGCATTTGTATTCAAGACAGTTGAAATATAATATATAGCTTGATTAATGAACGTTCTTCTTACTGTTTTAATCATATCAACAACTCAAATGTGAGTTGTAATACATAAGATGATAAGAGCAAGTTTGGAAAATTGCGAGTCTCTCTACTAGGGTTCCCCAGCGGCGGCGACGACTCTAGATTTGTTGCCGGAATATGAGGGCCTTCCTCTTCTTCGGCTGATCTTGATGATGGAGGTGGTGGGGTTTTCCTCTGTCAACTTCTTCGTGCACCGATCGGATCCTGGTCTGGTTGTTTTCTTTTGGTCCTTCTTAGTGGTGTTAGTATCAATGGTGTTGGGATCAGTGGTCTCTCTGCCTTTGTGATGTGTGGCAGCACTTCCGGTGCCGTGTATGGAGGAACCATATACAAGGGTGTGATCTCCTCCGTCTATAGCCATCTCTTCTTTCTTCGTGGGGCAAATGGCAGGGGAGGTCGTCGTAATAGAAGTATGAAGCGCTGCGTTACACCTCTGGAGAGCCCTCAAAAGAAGAATTATATAATATAGTTTTGGCGAAAAATTAGAAAATGAGAGAATAACCGTTAGAGTTTGAATAAAATTGATAAATTAACTGTCTATTTTTGTAAGGATGCTTATATATGAAAAAGATAAGTAACTTCCAAGTCTAACCATAAATATTATTACTGTAATTTTTTTCTATATAAAAAGTAATATATTAGCGTAAAATAGTTTCATATACTTCAAAACTCTGTCCGCTTTGAAGTGCTCTCTTATTTTCTGTCGTCTCTGAGCTTGAGGTCTGCGGCTACTCTGCGAAACTACGGCCCTCAGGTAAACAACTTCTTGTTTTGTCTCTAAGCAAACGCATGTCTGTGTGCCGTTTTCTGGGTTTTGATTAATTGTTTCTCCCTCTTGTTTGTCTCTGAAACTCAATTTCTAAATCCAAGACTGATACTTTCTTGGCTTCCCATTGATTATTCTTTCTCGTATGTGGAGGTCCTTGAATTATTTGTATGTTTATCTTTGATTTGTAAAAGGGGGTGGGCTTCGTTGTTGATTGGATACAGTGTTGCCATTGTTAGCTTTTTATACAGTTGGGAAATATGTGTTTGAATAAAGCCTTGTGTACATTGTCTTTAGTACGTTGTGTTTCTTTGTATTGTAATACCATTCATGTTCTGTTTTTCTGCTTTCATCTTTCTTTACTTTTTCAATTGAAGAATGCAATAGGAATATGACCAAGTGACAGTTCACTTTGTTTGCTCAACATATGTAGGCAGCTCAAACATAGTTTGCATATTTAGCTCAAACATAGTAAAGAGAACAGCAAAAGAAATCTGTTCAAAAGCATTTTTAAGGACTGAAGTAGAAATATATCTCAGAGGCAGTGTAGTACTATAATAAAAAAAGTACTTTTTTCCTTAATTTTCTGTTAAAGTGCAGAGCCATGCTTGCTCCAATTCATTTTGGCCTGAACATGTGTTATTTTTTGCTTTACACTTATGAAGGTTGATTTTTTGTGATATATCTTAAGTCTAGCGTGTTATATGCTATGTAATTTTCCCATATATCTTAGGTAGCTGGTATAGTTCATTACTAAACTTTGTCCGTTGCCAAGGTCGATTTTTTTTGTGTTATATCTCAAGTCTGGTGTTGTTACTTACCCGATCTCTTCTGTTGTGTTCTATTCAAGTTTGAGATGGGGAAACTGGGGAAGAAGGCCAGGAAGTTCTCCAAGAAGAATCTTCAGTCTGTGGAGAGAAGAAACCGCAAGTTGAAGTCCACCTTCAAAAAGAGAGGCCCCAAAAGTAAGCTCCTTTCTCTCTAAAGCTTTGGTATTTCTATGTTATGGAGTTTTGGGTTTTATTCATAGCTATGGCTTTAACTAGTAGCTGTTGTTTGGGGTCTGCTTTTTGACTTGTTTTGTGATTTGGGCTCATGGGAATGTGTTGATTCTGATTGTTGTAGGAAATGAGAAAGACAGTGGTCAAGAATTGAAGAAGAAGGACGCCGTAGAGTTGTCTAATGAGAGGTAAGAACATGGGCATGGTCCCTTTTGATGGATTTTGACGATATTTTATGGCTGCATTATATGTTGTTTACGGAAGATAGAACTTTGGAGTACAAGGTTTTCAGCAGGAATTATTGAACAGATTTTCAGCAAGAAAACAAAATGGGTTATTAGATTTTTGTTATTATAACATCTTTGGTATCAACTTAATCATGCAGTTTCTGGTGGAAACAAATGGATTACATGTGTTTAGGAATTTCATGTTGTACTCCAGTTGTTGTATGTGAAGGACTGCAGGCACATTATTTCTTTAAGTTGTTTGCAGAAATTCTGAAGTTGAATACATAGACAACACTCCTCTTGATGCAATATTCCATGAAGATGACAGTGATGCATTGGGTGATGAATCGGACAGCGATGGGTATCTTTCAGAGGTATTGGAAAATACACATAGATTAGAAACTGGTCTTCAGTCAGTTGGTTGTGCTTTCTTAGTTTGGTTGATTTATTTTTTTATTGTTTATGATTAGGACTCTGGTCAACTGGAACTTGCTGACAGTAAAATTGAGATTTCTCAAGAAGGTGAGAGCAAAGTACTTTTGTTGTTGTTTTGGTCGTTCATATGTCCATTTATGTTCTCTTCAACTCTAAATTTCACATTTTGATGAAATTCGTGGGCAGGCATCCTTAATGGTAGCGGTGGTGCATTATCTATTCAGAACGTGGAGATTCAAATAGAACTTGAGAAGAAAACAAAAAAACTCAACAAATTGAAGGAAAAGGTGATGGTTGTTTCTATGATTTTGCAGTAGAGTTTTAGGACGTGTTCTATCTAGTTTTCCTCTTTCATTTTATACCTAATCTTTAGTATATTTGTTTTGTTCGTTTTTAATATGTTTGTTTGGAAACATTCCAGGATCCTGAATTTGCTAATTTTATGGAAAGCCATCAGGAGCGTGAACAGTTCAGAAACAAAGATGTAAGTATTATCTCTCATGACAAGTGACATCCTGTTTATATCTAGTATTGTTAGCGAAGGCAAGTCTACATTATGTTTCCTCCATCCTAATGTGACCTCTAGTCTAACTTATGCCTAAGGACTTATATTTACTAATAATCCCATAATGTATATAATCTGAAGGTGTAGCTATCATCATGAAAATACTTAATTGGCTGGCCTAGTTTTGCAGTTTCACAAAAGAATAATGTGAACTGATGGTGTATAAGACTAGTACATGAAAGTATCAATTGGTTCTTCTGAGATTCTTATATTGTAACTTTGGATATTTGATAGCTGAGTCTATGTGATTTAGTACTTTGATGTTCAGAACAATGACCGATACATGCTGTGGAAGATGAGGTTTTCTCCACAAGAAATGCTCTCTTTCTTTACCCTCTCTTCAAAAGTTCTATTTGTCTCAAATGTAGAAGTTAACTTTAGAGTTTAGATACAACTTTCTGCACCTTTCTCCCAAAACAGGTTTTCCATATTGGGAATTTAATGGTGTTTATTTGTTTGTGAAAAGACTCGGGTGGGTGTGTAGGCTGATGATATTCGGCTTTTGTGTTTGTAGCTGTATAACAAGAGATTTCTAGAGTTTATTATATACTTAATTATGTATTTCATGTGGTTTGGCTTTCTAATGTTCTGTTTCCTTTTCATGATGCACTTCTTTGTTACAGTATGCTGATGAGGATGAGGATGGGATGAGTGATGATAATTTGCAGCCAGAAAATGTAGATGGCGTGAATTTTATTTGGGGCAAGTTGCTGACGAGTTCTTCTGTTGATTCCTTTTGTCAACTTGTCACAGAGCAACAAAACGTGTCTGCACTTACTTGTCTGCTGAATGGGTACCGGGCTGCATGCCACTATGGAGCAGAATCAACTACAGTTTATGATGCTTATTCAGGCCACGGAATTCAGAATAGTGAAACCCTTAGCAAGATTTTGATGTTCATCCTTAATGAAGTCGATGGCACATTTAGGGGGCTAATGGGCATACCAAGTTTGGATTCCAGAAAAGAGATGAGTGTGGATTTGAAGAAGAATACCAAATGGAGTACTTTTAAGCCACTAATAAAGTCTTATCTGAGGAGTACCCTTTTTCTCCTGAATCAGGTGGATGACTCTGAGATATTGACCTTCTCCTTGGCACGGATCAGAGCTTCTATGACCTTTTTTACTGCTTTTCCTTCTTTGCTCTGCAGACTGATCAAGGTATTTTAACAACATAGTAGAAACTAACATTGCGTATAATAGACATTTATCATTCTGTGAACCATCTTTGTCAAAAAAAAACACTAGTGCATGATATTATTTACGTGCATGGGTTTCTCGTAGTTGGTACATTAGTATTCATGCATTTGTTTAAGGGTTTTCTATCTACATCTTGTGCATGTTTTATGCAAATTTCGTTCATCTATAAATATACACACTGGAAAATTCTCTGTTTCTCTCCCACACAAAGGCATGTGCATGGTAAAAGAGACAAGTTATAGCTGGAACTCGGAATCTTACAAATTTGGAGTGACCTCAAAGTGCTACTTACAATCATATTTGTACTGCATGGCTAAATCTTTGTTTTATGTCAATCTCGTGCCATTTCTTGTGTTATAACACTTCAAAATGAAAAATGCAGATTGCCGTTCATTTGTGGGCAACAGGGAGAGGAATTGTATCATCTCAAGCCTTTCTTATCATACGAGATGTGGCTTCTTTGTTTCACTCTGATTACTTCGACACCTGCTTTGTTAAGACATATAAATCGTACCTTGGTCATTGCCAATTTATGGAGCCTAGTTTGTTCCAACACATACAGTTTCTAAGAAGTTCCATTATTGACTTATGCTCTGTCGATGTTCAGAAAGCATCTAGCAAAGCATTGGTTTGTATCCAGCAACTTTCTAAGATAATGCAGCAGGGTCTACATACAAAGAAAAAGGTATGACATATTACATGTCTTGCAAGGTTGATCCTTAATTTCAGACATATAAAGCTGATACTCTTTCAATTTAGAAGGTCATATGTGTAGCTTTTAAGTTATAAGTGACCATGGTTCTCTTAGTGTATAGATGACATTCCCTGAACTTGTGCTTGTTTTTCTATGGCCAGGAAGCAATCAAGAAGATATGCAGTTGGCAATACACGAGTTGCATTGATCTCTGGGTAATGTTTATATCAGCTAACATACAGGATTATGATCTTCAGCAATCACTTTTTGTGATCATTCAGATTATAAATGGAGTGGCTGTGTTGTTTTCTGGACCAAGATATTTGCCTCTTAGAATCAAATGCATTCAATGGTTGAATCATCTCTCCTCTTCCAGTGGCATTTTCATTCCTGTTGCCTCTTTTGTGTTGGATATCTTAGAATATAAAATTAGCAAGGATGGTGCAAAACCTGGAAAAGCTTTCAACCATATATCTTCCGTAAAGGTTAGAAATTGAGGAAAATAGAAGTGTATATCTTAAATTTTGTGTTGCTGTCCTTTCCAATTAACTTTCTAATATCAACTACCATCAATACATTATAGTTGTGTTCAGAATATTATTCTCATTAAACTTTTGGCACAGCTTTCAAAGCATTGGTTAAAGTCAAGGAACTTCCGAGAACAATGTGTTTTATCTGCTATCGAACTGCTTTCAGCGCACTTTGCTCAGTGGAGCCATCATATATCTTTTCCAGATCTTGCAACTATTCCACTTATTTGCTTGAAGAAGTTTTATGATATAACTACTATAGAAAGTTCCAGACGTGTAGTGAAGCGTTTCATCGACCAGGTACATTTGTCATAGAAAAAGTTATTTTTATTTGTGATCTCCCTTGATGCTTAGACATAGTGTCTGCATGTATTAATTATTAAATTCCCCTGGAGTTGAAGATATGCTTGTTGGCCATAGTTCATTAAAGCTTCAGGAAAGCTTGTGCAATCCAATATCCCATATTCAATCCCTCATATTAAAATAGAGGTTGTACTGCCCATTATTTTGCACAGCCCAGCCCAGCAAACAATCCTCCCACATCATATTTCTCAATTGTGTGACAGAAGGACATCTCATATGTTAAATAATGTTTGCACTTTTTTATTACTGGTTGCACTGCCTCATGGCTTACGGTAGCTAATAATGTGTTGTCTACGTTGTGACAAAAAAGCTCTGATTTTTGAACTGCAGGTGGAGCAAAATATTGAATTCGTTCGGAAGAAGAGAGATGAAGCAGCCTTTTCACCAACAGATCTGCAATCTGCAGAATTATTTCTTCAGGTTTGGACTCAGTTAACATCCAGTATATTTGATGAACATAACATGCCTTTAACTTTTTATATGGTTAACCTGCAGCTTGAAAAGCAAAATGGCAGTACTCCATTTACACAGTATTACAAAAGCATCATGGACAAGGCTGCTTCTAGAAATTTTACTCTAAATGAGAAGGTGTGATATACCAATCTTCTCTTCTTTACCTTTTCTAATTTTTATACTGGCTATGTATTTTGTAGTACCTTGACTATCAACTCTAGCAGTAGGTAGTGCTATGAATGTTAACTATAGATTCAGTCCAGTAATTGCATAATGATATTGGTAACTGTAAGGCAAGCAGAAGGAACAAAGAAAGCTTTTCCTTTTAATCACATCTACTGTAGTCACCAGATAATGGTCATTCTGCTATTATTGGGCATGTAAAGTATCCCTGATTTTGCATGATTTGTAGTCAAAACCATATTGATTGTTATAAGGAAAATGGTATTGATGCATATTAGTTTCTCTTCAAACATGAGCTGTATTTTACAAATTCATCATTTTAACTCACCATTCCTGGTTGCAGTTCTCTGAAGCAAAGGAAGTAATGAAGAAAGTACAAAGGAAAATTCAGGTGCCTCAAGATAAGAGTTTAACTGAGGGAGTTAAAAGCAAACATCCAGAGAAAAGAAAAGGCACTGTTGATAACAAAGGTGGAAAAGAAGGAAAGATGAAGAAAAAAAGAAACTATTGAAGAATATCATTAATATTAAATTAGGCAATTAATATTAATACATAGATCCCCTAATAAAGAATATCATTTAGTTAGGCAATTTTGATCCTATTAATATTAAATTACAGTTTTCGCGTACCCAATTTATGCTTAGACTTCTTACACAGAACAGACTTGTAATGAAGATGTTCTCTATATCAAACCTGGAATCTAGTCCTTTGACCACGGCAAATTAGTTTTGCTTGTAATCTTAGAGAATTTGTTGCGGAAATATGATGAGAAAGCTTTCTTGGTCATTAGATTTTCTTTCTTTTTATTATGTAGGCCATGATACAAGGGGTGGTTTTATTGACAAGGACAAATTATAATCTAAAACTATTTGGAACGTTGGGGATACCATATGAGGAAGATCATAAAACCAGATTGGAGCTGTGTAGGAACGTGCAAAGGCCCGCCACGGAGTTGGTTTCACAATAGGGTCGAGTTAAAATGTCTTTTACCAACACCCTAATCCTCCAAACGTATTTATGCCTTCTTGTTGAGCCAGGCGATGAGGATTTAGATGTCTATTCATACCTCCATGATTAGCATTTACACCTTATTTCTTTAAGTGATAATTGTACTTGCCAATAGATGGCTCATTTTTAAATAATAAAAATAAATACAACGAAGAGTCTAGATGACCAATACAACAAGAATCTATAAGAAACGTCATAAGAGCTTGGAGATGAATCCTATCAAACCAACACATCAGAGTGGAAAGGGAGTGGCCAACAGAAGCCAGAGCATCAGTAAGACAATTCATCTCTTTGAAAGTATGCGAGAAGATCACTCATTATATAGAAGCAAAGATCAAAATCTTAGACAATAAAATATTATAAATCATTGTTTTTTACAATAATAAAATATTCTGCTCTTATTATAGTGACTATTTTTGACAACTAGTGTGAGCCCTATAAATATTTAACTAATTAAAGTGGGGATATTAATACTTAAATCTTAAATGTGACATTTGCTTAATACATAGATCCCCTAATAAAGAATATCATTTCTCAATTTATAGCTCCACCGTACCTAATGAGTTTTAGATACCCTTATTTGAATCATTTGAAGCAATAGATACAAATACAAAGTTGTATCTATGAACCCCTTTTTTATATTTGATTTTTTTTGTTTTACTTTTCTCGCTCACGTTATGGATTCGGTTTAAGTGCTTGGAAACCATCACCATCAGGTTTAAGGTGTGATAGACCCTGGCGTTTCGACTAGAATTTGAGTCAAGGTTGTAAGAAAAATAGGTCAGATATTGTAAATATATAATCACACTGATTCAATTTATAATAAAATAAATAATTATCATTATAAAATCAAGAACACAATATAAACATGAAGAACACCAATGTTACCAACTCGGATGTAGAAGGAGAGGAAAACGTTGAAGTTGAGTCATGTGTTTCACACACTTTTCTTAAGACAAATTATGTCTCCTCTATCGGTGCAAAGGCTTGATAACACTTGTTTTCTAGGATATAACGACTGCTTGTTCTTTGAAGCTGCACTGCTACCAAAAACACCCAACAAACTTGTTGTACATTCTTTCTATCACAAGAAAGCTTAAAACTAGATAGGGAGATAGAGGGAGAGAGAGAGGACACTAGTACACATGTGGTCATTGATGACATTTAGAAGATGACGTTTTTCGTAAAATGCCATCAAAAGTACCTTTAATGGCGTTTTTATACCAAAATGTCATTGATTCTTCGACTGCAAATTTTTTATGGCGTTTTCAAAGCGTCGTTAAATGTTTATGGCGTTTTTTAAACGCCATACAATTTAATGGCGTTTGTAAAACGCCGTAGTATGATTATTTTCATGGCGTTTGTAAACGCCATAAAATATTTTGAAGACCATTGCGTTTGCAAACGTCTTACTGGGCTGCCATGCTCAATTTGGCGGTTTTTTTTCACTTCGACATTTGAGCCCAAATTTCAGACGCGCCCAAAATTTTCAGCCAAAATTTTAGAGCTAGTGCGCGCCCTTACCTTGAGTCCCTTTAGAATTAGCCCCCCTTTAGTTTTTAGGGCTTATTTTTCAGCCTTAACTCCTTTGCTAAAAGACTCGAGCTCTCGCCAAAAGCCTCACACCACGACCCATCGCAGCAATCGGCAGCACCATCGCTACCGGCCCGGCTCTCTAGCTCGCCCTCACCGTGACCTTTCTCAGCAAACTCCGAAGAGCCCACCCTCTACGAGTGGGAGAAAGTCTCCCTCCTCGACATCGCCTTCGTCCCCGATGACCCCAAACACGGTACATCCCTTTTTGTGATTCCACTGCTTGATTTCTCTGTCCAATTGAGGTAGCTTGCTTATCTGATGCGAATCGGATAACCTGGGGTTTTGTGTCACACCCCAACCCAGGTCGAGCAACATGCAGAGGTTCAGAACAGATTTTGTGAAGCTGGTTTGAGTTGACTTGCTTGGAGGCCGTGACTCTGTCTGGGAATTGTTCTTCTGAATTCTGAGTTTGAGCTAAGTTAAGGTGAGCTCGTAACTACTTGGTTGATTTCCAGAATCTGTTTACAGCAACATTGAGCAATTAATCGTACATTTGATCATGATGTTTACTCATGCTCAACCGATACTGGGTGAAGTCAGTTGTTTTTACCTTAGCGTCAGTGAACTGGGTACTATGTGTAATCGTTTGTTCAATATTATCCAACTTATGCTTTGGTTTATGATTACTGAGAATGAAGTGATGGTTCAAAGTTGGTACCATAACTATACTATCTATATACTACATATTGAAGTCTGGAACCAGAACTATATATACTATCTATACTAAGTATCAGACCATAGCTATACTATCTATACTAAGTCTAGAACCATATCTATACTATCTATCTACTAAGTATTGAACCATAGGTATACTATCTATATTAAGTCTGGAACCATATCTATACCCTATCTACTAAGTTTGAACCAGGCTATACTATCTATACTAAGTATTGAACCATAGCTACAACACCTATATATCTAAGGTTTAAAACAGACTAACAAATAGCTACAACACTCATCCACTACTAATAAATAAAACTTGTCTATACCTATCAAATTAAATAAAACTTCTAAGTAAACTTGTAAATAAAAATATAATACCTATCTATACCTATCAAATGAAACTATTAAATAAAAATATAATACCTATCTATACCTATCAAATTAAATAAAACTTATAAATAAACTTGTAAATAAAAATATAATACCTATCTATACCTATCAAATTAAACTTATACATAAAACTATAATTGACAGGACCCATCCCGAGATTTCCCAGTAAATCCCAAAATGACTCCTGCGGGACCCACCTAAAAGGGTAGTTACCGAAATTTCGGCATAATGTCCCCTAATAGTGAGTAACCCTTCACCTAAAAAATCAAAGTAAACACAGGCAGCATACACTTCTAATTCCATCCCCCTTCCTACTTGAGCCATCCTGCTCACATCAACATACAACCACCTCCACAAATAACAACCACCATCACAAATCTTTTGAAACTTAATAATCTTCAACATAAATAAAAATCAGAAATTCCTGAAATAGTACCGAATAAGTTCCGTACTCTACCCCGAAACATAGTAAAAATACACCCAGGTTATCAGAGCTCTAATATAAAGGAGGAAAAGTACACTTGTAGGTTTTCAGAAACCTACTAGTGAAAACTGTGTGGAGAGGTAACCACTATGCGCCTTCTAATTCGCTGGCCGAACTCTGCAGTCTGGGCATTTTAAGAAAAACAAAGGCCCAGGGGAGAAACATGGAAAATGTTAGAGTGAGTGGACGAAAAATAATCCATGAAACACTAAAAATTCACCACAATAATTAAAACCAATGTTTCATGCTCTCCCAAAGATTTATTGATTTAAATAACATTTATGCACGCCCACAATTACTAAATTTCCACATATTTTTGCATTACCGTCAACAATTCCGACCGTTATTTTGTTGTTCAAACCTTAATTTCGACACTGTAAATCCACGGATAACGTAAGGAAAGTAATTCGCAGTAAAATTATAAGATTCGGGGTGTGACAATAATACAATGCTTAAGCTTCATGGATTGATTGGTTTGTTAAGTTTTTTGTTGGCTATGGTATTGAGTGTTTATTTGTTTGGTGTTTTATTTGATTGGCGGCTCTAAATGCTTGTTATTAGGATGTTAATAGAAATATGAAACTGACCTAACTGTAGAGGGGTTAATATATATAGGACTAATTAGTAGTTAACTGTTTAATAGTTGAATTGTCAAATTTTATTAGGTAAGGAGATCCAAGATTTGTTTCTCCGTTAGCATGGATAAAAGTTGGGTAACATTAGATAAAGAAAGTGCTGAGTATCAAGAAGGGGTTAAACAATTTGTCTTAACTTGGAAGCGGTATGCAAGGAATCCTGAAATGCTTGTATGTCCTTGCGCAATTTGCCGCAACCTTAGCCCACAAACTGTTGATGACATGGAGATACATTTGTTGCATTATGGCGTTGATCCTGATTATGATGTTTGGTGTGCACATGGTGAAGAGGTTGATCCATCTATACAAGTTGTAGATGGTGAAAGTTCAGATCCTATTGATGTGGACTTTGAACTTTCAGAAGTGCATCAAATGTACAAAGATGCAGGCTTTTTTGATGGAGGTGGAAGTTCAAGAACAATAAGCACAGATGAAGATTACAAAAACAAAGTGGAAGAGGCAGAAGTTCCTCTATATCTTGGGTGTAAGAAGAAGCATACAAAACTATCAGCCACCCTCGTATTTTATAAATTCAAAGCCTCTAATGGCGTGGCTGATGAGTCATTTGATGAATTGCTCGAATTTATTAAAGACATGCTTCCAGAAGTTAATACTTTTCCAGAATCTCTCTCCACAATAAAAAATTTCTTGAAAGGATTTGATTTAGGGTATGAGAAGATCGATGCATGCATCAACGATTGTTGCTTGTTTAGAGGTAAAGATAATGCCAATCTAGATAACTGCCCCGAATGTGATGCTCCGAGGTGGAAAGTGAATCAAGTGGAAGTGCAAGTCCAGAAGCTACTGCAACTCCAAAGGTATGAGTAACTAATAGTGTTTGTGTAATACTGTGTTTATATAAATAATTCAACCAATATAAGGTAATGACTATGTCACTATAACTATGTTTTATATTTCGTAGTCAGGACAAGGAAGCTCCCATCAACCTTCAATCCAGGACAAGTGTAAGTTGCTCAACTGGAATGGCGATAAAGAAGAAGTGGCAAAAGGATTCATCTCAGCAGTAGATCCAAAATCAAACGTGCATGGGTACACACTTGGACCTGATTGTTATAGGGTTGCTATTGAAGAAGTATTGGTGGAAAGAGCAGAATTTTATCGCTCTGAGCCTGAATTTGCAAACCTTGGGGATGCACTTGGCAGCACAATTGCTTGGCCGATCAAATACATTGTCTTTGATGATTGAATATGAGGTAAATAACATCCCTTCGCATCCATATGATTTTAGTGTTTAGATAGTTTGATGGAAATATGAAGTGATGAGTCTTATTAAAGGTATAGGTTGATCAAGTGGAAGTTTGTAAGAATCTTATGAGTTATTAGAATTGTCATACTATGTGGTAGATTCAAATTTGTGAGTGGATATTTGTATATGATGTTTCTGCTGAATTTTAGTTAAATTAAAAATGCATCAGCATAAGGTTATTTCCCAGATTTAATTATATATATTTTTTATATACATAAAATTAGATGGCGATTAAAAACGCCATGGAAGTTTCATTTTATGGCTATTCAGAAACGCCATCAAAACTTTTATGACATTTGAAAACCCCATGATATCCACTTTTATGGCGTTTATTAAACGTCATAGAATATTATTTTATGGCGTTTTTAGTTGCCATGGAAGTTTCCGTTTTATGGCGTTTTTGAAACGCCGTTGATATCCTTTTTTATGGCGTTTTTCAAACGCCATGGAGTATTATTTTACGGTGTTTTTCAAACGCCGTGAAATAGGGGTCAAAAGGACGGCGTCACTTTAGACGGCGTTAAGGGACGGCGGCAAAAAACGCCGTGAAAGGCTTTCCATGGCGTTTTTCAAACGCCGTTGATGTCTGTCTGTGTACTAGTGGGAGATGATTTGAGTTGGTGTGTCTAGAATGAGGGAATGAATCACCTATTTATACAAGGAATGTGATCTTCAATTGAATGTCATGAATAACAATCCATGAGTTACAACCTTTTATTAGTCCACTCATATCATTGAAGTCATTGAAGAGGAAAGTTCAAAACGTTTCATATATTCAACTTTGAGTGACTGTTCACATTCACTATATGATCATCTAATTAAAATGGTTATTTTCATCATTTTTTCCAACAATTTCCTACATGAATGAAATAGGCAACCAAAGACTCATAGACTTGGTGATTTCTACGCTTGAAACCTGCTTAGGATAGGTAGGTTTTATCCTTTCCTTTGAACCTTCCCTTATGAAATTATGCTGACTTTACTAACTAGACAATGTACACGATGTCTAAAATCTTTTTGTCATTTGTATAAAAGATAACATACCTCACACAAGAGTCTTCTTGATACTTTACAGTTCTCACTTTTGTGTTCATTTTGGCCCTGGATACGAGCCTGTTTCTGCAAGAGTTTGATAAGAATTGTGCCCTAAACAATTATCTTAGAAGCGGCCTCACTTCTCTTTTACATAGATGATTTCTTAATTAAGAGTAATCTGCATTACATGCAAGAATCATTAAGAGTAACCCCACGTTCGAATTTCCGACGTGTAAAAATCATTAAAAGCTGTTGTTTATCCTTATTCCTTATGGACATTATTGTTTTCGTCATAGAATGGACATGAGAAAAATCCCTATAGTGATCTGACATGGTATTTACAATTTAGTTTTCCATTTTGAATCTAGATCTTGGGATCTCCCGTCACCTAGGTTAGATGTGCAATGCAAAGATTTTTAATTTATAGGTTTTAGTTTCATTCCCCTCGATGATTTATCAACAAACTCTCTATTTAACCTTTTGGTTAACGGATCTGTAAAATTATCTTTTTGCATTATATAGTCAATATAGATAACTCCAGTAGAGAGTAGTTGTTTGATGATATTATCTCTTTCACGAAATGTCTTGACTTACCATTATACATCGCACTATATGCCTTGCCAATTGCAGATTGACTATCACAAAGTATGTGTCAGGACCCACTACAATTTTTTCTCTTAAATCTGAAGTAAATCCTACAGGGTTCCAACTACAAATAAGATTTTCCCAAAAAAATCAGGAACCCCTATTTAGGTTTAGAGTAAATCTAACATTTGGGAGAGAATCAGAAATATACAAGTACACGGAAGTCATTATAATATTGACTATGTATGTCTCTTTTCCTTGTACGCCTGATCTCAACAAAGCTAGCCTACAAGCAGGGCATTTAAAAACGAAGAACCTAGAAATTTTTTTTAAAACAACATTAAAGTAAGTGAACAAAAGTAAAGTTAATACCAATAGAGGAGAGTCACATTTACACTCCTAAATTGTAAACTACACTCCACTACCAACCTTTAATATATTCTATCCTTTTAATGAATGTAATTTATGTTTTGCCCTTCATTTAAAAACAGCCTGAAATTCTGCACTACGGGATGGGATCTCCAAAAGATGATCAAACACAACAAATAATCAAATCCAGTAACCATAATGGTGGCCTCCTCAGCCACGGTTTCTTCAGTTTTAACACCAAAGTCCTCATTTTCTCATGAACCTTGATCAACCCATCAACTTGCCAACATTGAATTTGGGAGCTTTCAAGATCTTGAATTTTCAAATGAAACATTTTGTAATGAATAGATGCTGCTTTATGTTCAAATCACCACTTTCTTCAGGTCCACATCCACTATCACCCTAACATGCAGCTCTAACTATTCCCGCCATCAATTCACCGTCCTAGCCACCACTTCCGCAGTCCACCTCCACTTCAACAATTTTAGCCGCTGCCACCACCACTTCTCCGTCGGGCCTTGGCCTCTTTCCAGGGCTTCATCTCGCAAGCCTAAAGTGCTAGCCAAGGTCGGTTCGAACTTCGAAGCACAGAGACCCACCGATTGGCAGATGCCTTCCTAGAGAGTGATAACATTAACCAAAAAATCGAGTTTGATGAAGAAAAGTTCGAGTTCGAGTGATAACATTATTTACACTCCTGAAGAGTGAGATTTGTAATTTGTAAATGGATGGAGATTATGGAACTGCAGTGTAGGTAGGGTAGAGATTGAAGGAGAAAAGAAGAGAGGTGAGTGAGGAATAAGGTGACTGATTGAAGTTTTTTCTCTTCCTTTTTGGGTAAATAGCATAGCTTGAAGACGACCGAGGACAGTTGACTGATTCGGTGCATGGCGGAGACTAATTGGAGTCTCGTATAAGGGCAGAAGAGACAGTACAACGTTGAAAGTAATAAAATATAATAAAAGTTGATAGTGGGAGTGTAGTTTGCACGCATCCCTTCTAATGAAAACCTCTAAGTTGAACACTTTTCAGTTTGTTCCGCTTTTCGATCTTATATCCACATCTTAACCGTTCATTTTATAAATATTTATGAGTAGATAATTTCTTTAAATTTTCAACTAAATTGGAAATCGTTAAGACATTCATAAGTGTGATTTACTAATTATGAACTTGAACGGTCCATGTTTGACAGATTTGGTTAGTCCATTGATTTGATCTACAACTAGTTTTTAACGATCACCAATTTGGCTGAAATTTTGTATGATTGATCTACTTATATAAATCTACAACTTCAATGGTTAAGATGTCAAAATTTGATCAAAAAGTTCGTCTAATAAAAAATTAATTCAAAAGTCGTCAACTAGTTCTTAACTTATAGACCCTCATTAAAAGGGCTCTCGTAGTTTGAAATTTGATGAGTGCAAATTTTACTCTTCTAATAATAAACAAATAATGAAAACTAAACTTTTTCCAATTTAATTTGCCACAAAACACTTATGCCTGCAACATTTTAAACTTATCCAATGTATGCAATGAAACTAAAGGAAATCAATCCCATTGATTCAAATGAATCGTAGAAAGGGGGAGAAATTTTACAAAATAATAGTAATAAGCTTCCCAAGGTATATGTTAGGACCTATCTGGGCGGGTGCAGCAAAGGCACTGATAAGCTAGTATGTCTCACATCGCACATTGCCTGGGGGAGACGAGTTGGGATACTTATATATACTGAGCTAGCACCTTCCATGAGACATGTTTTGAGATGAAACATCAGAATCAAAACCGTGAGAGCCCTCGGGCTCAAAGCGGATAATATCTTAATGTGATGCGCAGGGCTGTTACAGTATAATCGAAGCATCCCAGACTCTAGTAGCGTTAGTCTGAATAAACTAGAGAAGGGGAAGGCTTTTAGCATAATAATATCAATGAGCGTCACAGACTAGGGTCGGAGCCTTTTAGGCTCTATGAGCGTCTCATGCTTAGAGCCCATCCCATCTTCAGATGGGAACCGTATATCTAGCGCTCAACTCATGTAACGCCTTAACCTGAATTTAAATGAGCTATTTTGAAATTTCTAAGAATAAACATGAACATCAAAATTTTCAACTTAATACTTACAATTAAGAATCGCAATCACTGCTCAAGATCTATCCTTACTTATTGTAGATGATGTCAACTGCCAATCTCCTCCATCTCAGCTTTATACATGAACAATCAGAGATTCTACACTGGTGGAACCATGATCTATGATTAGATAAGCATCAACCACATGGTCTTCGAATCCATCTCGCGCAAGTAATACTCTGTCTAATCGTCGCTGAAATTGTCAGCTCCAGACGAATCCAATTGTTGACTCGTCGAGCAAAGACTAGAGAGAGGGTGTGATGATCTAATTGACCCAGTTGGGTCGTTGGGTCGAGAACTTGAGCTAGAGATCTCTCTTCCCCGTTGAAAATCGTTGTCTTCCTCTAAAGAGAAGAGTAGAGGATTCGGGTTCTCTCCCAAACACCCCCAAATCCCCCTCTCCCCCGGGCAAAATCGCTCGTCTTTCCCTTTCATTTTAATCTTGAGTAAATTGCATGGTCGCTACCTGAACTTATGTGCAACGGTTATAGTGATACACATACTTTAAAAACTATCAATGTGGTTCTTGATCTCCATTTTCTCTATTAACGAAGGGTCTAAGATCAATTTCCATCACGACGTTGACTATTCATTGACGTATAAAGGGTAAAAATGACTTTTCACTCTTTTCCATATTTTTTGTCGAATCTATCTCTCATCTTAAGCTAGAGAGAGAGAAAAGAAAGAGAGTTGGAGTTGTTTTTTATAGGAAAAAAGAAGGGGGTTCATTGAAAGGTCTGGTTCTTTTCAAGAGGTAAAAACAAGTAATCAATTGAAGATTTATGTTTTGGTCGGTGTGCCCTTTGATGCAAATTTAGCGATTGGAAAAGAAAAGAGAGATCATAGCAGCAACTAGGGCCTTTTGTGCATGTTTTGTTCCTTGGTTTTGGTTGGACTCCTTTGTGCTTTTTGTGTCCTCCCCTACTCAGCATTGTGGTGTTAGATTGTAGGATCGTTTTCTTCTATAGGATTCTCAGAAATAGGGTCAGTTGTAAATTTTGGAAGGAATATGGGGCAGAGTCAGAGGAGGATTTGGAATTTTTAGAGGGAAGATAGTGAATCAAACATGAGCGTTTTGGCAGCAAGTGAGCGGCTTTTGTGTATTTGGGATCTGGGTTTTGCATTGGAGATGTGAAAGGTGGATTCTTTAGTGATAATGGAGGACAAGATGAGAGTTGGAGGAGGGTTGCTTAGTGGTGCACAGTCTAGTATACTGGAGGAGATGAAGTCATTGAAAGAACTGCAGGATCATTCTGGTTTTTTCATTTGTTCCCTTCCTCCTTTCTTCTTCTTCTTCTTCTTCTTCTTCTTCTTCTTCTAGAATCCAACAGTCTAGTCTAAACTACTGAAATAATTCCCATATTCTGGATCTCCAACTCCATAAGAAAAATCAAAGCTTGCAACAATAACCAGATTCTAGATCTCCAACTCCACACAATCACCCCTCTCTAACAGCAACCCAGATTAAGATAAACTCACAAAGACCCAATTCTCCAACAAAGTTACAAACTTGTTCATCGACTCTCATCACAAAACAAAACCCAAAACCTTATCGAACCCAATTCACCTGACTGACCAATAAGTCACAACAAACAGAACAAAAGCAAAAACCCTTATGGGTAAACATTCAAGGCATCCCCAAAAAAAGCAAGAACAGAATGAGAAGAACAAAAATAAATATGATATGGGGGTTGGTTGTTGGTATTGACGTACCAGATATACAATCTGTACCCTGTGGTTGGTTAGCCGCCATGAATTCGACTCATAGAGCAAAGAAATATAGAAGAAGAAGAAGAAGAAGAAGAAGAAGTGATGAAACTCGATCTGGTGAGAGAGATTCGAGAAATCTGAGGAGGAAGAAAAAGAGACATAGAGACTGAGGTTATTTTTGTCATTTTATCTTTTTTAGTCGGGTCATCACGATCACGTCAGCAAATAGATGACGCCGTAACGGAAATTGGTCACGGACCTTCGTTGATAGCGAAAATGGAGTTCAGGTACCACATTGATAGTTTTTAAAGTATGGATACCATTATGACCGGGGCATATAAGTTCAGGTATTAGCCATGTAATTTACTCTTTAATCTTTTTACATAGGTCGGTTCCTCTCCTCCTCCCACCAGCTCTTTTCCCTAAAAAAATATCTTCAGGTCGGTGGTTTTGAGACCTCGAAGCTTTTGTGCCTTTTTTATTTATTTTTTATTAACTCAAGAGGCTCACATATATATTTATTATCATTATTATTTTAAATTATTGGGTATTACAACTCATCTCCTAATGAGGATTGCTATAACTAGCTAACAATAATAAATATATAACAATATCTTTATAATGATTAGTCTTCCAAGCTAGAGTCGGAGCCTCTCAGGCTCTATAAGCATTCAACGCTCAGCGCCCAACCTATCTTCGGATGGGGACCGTTATATCTCAACGCCCAGCTCACTTTTTACTGAGGACCGCTATAAAGACTAGCTAGCAATAAATGTATATAGACGACCCTTATGTGGTGAACTTAAATAACCACACTATACTAAGAACATACCTCCCCAAAATAACGTATGTACATGGTACGGTACCCAACTGTATCTATACGTATTTACCCATCAACAATGAAATCCTGTAATAGAAAGTTTCCCCGACATGTCAAATAAAAATCAATAAATAAAACCGGTGGTTTAAATGAAACTCACATAAATGGCAGGAACCCTCTTTAATTACCAACCGCAATCCCATTAATATTATACCTAGTATTAGGTAATAATCGTTCAATGAAAGTACGATATAATAAAGTAATTACCTTATAGAAATATGATTTTACCAAAAATCTAATTTTCAGTAACTATCTAACTAAGGAAAAATTAACAATTTAAATTGTGCACTTACTTCCAAAGATAATCTCACTGAAAGATATCATTTTCATAATTTAGAATTCAGTAAAAAGATAATTCATTTACTGTTGTAAATGTTAATTTCTTATGTGGCTGTCCACGTCATTAGTAAAAAGATAATTCATTCACTGACAATAAGTTTGTCGTCGGCTAAAATGCAGACTTTAGCCGACGATTGTTATTACTGTGGTCTGCTAAAGTATGGCCCATGAGCTTTAACCGACGATACTTTAGCCAACAAAAGTTCGTCGACTATTATTTTAGCTGACTAAAAAGTCTAATAGGCCGACAAATTTCTTTCATCGGCTAAAGTGTTTTTTCTGGTAGTGTATTCTCTTTGACCAAGGCATTGAATGCTTTGTTTACTCTTGAGGAGGAGTAGATCAGCTCTCTCTCTCTCTCTCGCTCTCTCTCTCTGTCCTTCTCGCCAGCGGCCTTGGTTTTTCCGATTTTTCTAATTTCAAGTTTACCTTTCTGCCACCAGTATGACAACGTCGGAGCGATGTCCACCTCCTCAATCTGTACTTGGATTTGATGAAATACTAAGTTTTGTATACTTGGATCTGGGGTTAATATATATACTTGAATTTGGAATATACTGGGGTTAATATATATACTTGGATTTGGAATATACTGTGGTTAGCATATTTGGATTTGATGTACATTGAGGTTAGATAGATTTGGATTAGGAGTATATTGGGGTTAGTAGACTTGGATTTGATGAAATACTAGAGTTAGTAGAATTGGTTTGAAGTATATTGAGGTTAGTAAACTTGGTTTTGATGTATATTAGGTTTTAAACTTGGGTTTGATGTATAATGAAGTTAGTAGACTTAGTTTTGGAGTATAATGAAGTTAGTAGAGACTTGGTTTTGGAGTATATTAGGGTTAATAGACTTAGATTTGAAGTATACTGAGATTAGTAGACTTGAATTTGATGTAGATATAACTCCCAGTAAACTTTTCTATAAAAGTTATTGTCCCTAGTAGAAAAAAAAATCTGACAAAATTCCTGCTGCAAGTAATTTTTCGACGTCTGGCGATCGGTGACCAGAGTCCGGTGACTGGCGAGGCGAGGCTCCGACAAAATATTTTTTCTCATTTTCTTTCTCCAAGTGTGTATAAGCAACAAGAGTAAAATTTTATTAAAAATATTATTTTATTATGAATTGAATAAAATTTTTATATATTTAGGTATTAATAAGTACACTTTATATTAGAATAAACATTTAACTTTTCAATTCATTGGTTTGAGTTTGACTTTTATTTTTTTGTACAAATTGTCATATCCCAAAAAAATCCACATCCACTAATTAATTCGGGTGAAAATAATTTTCTCAAGTTTGATTAAGGCTCAAAATCAGCCACCAAAAAAGATCCAAAGTTAATTTGTGTCGAGTACGTCCACATCCGTATGCGCGCACATCCACCTCACACTGTTTCTCCGTTCCGTTTTAGCCCACCAACTTCATAGGAACTCACTCTCCAAAAGACAAACCAAATACATGTCCACCTCACAAACCCTAAAACATGACTACTTACTATTCTTTCAAATCTTTTCCTCTCTTACCACAACGTCACCACACAAAACCAACCTCAAAGCCAAACATGAGACGTAGGTATCGCACTTACCATACAAACCCTATATTACACGACGTGTAACCTAAACCCCCACCCAATGTTGCTGCTTCTGCTCCATATATTCCTCCCCCAATACTAACAAGCTCAAGCAAACCTCATCAAGAAATCAAGAAACAAATCTTTCAATATGAAGCGAACCCACTACTCGTTCATGGAGGAAAACCCCAACAACGCCACCAACAACCAGATCAAGCTTCCTGCATTCTCCGGGAAAAGAAGTAAACACTGCGGCGGAGGCCATAACGAGCTTGTGGGGTTACAGAATATGTCTGCGACCGAGTGCTCTGGACGCGAGAGGCTGAAGAGACACCAGGAGGAGGTGGCCGGACATGTGACGATACCGGAGTCTTGGGGTCAGGAAGAGCTGCTAAAGGACTGGATCGATTACTCTCCGTTTGATGCGCCGCTGGTTCCGACAGGGCTCAGCTCGGCTCGAGAAGCACTTGCTATGGAGGGTCGACGTCGTCGAGCAAGTAATAATAATGCTCAAGGAGTCATGGGGATACAGAGTAGGTGTTGAAGATAGTTCAAAGTTTTTGCATTTCTATTGATATATTTAGATAGTAAATCAGAATATTCATTTTGTTTAACTATTTTGAAGGTTTCATTTATTACCTGATAACTCAATCATATTAATTCTCTCTAGAGATATCACTTCCAGTAAATGCCTGGCACGCCATGCAGCAATATACATGTATATTTACTATTGATAATAATGAAAAACAAAGATTGGTTTCATGGATATATTCCATCGTTGTATATTTTATGATCGAACTCAAGAATCATACATGATATCAGGAATAAAGTATGATTATGCTTGATCTGTTACATTGCTGTGCTTGGTGGAAATCAATGTTTACCTATTGTGATCCGACCACTTGCTTGTAACTGTATACTTACGATGTAGAACATTAATCATATACATTAGACAGCAGATTACCTTCGATCATGAAAAAATTGTTTTTTTTATGTTGGGTAAGATTTAATTTGTAGAAATATCAATAATAGATCTAGCTACGTAAATAATTAACTTTAGCTATTTCATTAGCTCTGGATCTAAATCATTCAAAGGAAAAAAACTAGACAAAGAAAAGAAACTATATATGAACTTGGACTTGCTTCATTTCAATATTAAAGGTGGAATTTCCTAATTTTCAATGTAAATTTAGTTAAACATCATACCAATCTTTTGGTTAGTTACTATAATTCTTTTATTCATACGTTGGCTATTAGCTAGCTTGTCGAGTAATTTGCAAATTTATCAGAGTCTAGAGCTCCCAATTCCTGCATATGAAAATCATCATCCTTCTTTCGAGTGAAACCTCCACCTTGTTAGAACGATCGATTAAAATTAGATCAATATAGATGGAGACCGAGGTTGATGAAATGGTAATATTGGTATCGGTGGTGTTGTACTTGTTGGTAGTGGAGTTCATACTTCATATCCATGTGTTGGATAATGAGATCACTCAGATCAGTCTGGGTTCTCATGCTCATGACGAATGGGTGATAATTTACTGAGATGCTAGTTCACAGCAAATCATCACCCTGTAGTACAGTAACCCCTTGGTTTGGAGCTGTCGTTGGTAATACGTTGCTACAAACAGTTCTTAGAGGGATTCATTGGCTGGGAGCGAGATCAAGCATATCTTTCACTGCTGAAACCTGGTGAATGATAGTTGGATTAAGCAGAGTTTGGAGTGGAGCTAGTGATCTATTATGACGCTCTTTATTAGTTCTTGATCGAACATCCTCCTATTTCTAGATCAAGCCATGTATCCATCTCGTATCATGTGGTTTGTTTACACTGAAAGCTACAATACTAGGTACATATTGGCCGGACGCACCAAAGGGTTCAACAATAAGAGGACCTACGTACGTACGCTGCTTCACGAATAATGCAAATATAGTAGTAGTAGTAGCAGAGCAAATGGCTCATGCGACGAAAATATATTTTTTCACCGCATGAGTTCACACTAATGCGATGAAAATAAATTTCGTAGCATAATTCTGAACTGATGTGACGAAACACATTTTGTCGTATAGTGCTGACTTATGTGACAAAATATTTTATTTTGTCGCATAAGTTCATAATCATGCTACAAAATATTTTAATTTTCATCGCATCAGTTTTGGATTTTCCTCCAAACTTTCCCCTTAGCCCTGACTCATGCGACGAAAGATTTAAAATTTTGTGGCTTCAGTTGACACTCATGTGACGAAATTTTGAATATATCGTCGCATCAGTTTTGAAATTTTTGCCAAAATTTTCCCCTCTAGCGCTAACTAATACGATGAAATATTAAAAATTTCGTCGCATTAGTTCACACTCATGCGATGAAATTTGTTCATTTTGTCGCATTAGTTTTGACAAAAATTTTGAATTTTGAAGCATTCAGCCAAAATTTCCCCCACCCTCCTTTTCTTCTTCCTTCTACTTATTCACCACCACCCATCCACTTCTTCTTTTCTTCACCACCACCCCACTAGTGGATTTGGGCTCTTAGGCGACGAAATATTTCCGTCGGTTAGGCTAATTATTCCGTCTGTCAGGATCCTAGCTGACGGAAATTCCGTCGGTTAAGATTCGTCGGCTAAGACGCGTCGGTGAAGATCCTAGCCGACGGAAAAAAAATATTTTGTCGGCTTAGGTACATCTTAGCTGACGGAATATGTTCATCCTGGCCGACGCTATTTTTCGTCGGCAAAAAGTATTGCCGACAAAATTATATCCTCAGTTAGGAAATCGTCGACTATAGATACATCTTAGACGATCACAAAATTTTTCTTTACAGACGGAATATTCCGTCAGCTAAGAAGCACTATCTTAACCGACAGAATGTTTTCTTCGTCTACAACGTAGCAGACGAAAAAAATTTACTCTTATCAGACAGAATATTTCGTCGGCTAAGATTATTAACTCTTAATAGACAGAAATTCTATTTTTTCGTCTGTAAAAGTGAGATCATTGCCGACGGAAAATAGTTTCTTCCGTCGACTACGACTATACAAATATTTGTTTATTTGTTTATTTTTACATTTATTCTTTTTGATTTTGAATTAAATTTTTCTTTTGATAAATTGTTAATTATTTGTGTTGATTTTTAATTTATTTACCGATAAAATTCATAATATAATATGAAATTTTTGTTGTTATAGAAATAATTATAATATTTAAACTTAATACAAAATTATTATTAATATAAAAATTATAAATTAATAATTAAAATTGTTCATAAATAAGAAAAATGTTTATACATTTAAAAAATAATCGGTGTCAAATGCCTGAGAAGACTGTGGAGGAGGAGTCGAAGATGACTGTGGAGGAGTCATAGAAGGCTGAGGAGGAGGATGAGCCGTAAACAAGTCGGGAGGAGCCGTAAACAAGTCGGGAGGAGCTTCTATACCTAAGCGAGAAAAGATGAAATCTATCTGTTCGTTTACTTCGGCCATCTTATCGTCGTACCACGCATTTCTTGCCTTAGCGTGCTCAGTCTGCTGCTTCCAATGCTGGACCTCCCGTTCAAGTCGGTCTGTGACCTCTCGAAGCCGCTCTATCTCTTCATTTGGAGGCACACGACTACGCATGGTCGAGCTGGATGAGGACTGGCTCAAGTCTCGCTCAACTCCTCGTCCTATCCCTTTAATCTCCTTGCCTTTACGCTTGATCAGTACAGTATCCAACACATCAATTTGTTGTGATGCTATGTTTTCCATGATTTGCTCCTCCATAGCTTCAGGGTTTGACTCCTTAAAGCTTGTTTTTCGTGATTCTACCTCCTGAAGCATCTTGTCCTACATAAACAAAATAATGCTAAGTATCCAAATTAATAAAGTGAAATAATAAAATTATTAATTAAAGGAAATATACTTACATATTTCTGGGTGACCAATTCATCCTCGGGTCTCATATAGCTCTGCTCGAATCCCTTGATGATCGGCAACGTCTCACCTTTGTTCCTCAAGTCCTCCATAATGTAGACGATAGGAGAAGACCAGCTGTGGTGATGCATCTTCTTCAAACCACGGTTCTTCTTGTTAGCCTCCGAGAGTTTCTGATGCACAATTTAATTAAAATATCATTATTATTATTTTTAAACATATATTCACTAATATCTTATTTTAAATAAATAATGTATGTGTAAACTTAAATTATAAAATTGTATTATAATATTTAAAAGGCATATCTTGAACCCCTCGCTCTTAAAATGCGTGCAAAGAAATGTCCACTCATCCTCCGTCCCATAAAACTCCCCCGACATTCTTCCTGCTCCATGCTCCTTGTAGACATTGTGACACTGCCATTTTCACTCTTTGTACCTTGATTGTGTAGTGTCCATAATCCACTTGAACGTCACCTCGTCATTTTCATCCCAAGAGTACGATGGCTACGAAAAAAATTCAAATATTAATACAAATAATATGTATATTAAATTGTCCAAATTAATCACATTAAGTAAATTACGTGAGAATTTACTTACCGACAATGAGTTCCACAGCTTCCACTGCTCCGGTTGCTCAAGGTCTTGGAAACTCTTAGCCCTGATCCCAACTATGGACCGTACGGCCGACCTTATGTCCATGACCAAAAAACTGTTCACCCCCTTCAGCTTTAGTCCCTTCATTCGAGGGCAATCATTTACAGGAATTTTCCCCCAAGTCTCTGGCACAAGGCCTATGTCGTCTTTCAACACACAAAACCCCGTTTATTTTACGATGGGGGACCTGCATGAAATTAAACAAAATATACGTCATTGAACTTATATTTACAAACTAAAAAGGTGGAAGTTAATATAAGTAAATGAATAAATAAGTAAATAAAATATGCTAAAAATAAATAAAAAATATAATAATAAGACTTGAATATAAAATATTTAAAAAATAAAGAAATTAATTAGGTTTTTTATTTTATTATTACATTTTATATTGTATTTAAAAATTCACGTAATTAATTTTTATTGTTTTTATTTTATTTAACAAAATAAATTAAAATAATTAATTTTTATTAATTTAAATGTTATTGTTCTTATTTTAGTTATCAAAATAATTTAATTAATTTTTATAATCAATTAATACTTATAAAAATTAATTTTTACCTTTGCTTTACAGCGGGCACTAGGAATAGGTCTGCTAGTGGTAGAAGACTCGATGTTTCAGTCGTCGGCTCAGTAGTGGAAGTCGTACCGGATGTGATGATCGGTGGCCTGATGATCAAAGGAGGAGCCCTTGATGGTATTGTTCCCCCAACAAAGGTGTGGGCTGCCCGGTAGTAGCCTGCCTATGTATGGCCTCCATCAACTATGAGACCTTATCCGACCGTTCCTTCCTCTTCCCAATGATCGGCATCGTGAAACAATTTATTACACAATTCACCAACCAAAATGACGTGCATTAGATATAATTCATTTTTGTATAATTCACATATCTGAACTTCATTTTTGAGATGCATTAAGCACTCAAGTATCACCACATAGCAGAAAAATTAGAAACAACTTAATTAGATCTTAGTTCTACAAACTTTGTATTTAAACCGTAACTACCAAACATACTTTTTGAAGCACTCATGTTTAGACCGTCTCTATTTTATCATTACACATAAACATTATCCAATATCTCAAAGATCAATGACTATTTATCGTCATCACACACATAGCACTATTTATGAATAGGTAGATGTCATGTATATCTGAAAGAAAAATAATGATGCAACAGTTACAAACAACAATCACATTGGATATTAGCTAATAGCTACTTTCTACACATAGTTTATAACTTTGGGGATTTCTAGGACCAATCTGACCCAGGAGTTAATCAACATGCACCAACCTAAATGTATTCACTAGTCACAATTGCTTCTACTACTCACCCTTGAGACTCTAACTGACTTTCATTTTTTATTTCTCTATCTCTAATTGACCCAATATCAGAGCTATCTGCAGTCAACCTGACCCGAAAGAGTAAATAGCCATATCATCGTTGCTTGACTAAAAGTTGATTCCCTACTGCAAGCCAGAGTAAGCTCTAGGAGTTAAGATGTTTTTCCCTCCAGTCCTTCACAATTATGCTGGTGTAGCACTTTGAACTCAGAAATTCATTCATCAACAAATATAGACGAGTATGATGCACTAGTTATCGAAAAGATTTCATAACAGTAAAATCGAGGAGAGGATTGAGAAGACAAACCTGGAGGCAGAGACGAAGACGAAGGAGGAGGTAGTGATCACAATTCAAGGACGAAGAAGGAGATGAGTCTGGAGGCAGAGACGAAGACGAAGGAGGGAGGCAAGGATGAAGATGAAGGAGGAGGCAGATGTGGCGCTCGAGGGGGAGGAGACGAAGGAGGGGGAGGCAGTGATGTGGCACTCGAGGCGGATGTGGAGGAGGAGGGGAAGCAAGGATTTGGCGGAGGAGGAGGCAGTGATTTGGCGGAGGCGCTCGAGGCAGTGATGGGTGGATGATGATGGGAGGAGACGATAGCTTATGGTGGAGGAAGATGGTGCTCGATTTTAACGGTGGCGGTGGGGGAATTGTGGCGGTGGAGCTCGGGGGCGGTCGGAGTGAAGAGAGAGTTTGACGTCAAAGGTGGGTTTTTATAGTTAGTCAAGACAAGCTTAGGCAACGGAATATACTTGTCAGCTAGGTTAAATTCAATTTTCATGAAAAAAAGCGGAAAAACAAACCGTCAAAATTTTCAGGATCTTAGTCAACGGAAAAAAACAATTCGTCGGCTAAGAATACCCTAGTCGATGAAAATTTCTATTTTCGTCGCCTAGGGAAACACATTTAACCAAAATGATAAAACAACTTAGTCGACAGAAAGAATTAAATTCGCCGGCTAAGAGTATCCTAATCGACGAAAAATACACTTTCCATCGCCTAGGAAAATGAGTTTCTTCTAAATTCTTTTTAATTCAAGGCTATGGTCACAGAGTAAATTACGTTAACCGAAATTACTTGAGTTTTCAATGGTAGACGCATTTCATCATTTCGTTCATAAATTATTTCACGACTTTTTTGAGTTTGAAGCTTCTAAGTAGAGTTTATTTTTGCAACGGAACATTTACTTAAAACTTAGTAAACAAGTTCTACAACATTAGTAGGCATGTTGTCATTTTGATGAACACACTTAACAAACAAAAATATGACCGTCTGATATAACCACCATGATAAAATACACTTATCACGAAAAATTCAACTTCATCCGAAAATGATAAGGGATCGATCCGGACAGTCAACCTGACCGTCAAACAAAAAAACACACGGAAATGGTCATTTAACCGTTCAAATTACGTATTTTGGTTGGACTTTAAACTTTAAATAGTTTCTATTCGATGAGACGCAACCACTGATATAATAAGTTACTGAAAATATTTTGACTCTTAGTCGACGGAAAATATTTAATCCGTCGACTAAGAGTAGCTCAGTCGACGAAAAATGTACTTTCCGTCGAATAAGAAAAATAAAATTTCTTCCAACTTCTTTATTAATTCATGACATCTTCTGCAATTAGAATAATAATAATAATAATAATAATAATAATAATAATAATAAGCACATAAATAATTGATGAAAGTTAGTTAATGATCGATGCAAATTCATGATGATCAATAAATAACTGAATCGAAGATTATAACGGAAAATAGAGTACATCTGATCCCTAACCCAAATTAAGATTTAATCATACCCATCTTCATAATCTTTGTCTTCGGTATCATCATCCTCCTCAAATTCTTCTATCTCCTCTTCTTCGTCTTCGTATTCGTCTTCAACTTCGGGCACTTCTACTTCAATGTAACCCGTAATGGTCGGAACGTGCTGGTCATTTATGCGAATATTGTAAGTATCAGGAATTACAGATAGAGTTTCCCAATAATATGATTCATTCGGTTGAGATCTCGGTTCACTCTCATTCACCTTAATGTAGCTGCACTCCATATATTCCTATGTGACATTACCTGCACCACTTTCCAACCTTCACCCATAGCCGAATCATCAAGATAAAAGACTTATTTTGCCATGGTGGCAAGAACAAACGGCTCATTGTCATACCATGATCTGTAACCATACTTCTGTGTACGGTTGGGTCTGTATTGAACCATTTGCACTTGAATAACACGACTGGCATACCGTACCCGTAGATTAGTTCGATGACACTGATGATCACCCCGTAGTAGTTGAAATGATTGCCCTCAACCATGACTCCATTGTTTTGGGTGATGAGACCTTCATCTCGTTCTGATGTCACAAACTTAACTTCGTTGACAAAACAACTCGCACAAACTCTGTGCTTTTGAGGTCGGCCAGCCAACAGGTGCAGTTCGGGGTCATAAAATTATGTCTGGTTCTTTTGAATATCCATCATCTGCAAAATAGATAGATTTTGTCAAACAATACCCTAGCAAATGGTCTTAAAATTATAACTAACTTGAGAAGAATGTGCCCAAATCGGGAAGTAGTCAGGAAAATCTCTCTTTTAAATGGCTTCCATCCCATTTTGTCTGCTCAAATGGTCATCTAGATAGGGCTCCGCTTCATCGCAATGTTGAAGGACGCACCAATGCGCCTCCTTTAATTCTTTGCCACGCAATCTATATTCCTTACATAGCCTGCCATATGGTTGTACATCATTAGAAAAAACAGAAAAATGAAATTGATTTCTCCCTCCTGAAGATTCCCTTGCCGTGACTTCATCATTAAGATGTGTTGTAGTAGGTTACACACTCAGCAGTAATGTAAGCCGCCGTGATCGAACTTTCAGGGAAACGCTTGTTCCTCTTCATCTTCTTGTAATCTCCTAGTTGCCTACAAATTAAAGTTATTGGAAAAATTCAATTATCTTAAGACTTTAGCTAAAAAGGTATAGATTGGATACATACCTCTCGTTTGGATAGCACCAAATATATTGTACCAGACCCGTAAGCAATACTTGTTCAGGAAGGTAGAGCATAAGGTGGACCATGATGCTAAAGAAAGTGGAGGAAAAGATCCTCAACAGCTTGCACATGATATACGCAATATCTGCTCCCAATGATCGAACATCTGACTTTTTAGCTCTTTAGCACACAATCTCTGAAAGAACTTGGATAAAACCACTAACATGTCAACAACATCACTCTGCAAATACGGGCGAATGACCACCGGAAGAAGACGTTGCAGCTGAATATGACAGTCATGGGTCTTCAACCCGCTAATCTTATTTTCGTCAATCTTAATACATCGAGCTATATTTCCGGCATACCCGCTCGAAAATTTAACCTCACGAAACCACTTAAATATTTTGGACCTCTTATCAGGAACAACAGTGTAGCCTGCTTGAGGCATATAACCTTTACTGGTCTTTCTGTGCGTCTTTATCCATAGCTTTCGATGTAACCCCATCTTTTGAAGATCAACATGAGCTTTGGTGCTGTCTTTAGACTTATCTTTGATGTCCAGAATTGTTCCAAGGATGTTGTCACAAACATTCTTTTCTATATGCATGACATCTAAGTTGTGTCTGATTTTCAACGTCGACCAATAAGACAACTCAAAAAATGAACTCTTGTGCGTCCAATACTTAAAGTCATTAGGCGTGGGAGGATTCAAGTCAGTTACATACTTGCTGCTACTCAAAGTTCCAAACCAGTGTTGGTTTAGCTTATCCAGAATCCATTGACCAGACCTCATTTCTGGTTTCGACCCATGCTCCTAAGTTCCATCAAATTCATCTGTATCGAACCGCCACGGGTGATCCTCTGCAAGCCATCTACGGGATCCTAAATAAACAATTTTTTTGGTGTGATGGCTCGAATTGACCTGATCTATACATGCAGGGCAAGCCTTGTATCCATGGGTAGTTTGACCAGACAACATCCCTAAAGCAGGGAAATCATTGATGGTGAAAATAACTGCTGCTTTCATCCAAAAGGAGGTCTTGTCATACCTGTCAAAATTATAGATTCCATATTCCCATAACTGCAGGAGCTCGTCGATTAATGGTCTCAGATACACATCCAAGCACTTTCTTGTAGAATACTTGCCTGGAACTATCAGAGTAAGAAAATTATACTATGTTCTTATACACATGTGAGGAGGTAAGTTGTAAGAAAATACAATCACTGGCCATATATTGTAAGACAAATTCTTGTCTCCTGTAGGATTGAATCCGTCTGTTGCTAGTCCAAGTCTGACATTTCGACAATCCGAGACAAATTCAGGAAATGAACTGTCAAAGTGCTTCCAAGCCTCCCCGTCTGCGGGGTGTGTAAGATTATCCGGATCTACCCTATCCAGCCCTTGGTGTCTTTCGTGATGCCATCTCATATCCTTGGACGTATGTGAAGACATATAGAGACGCTGTAGATGAGGACCCAATGGGAAAGAGCGAAGAACCTTGCTTGGAATTGAGCTTTTCTGTCCAGAACTAGAGTGTGCTTCATACCTTGGCTCATAGCAGTGTGGGCAGTTAATTGCGTCCTTATAATCTTTGTAGTAAATGATGCAGTAATTGACACAAGCATCTATCTTGATGTACTCAAGACCGATGTCACGCAAGATGCTTTTGACCTTGTCAAAATTTTCCGGACAATTGTTATCAGCAAGAAGCAATTCCTTTAAAAGTGCAAGGTCATCCTTAAAACAAGCAATGGTCTTGTTCCTCTTGTTTTTGATACTCATTTGCTTCATGACAGTTTCTAACACATTATGCTCACTTCCGGGATACAACGGTGTGTGTGCTTGTCGACGAAGCCTGTTATAATTCTCATAGTAGTCTTTACTGCCGACCTGAGAGACATCCGACAAGGTTGTATTGTCGTAGTCGTGTGGCACACTTTCATCATATGCTGAGGCGTATGGAAAAGCATCATTTAGGAAATTTATCACAGAAGGGTCCCCGTAATTGGCGCTAGAAGACTCACCCTGTTTACGTTGTCCTTGAATATCTGCAAGTGTGGGCATCTGTTCAGGAACTTCGCCGTGCCATGTCCAAGTCGTATAATTGGGACAAATACCATATTGTGATAGGTGAAGATACATGTCCTCAAAAGTTACATGAGTAGCGGATCTGCTGCGACATTTTGTGTAGGGGCAAATATGCAAAACTTGTCCAGAAAGAGTGTGTTGATGGACGAACTCAATAAACTCAAAAATTCCTCTCATGTATAGCATATACCCTCTTTCTAACTGCATCTAGCTCCTGTCCATGTTCTAACATGTAATAAAAGAGGTTAGAGCTTATTAATTATTAGAAACACAAATTTATATAATCGATCATAAACTATAAATTTATCACGAAGAAAACGTCATCATCAAAATAAATGAATTTTACTACAAATAATGATTTAAACAGACAATTATTTTCAACCACATATATAATATATATACATGATTAATAATTCACACACACATATATATATATACAGAATTAATAATTCACATATATATATATATACATATTGTATATATGGATGTATATTTATATATACATCCATATATACAATATATGTATATATATATATAAATTAACAAATACCTGAAAATATACAAATTAACAAATCTAAAATAATATACCAGAAATTAACATATATATATATATATGCATGGATATATCATCAACAAAACATCATCAAAAATATAAATAAAATTTAATACAAATAATGATTGAACTTAGCCCAATATTTGAACAACATATATATATATATATATATATATATACATAATTAATAATTCATACACACATATAAATATATATATATATATACATAATTAATAATTCACACACATATACCTGAAAATATACAAATTAACAAATCTAGAATGATATACCCGAAATTAACAAATATGTGTATATATACATCATATATATATATATGCATGGATATATCATCAACAAAGCATCATCATAAAAATAAATGAAATTTAATACAAATAATGATTAAACTTAGCCCAATATTTAAACAACATATATATATATATATAATTAATAATTCACACACACATATATATATATATATACATAATTAATAATTCACATATATATATATACCCAAAAATATACAAATTAACAAATCTAGAATGATGTACCGGAAATTAACAAATATATATAAACATCATATATATATAATCATGGATTAAACAAATCTAGACAAAAATATACCCGAAAATAAATGAATTTCATCGAAAATTAATAAATAAATAAAGTTAAATAATACATACCAATTATCAAAATGTATAGAGAACTTCAATTCATGAATCAAAAATTTTGATGGAGAATGGATGAATCCATACGAAAGAAATGGATGGAGAGATGGATGGGAGGAATGGAGGAAAGATAGTATATAGATAGATAGGACTTCAATTCATACATTCTGTATTTATCAGATTTGATTTCACTTAGCCGACGGAATATTCCGTCAGTTAAGGAAAAAATCCGTCGACAAAAAAATATTCGTTCTGCACCGTGTCATAGAATTATTAAACTTTATTTTCTTAGCCGACGGAATATTCTGTCGGCTAAGAATATATTTTCGTCGACTAAGAGTTACCTAATCGATAGATAATATTTCATCGATTAAGTTCATACTAGTCGACAGATAAATATTCGTTGACTAGGTAACTCTTAGTCGACGGATCAAATTTCGTCGACTAGGTAACTCTTAATCGATGAAATATGTCAACTGAATTTATCAATCGGCTAGCAGTTTCGTAGTCGACGGAAATGGTCGACGAAAAATTTCTGTCGGCTATGATAATCTTAGACGACGGAAAATTTATCATTTCCAACGGAAATAGTTCCGTCGGCTAGGGTAATCCTAGCCGACAGAATAGTCCTAGTTCCGTCGCCTAAAAGCCCAAATCCACTAGCCCCCCCACCACCTCTTCTTCACCACCACCCCCACCACCTCTTCTTCTTCTTCTTCTTCTTCCATTTTCTTCTTCTTCCTTCTACTTATTTACACCACCTCTCCAATTCACCACCACTTCCACTCCTTCCTCCCTTTTCTTCTTTTTCTTCTTCTTCTTCTTCTTCTTCACCACCACCCCTCTACTTCACCACCACTTCTTCTTCTTATTTTTCTTCTTCTTCTTCTTCTTCTTCTTATTTCCTCTACACTACCAAGATCAATAGTTTGTCTAATGAAAAATTTTCGTCGGCCTGTTAACTAAATTCATCGGCTAAGATGTCGTCAGCAAAGACTCGTCGCCTATGACTTTAGCCGACGAAAGGAGAAGTCGTCGGCTATAATCTCATACTTTAGCCGATTAATTTTTTTTTATTTTTCGTCGACTAAAGTGTAAGACTAAAGTCTACGAAACCATATTTCGTCAACCATAGTCTAAGACTGGCTGACGAAACGTTTAATATATTCGTCAGCTAAAGTATTTAATAAAAAATTTAAAAAAAAATAACTATAGTCTACGAAATATAACTACTTTCATCGGGTAAATACAACTATAGCTGACGAAATTTACTAGAATTCATCGGTTAAATATTGAAAATAAATAAATAAAAATAATATAGCAGACAAATTATAGCAAATTTTGTCGGCTAAATACTACTATAGCCGACGAAATTGGCCATATTTCGTTGGCTAAACCTTGAAAAAAAATACTATAGCTGACAAATTATGACAAATTTCATCGGCTATAAGTCAATTCCATAAAAAACCCTGAAATTTCTAAATTACAATTCCAAGCAACTAGCAAATTACACCAAAACATCTCAAATTATAACCAAGAACAGCATCAATGGTGACAACACGAGTTTTATTAAAATATTTATAAATTTTTCATGAACATATAAAACTATATAATTATTTAACTACACAAAATATATATCGACGCCAGGAGGAGGTTGCGGCGGCTGAGGTAGCGGTATAGGCGTAGGCATTGGTGGAGCCGGAAGTCCCTAAAGCTGGGCAACTTAAAGCACTGGCAAGTACTAGAACATTTGTTGTTGTTCCGCCTGTTGGGTAGTATATACTGCGACATTATACTCCTGTAAGGCGACAGTATATGCTGTCTGGATGGTGATATAGGCGGCATGAGCGGCAGCCTAAGCTCGCGTCTCTGTGGCATGAGCGACAGCCCGAGCGGCTTGCTACTCCCTTAGTCTTTGAACTTCTGACTCTAGCTGAGTCGTCCTGCTGGTCGAGGCTGATTTTCTTTGAAATCCTAGAGTTGTCTTCAGGACCCCCTCGCTTCTCTTTTCTAGACCCGGTAGTAGAATTTTTTTCCTTGCGGTGGGAAGGCTATGCCCATGATTCTCGCCTCAACTGTCAGATCTGAAGTGTCGATCCGGGACATGGCTTCGGAAATCTATTCCTCCTGCGTGTCTGGCCATATCTCCCTCACTATAGCAGTCATCACCTCGTCACTAGCTAGTCTCACCTTCGCCTAATTGGATAGAAAAAATAATAATTAATTAACATTTTGACATATATATATAAGTATAAAAATTGAAAACGTAAGATGACTTACAATATCCTCCTGGGCGTTAGGATATGTCTTCTCGTACGTATAGATGTACCGGTTGACTTCTGGATATTCCTTGGCAGCCTCGTCCATCAACGATGCCAACGGTCAAGAACCGGCATGATGGTTCCTTGTATTGTGTTGTCGGTTCAAAGCGTTTGCCTAGGAACCGGCCTTCAAAGAAAAAAAATAAAATATTTAATTCGGACGTACTTAATAACAATTTAACCAATTAATTTTTTTAATTACCTGTTTATGAGTGTTGTTGAATTTTGATATTAGAAGCCAACGCCACTCGTACTCCCCGAACTAGAACTCAACAGGGGTACCAGAACATGCGTTTTCATGCGTAGTCCAGTTGGTCCGCAACTCGTTCTTCCACTCTTTGTACCTACAGATACCACAAAAATATTAGAAATATTATTAATATCACATACAATCTTTTTTTCATTAAATTCCCAACGTACCTTCCCTTATGCACAACGTCCGCCCAAGTGTTCCTCAGGTGCTGGAGAACGTCAAACCACACCTGCATTTAACCGTTTATTAGTTTAGTTTTTTCATAAATCAACAATATAATACATAATATTATTGAGTCATTTTGTAAACTCACCGATATCGCGTTGTGGACCATGTCCTTAACCTCCTACGTTGTCATCCTCGTCAGTATCGATAACAATCCTTCTTGAGGTACTCACGGTCTTCTCGAGAGTTCTTTGTGACGGGGTCTCTCTTCTTCCTTGTCGGTTTGGCTCTGACGGTGCCTATTACAAATTGATTATTAAAATCGAAGAACCTTTGTTATGACATTATAAAAAAGAAATTATTTATCTTTTAATACTTGAGGGCATTCTGACAGATTCTGTCTCTGTCGTCGATAATGATACCCTCGCAAAAATAAGATCAGTACCAAAAGACACGAACTTGTACGTCGCTGATGGAGTCACCTGCGGGAGCAGTGGATAAATCGGCACCCATGAGTCATCGACTACAGGCAAGACCGGTATCAACCGCGGAAGGTAGAGAAGAGGCGATGACATATGTACCCTAGATGACCCACCCTGTAAAGCAGTAGGACCCGGAGTCGGCGCCAGGTGTATCTAGGGCATACGTGGTGCAGACAACTTCGTCTAGGTCGGAGGCCAAGCTACCTCAAGGACTGAGGAGCGCCTGGTTGCCTCGAAAAATGGGTGGCGCCCAAAAGACTATGTGCCGTCTCCAGAAGGGTTGCACGTCTCGATGTCATGGGACCCCGAAACAACGTTTGAGGGTTGCTAGAGGTTCTCTCAGACGATTCGGACCATTGGCCATTCGAAACCTTCGTCGATCTAAAATGATGGCTCATCCTGTTTAAAATATAAATTTGAATCAAATTAATGAAAATGTCATTACTATTTTAATAAATTATTTCAACATTTAATTTTTCTTTTTTATTTTTAATAAAATTAATTAATATTTGTTATTAAAATATATTTTTTTATTAAAATGTTTATTAAAATTAATTAAGATTTGTTAATAAAACGTGAAAATGTATACTTTTAATTAAACTATATATTAATTTTCAAACAACCATATATGCATCAATATATATTAATTTACAGCTGTAACACCCCTTCCAGAAATTTACCTTGTTACCGGGAATAGGCGGGTTACAGAGGGTTGTAACCACGCTGTTAGTCTTCCCCAAACTACTATTTGAGTTTGATATTGAAATATTCTCGATTCTGAGGAAATATAGAATTAATATCCCGAGGTGATAGATTATGTTAATACGAGTCCACCTGTATATCCAGAATGTTTTCCGGAGCCACGAGCTATTTAGTATGGATTTGTTTAGTTTACGGAAGTAATAAATGTTATTTATTTTATCATAAAAAGATGACTTTGCGATAAGTCGAGAATTTGAGAAAACTTCCTTAGGGAAAGTTGTAGAGGACGTTAATACGAACTTGGAGGTATGTCCTATGAATTAATCGGAGTTCGTATGTGAAAGTTATTTAGGTTATTGTATAGTTACTGCGTAGTAAAAGTAAATAGTAAAATAACTATTTACCATTCATGGTAACTTTTTATAATTCAATTTGGGCCGTCAGATCAATCAAACATTTGATCTGGGCCGTTGGATTTTTGTTTATATATGGAAGTGGGTTTATCAGGGGATTCTTCTTTTTCCCTCTCTCTCTCTCCTCCTCTCTCACTCCCTCTCTCTGTCAACACACCGGATCGACCACACTCACCGTCGAACATGGTAGACTAGACGCCACGGTTCGAGTTGCTGGGCTCCTAGCCATCCAACGCAGTTGGACGGCCGACTTTGTTCGGCGGGGACACAGTGGGGTAGGAAGGACGCAGGGGACCTCGATGAGCTTGGGGAGTTCTCGAGATTTTTACAGAGGCATGACAACGTCTAGGAAGAGGCAGAAGGCCTCGGGAGGTCGAGGAAGAGCGGCTGCTGTGGTTGCTACCGTTGTCGAAGGGCTCCGCCACGGAACCTTTCAGAGTAAGCTTTCTCGATCTCGTTTTCACTGTGTTTTAGAGTTTTATGACTGTTGGGGTTGTGCTAGAAGCTAGGTTTGCAGGTGAGGGGCAAATTCAGCCATGTAGGTCGAGATTTGGCCGGAGAAGTGATCGGGAGGAAAAGGAGTAAAAACCTCAGATTTTTACCGCGGTATATCTAGATTTTTACTGTTTTACCGTGAGTGTGAATTGTCAGAACTGCCCCTGACAGTTTGGGGCAATTACAGGGGTGCCATCAGGGTTGAAATTTCAGAAATACCCTTGGTATTTTGACATAATTACAAGACTGCTACTAGGACTGAAATCCTAGAAATGCCTTTGGTAGATTTGTATATTTACATGACTGCCACTGAGGTTTAAAAAGACCATATTGCCCCTGGTTGTTTATCTATTTACAGGGATGCCATTGAGGCTGAAATCCCATAACTGCTCATGGTAGTTTGAGTTAATTACAAGAATGCCTTTGAGGCTAAAAAGACAATACTGCCCTTGATACTTGAAGATAATTACAAGGGTACCCTCTAATGTATATTACCAATATGCCCCTGGAGGATTTGTTATCTACATTGATGCATTTATGCTACATTCTTATGTGTGAATGTTGTATATGATTGTGATTGCTATTATTATCTATTTTGACGTGTATGGATGTTATAGATAGGAATGGTGGAATGTTCGGGATAATACCGATATATATTATGTCGGTGGATACCTCAACGGAGAGGTAAACTTCGGATATGCAATAGGCATTTATTATCCATATTAAAAGGTTATCGATCGATAAATAGAAAAGCGGGATTCGTCCGGTTAGAACGTTATTTGATAAGAGCTACGTGTTTATCCTTGAGGACAGGGTACGTAGGCAGCCTGACCGGGATTCGGGTGCAGTCACAAGTAATTTTGATATAACCTCCAGCTGTGGGGTCTATTCTGGTATCGTTTGGACTGTTGAAAATGGTTTGAGAAAAAAGTTATCCCTTCTCAAGGGGGATTACGAGTAAATCTCTTTTGGGATGGGTCCCGCACGTCCTAACCCGGTTTAGAGAGGTAAACTTGGACCGGGGCGTGACAGCAGTAATATATACAAATAATTATTAATAATTCAAAATATATATACAAACAATATATACATCCTAAAACCTGAAAATAATTCAAAATTCTGAAACCAATTCAAAATCTCGAAACCAATTCATAAATAAACTCTAACACCTGAAACCAATTCAAAATCTTAATTAAAACCCCAAGAATTTGAATTTCTTACCTTTGCTAGAGAAAGAGAGAGAGAGAGAGAGAGAGAGAGAGAGAGAGAGAGAAAGAGAGAGAGGAGACGATGGAGGAGGTGGAGGCAGTGGAGGAGGGAAAGAGGCAGTGGATTAGCGGAGGAGGCGGTGGAGGCAGTGGAGGTGAAGAAGAAGAAGAAGAAGAAGAAGAAGAGAAAAAAAATTAGGTTTTTTGTTCTGGAGACGTTGGGTTTTGTTTATATAAGCTGAAGTATAATTGTCGAAATAATAAATTTGTCGGCTATTATTTTTTTGTATTATAATTTTTATTTAATTATAGCCGACGAATTTATTAAAAATTTGTCGGCTATAGTCCTTTTTATATTCATTTATATAATTTATTTTCAATTTATTTGTTTAATTATCATTTTATTTTATTTATTTAACTATAGACGATGACTTTTCAATAAATTCGCCAGCTATAGTCCTTTTTATATAATTTATTTTCAACTTATTTTTTTAATTATCATTTTATTTTATTTATTTAACTATAGCCGATGAATTTTCAATAAATTAGTCGGTTATAGTCCTTTTATATTTATTTATAAAATTTATTTTCAATTCTTTTTGTTTAATTATCATTTTATTTTTTATTTCACTATAGCTAACGAATTTTTAATAAATTCGTCGGCTATAGTCCTTTTTATATTTATTTATGTAATTTAATGAAAATAGTTTGAAATCAATGAGATGCTATCAATGGTATACAAATTTTATGAAAAATAGCCATCAGAGATAAGGCTACTTGTAGCGAGAAAGAATGAAAAATTGCATTGACCGTAATTATCAGCACCGAGACTTTACCGGAATTACGTGATTTTTCAACCGTAGACATATTTCACCATTCCGCTCATATCTTATTTCACTATTTTTTTTTGTTTGAAGCATCTACGTATAGAAAACAAGTTATACAACATTAGTAGGCATGTTATGATTCCGATCATCAAAATTCACAAATAAAAATCTGACCGTCAGATATCATCATTATGTTAAAATATGTGTATGGGAAAAAATTCATCTAGATCCGACAACGTTTAGGACTAGATCTGGACGGTGAATCTCGTAAGTTAAACCCCTTAACACATAGAAACAGTTATTTGACCGTCTAAATTACGCATTTTGCCCGTCTAAATTACGTATTTTGCCCGGACCTTCAACTAAAAATAGTTTCAAATCGATGAGACGCAACCAGTGGTATACAAATTTTATGAAAAATAACCACCGGAGATAGGGCAACCTCTAGGGAGAAAGAATGAAAAATTGCATTGACCGCAACTATCGGCACCGAGATTTTACCGGAATTACGTGATTTTTCAACAATAAACATATTTCACCATTCCGGTCATATCTTATTTCACGACTTTTTTTTTCGTTTGAAGCTTCTACGTGTAGTTTGTTTTTGAAAGGGAAAATTTACTTAAACACTTAGTAAATAAGTTATACAACATTTGTATGCATGTTGTGATTCCGTTCATCAAAATTCACAAACAAAAATCCGACCGTCAGATATCATCATTACGTTGAAATATGTGTATGGGAAAAAATTCATCTAGATCCGACAACGTTAAGGACTAGATCCGGACGGTCAATCCCGTAGGTCAAACCCCTTAGAGCACGGAAAAAGTTATTTGACCGTCTAAATTACGTATTTTGCCCATCTAAATTACGTATTTGGCCCGGATCATCAACTGAAAATAGTTTCAAATCGATGAGACGCAACCAGTGGTATACAAATTTTATGGAAAATAGCCACCGGAGAGAGGGCTACCTCTAGGAAGAAAGAATGGAAAATTGCATTGACCGCAACTATCGGCACCGTAATTTTACCGGAACTACGTGAATTTTCAACCGTAGACATATTTCTGTAGCACCCCTGGGGGTAAACTACAGTAGCCACGAAGTTAAGCCAATAAGAAGCCAACACGTCCGAAGGACGTGCCAACAACTTATTAACCTAAAGTCGTAGGCTTTTTAGTGAGTAGAATAAATTTTAAACTTTAAATACTTTGAGTGGCACCACATGAAATCCTTAAAACAATCATCAGAGTTTATCTAATTTCGCGGAAGGTGGCAAAGATAAAGGGGACAATTTAAAAACTTTAGCGACAACAATAAAAATACACAACATGGTTAACAAGTCGGAATGACACATTTTCTGTTCAGGTAGAAATCTCTGGTACATGACTCAAAGGGTAAAACCGGAATAGGGAGTACACTTGGACCGAACATCGAGGAAGGAATGAAGCTCCACACATAGCTCTCTCTATCTTTCCCGTCACAGTACCTGCAAACAATCTGTTGTAGGGGTGAGCGTCGTCCTCGCGTGCTCACGTAGGCCCACCAATGATAGGTTTGAAAACCAAAAACCGTATTTATACATATAGATTTGAGCTCGTAATAAAACCATTTATGAAATCCTTGGCACACAAAAACCATCATTTTATATCCTTTAGGAAAACATGCAGTATGCTAAAATCATAGGGGCCCAGAGCGCTCAATGTACAAGTACAACCTGCAGGACTTTCGAATCTCCATGACCGAATCCCGGGTTTGTCTTCACAGCAAACCGGGGCCAACTACCTATGCGCTTGGAAACACATAGTAGCGAGAGTGTCCATTTCCAGCTAAATGCCCAAACAGCGCATCTCACTTACGTCTCGCTTAACTCTGTACGAGACGAGCGTAAGCGGGATATTTAAAATAAACAGGGCATCGCCCCCCCGGAGGTTCACGGTCTCGACACCGTGGGAGTGCTAGATACTAGGTCGCGTCACTCTCAGGTCACACACCGGAAATCAGGACAACGGTGTTCCACACATCTCACATTGACGTAAAAAAATCATTTACGTCTAGCCTCGGGTTTTCTTGGCCCAATCATAAATCATTTAATATACAGAAAACTTTCCCGAGGCATCGACCATGAGCATACACAAAATCATGCACTTTCTCATACATATATAAAACCACTACCAAGGGGGTTTAGATTCCCTACCTGGAATTGCCGTTCCACACGTAAGCTCCAAGCTTCCAGGAATTGTCTCGGTGAACCGAGGTCACCGCGTAAGCTACCTCGTCCAATAATCACTGCAGAATAAAGTAGCTTAGCAACCAAGAATCAATAACAGTTCAGTTGACCACAACATTCCTAGTTTGACCAGGAATGACCGCATTGACTAAGTTGACCAACCAATTTCCTTTTCTGGCACTTTAACCTTTTGACTTTCTTTTCTAGTTATCGACTCTTTACTCGATTTATCGAAAGTCTGACTTGGTTTCTAAACTTTCCTTTAACCACTTTAACTTGACGTTAGGGCGTCGCATAATAATTCGTTGAATTACTATAGACACCCAACGTGTCACATCAACCAATTTATTTATCGAGAGTCGATTTACCGATTTACGTGAAACACCAACTTTACTTAACATGGTCAACTTAACATTTTCCAGAAATTCCAGTCATCATTTTCCGATAACAATTTAACACTTTACCAATTTAACCAAAAAGTGTCAAACTTCGTTGAACTTGAAATCTTTAACCATTATTCTGAAAATGTGACTTTCCCAAAATAGAAACTTTCCTTTAATGGAAACTTTCCCAAAATGGAAAGTTTCCCAATTTAGCAGGTTTCCAAACTTAGAAGATTTCCCAAAATGGTTAGTTTCCGTTTTTATACGTTTCCTTACGTAATTTCCAATTTACGACACTTTACCGACTAAACGGAAACAACACACTTTAAACAGGAGTCGAAAACTACCTCTCGGCATTTCAGCCGGTTTAACTGCATCTCCGGAATCGTTACCGGATTCCGGCAACTTGCCGGAATCCTCTGCCGGATTCCGGTCAACTTGCCGGAAATTCGCCATAGCTTCCTCGTTTCTCCGATTACCAAGTTCTCGACAACAAGACAACAAAACAATATCAGAATAATCTCCAACAACAATCAAAACAACCTTTAACCAATTTAAACTTAACAGCCAATTTGGCATCTCCAGACTTCACTTTTAACTCTCAACTTAACAACTGACAAGCATACATTATTTTCATCTTAACTACAAATGTAATTCCAACCATACCACCAATTACATCTTGCAGTTACACAAGTCAAATGTTACCTTTTTATTCAACACACCGGCTGCACCACACTACTCTTTGCACCCAAAATTTTACTCTTCACACCCAAATCACCTTGACTGCCATCACCTCCCTCTCGGCTCCTCCTTCCCTATCTTCTGCGCTACACCCAAAACCACTGAAGTCTCTCCCCTTCTTCTTCTTCTTCTTCTTCCTCTTCTTCTTCTTCACTGAGATCCGGACTCAGGTCTGCCCTGCTGCTCCCAGTCCGAGCTACTGCTCTGGCTTCCTCCTCCCTGCCACAGCGGCGCTGCGGCCGAGAACTGAAGGAGGCTTGTCGAGATTGCAGAAACCCAGAAAAGAAAAAGGAATGCAAGATCAAGTTTAAAAATAGATAACAAAGCTTTAGAGGAAAAGAAATCGAAGGGAGAGGATTGGATTTACCTTGGAAAAGCAAGAACCAAGTTGAAGACAGAAGAATCGGCCAAGATACCGATCTGGCCTAAAGGTTGACTTTTTGAATTGGAGAGGAGATGGATGAATGGAGGATTTGTGAACATGGATAGAGAGAGGAGACAGAGGCGAGCTCGGCGGTGGTGGCGCGACGGCCAGGCGCGGCCTGACGCGGCGGCGACGGTGGCTGGACGTTGCTGCTGTCTCGGTCGCCCCTCTCGGCCTCTGCATTTCTCTCTTCTCTCGACAGAATGAGAGAAAAGGGGAGATGAGTTTGTATATATATGCTGATCCAATGGTCCAAAATAAAGGATGAAGATCAAAGGCCAAGATTAAAAGTGGGGTTTTGAAATCAGAAAATAGTAATTTAGAAATTACCATGGACTTCGGAAATCCGTAGAAAATAAACCGAAGCTCCGAAAAATAATCTGAAAATACCAGGAGACTCGTGTCGTCACGTACTATGACATCGAGTCATTAAATCAGGTATTTGGAGAATTTTTGAAAAACTCGAAAATGAACGTGGTAATTAGCTCGCGAAGTTACCGAATACGACTTAAACCTCAGTAACTCGCCATTAACCACGGTTAAAATCGTGCGGGGTCCCACAATTTCACCATTCTGGTCATAACTTATTTTACAATTATTTTTCGTTTGAAGCTTCTACAAATAGTCTGTTTTTAAAAGGGAACATTTACTTAACAATTAGTAAACAAGTTATACATTGGTATGCATGTTGTGATTCCGTTCATCGAAATTTACAAACAAAAATCCGACCGTCAGATATCATCATTACGTTGAAATATGTGTATGGAAAAAAATTCATCTAGATCCGACAATGTTAAGGACTCGATCCGGACGGTCAATCCCGTAAGTCAAACCCCTTAACGCACGGAAACAGTTATTTGATCGTCTAAATTACGTATTTTACCCGAACATTCAACTGAAAATAGTTTCAAATCGATGAGACGCGACCAATGGTATAAAACTTTTATGAAAAATAACCACCGGAGATAGGGCTATCTCTAGGGAGAAAGAATGAAAAAATGCATTGACCTCAACTATCGGCACCGAGACTTTACCAGAATTATGTGATTTTTCAACCGTAAACGTATTTCACATTTCCGGTTATATCTTATTTCACGACTTTTTTTTTCATTTGAAGTTTCTACGTATAGTTTGTTTATGAAAGGAAACATTTACTTAACACTTAGTAAACAAGTTATACAACATTAGTAGGTATGTTGTGATTCCGATTATCAAAATTCACAAACAAAAATCTGACTGTCAAATATCATCATTATGTTGAAATATGTGTATGGGAAAAAATTCATCTAGATCCGACAATGTTAAGGACTTGATCCGGACGGTCAATCCCGTAAGTCAAACCTCTTCCCTTAACGCACGGAAACAATTATTTGACCATCTAAATAAGGTATTTTTCCCAGACCTTCAACTGGAAATAGTTTAAAATCGATGAGACGCAACCAGTGGTATAAAAATTTTATGAAAAATAACCACCGGATATAGAGCTACCTTTAGGGAGAAAGAATGAAAAATTGCATTGACCGTGACTATCAGCATCAAGACTTTACCGGAATTACGTGATTCGTAGCATACGTGATGCGACCGCAATGTATAATTCGTCGCATAAGAGGCAATTTTGTCTTATAAGACCTTAAGCGACGAAAAAATTGAAATTTTTTTCGTCGCATAAGTGCTTAATTCTAGTATTGGAAAAACGTTGAGCTGTGGCTTAGTTGGTTAAGGTGTTAACTAAAAATTTTAAGATCATTGTTTCCGGGTAGACTCGTGGTCCCTTTAGCAGGTGGCACGGTTCCAGAAATAGCGTACTTCCTTGTATTCCGAGTTTTCCTGTGTAAAGAACAAACACGTCAAAGAGGCGTCCCCGGGTTCACCGAGGGAAGCCACTCCGATGCTTAAGTTAGACACTATCAATTAAGCAGAAAGATCAAGAATAGTCAGGAAGTTCCTGCTCTTTACCGGGATGCACGTGCCGGTATTTATAGTAGCATTGAAGGCAGCATTCCTGTCCCTTTCCAATGTGGGAGTAGTTTCCCTTGCTTTACTTAGCTTTATGGCGAATTGGGCCCAGACAAAGGGCCCAGAGTGGCTTCACATTTAATTGTAACCCGGTAAAGGCGAAATATTAGGTTCCACCTATAAACAAGTCCCCCAAGTCCTCAGTCAAGGGGTACGCTTGGGTGGGGACTTAAAATCTTTTCTTTACCGGGTTACAAAGTTAGCAACCAAACCCGGGGTACCCAGTCCCCCAAGTCCGTACGCAAGCGTAACCCGTAGACACTCTCTACGTTGAGAATTCAAAACGACGTCTCCGGGTTGTAGTGGGGGGAAACTGAAAAGTTTTTCGGTTTTGTGAAGCGGCATGCGTGACACGTGTCGTTTCCCTCGAGAAACTGAAACGTCCCTTCAGTGCACGCCCCGAACTGTATAAATAGGGGTTGAGGGTGACAGTTTTGTCTCACCTCCAAACCGATAACTTTTTCGTGCTTTTTGCTCTCGCTCTCTTTTGTCGCTGTCTCTTTTGATTCCCAAACCCAAATCGATCTCAAAAACCCCTTCAAACCCTCGTAAGTAAGGTATTGTTTCTTCTTCCCTCCTTTTGGAGTGTTTTGGGGCGATTTGTGTACTGTTTCTGGGTTCCCAGGAAGGTTTTCTGGGTTTCTGCGTTTCTGTGGGAATTTAGCTTTGTGGCCGCCGGGTTACCTGGTTTTTGTTGACGTCCCCGTGTTTTTGTGTTTTGCAGATGGCCAACGAAGCAATGGACTCTCACGTCCCCGAGTTTGCCTCTGTAACCTTCACCGATGGGACCGCTCTCGATCCTCCTGGGTACTCACTAACAGGGGAGGAGATCGTGGAATTGAGGAGCAACTGGAAGATCCCCGAGTCCGTTGAAATACGGCCCTTAGAACCCGAGGGCCAGTTCTTTGCTCCCGGGGATGGGTGGACGCTGTGCCACGAGTATCAGCTACGCTGCGGCCTGTCACTCCCGCTAAAGGTAGAGGTGCAGTACCTCTTGGCTGCGAGCAACTTCGCAATCGGGCAAATTGGCCCGAACATGTGGAGGCAACTACTCGGGTTGTGCGTTATGTACAAAGTACTGAAGCAGCAGATGCCGACATACCACGAGTTGCACGCCATGTACCGGGCCGAGTACTCCCGGAAGGCGGGTTTTAGCGGGACTATCCAACTGAAGTCCAAGGCGACCTTTAAGAAGATTGTCGAGGACCTGCCAACCTCCGTGAGCCGGACCTGGAGGGAGAAAAGTTTCTTGATAAGAAACTTTCAAGACCCGGGATACGCGTTCCAAGTACCGGGTGACCTCCAGCCACTGATGAGTAAGTCCTTCTTTCTCTCCGGATTCTTCTTTCTTTTCTCTATCCCGGGTTATAATTATGTTTGTGTTGCAGATGTCCCCGACATTCCTCTGGAGCCGGTGATGGAGAAGAGGATCCGGAGGATGCTGTGGGCCTTTCGGGGGCAAGACGACCGGAGTTCATACAGGCTTTGTAGGCTGTACGTGTACAGCAGGTGCCGGTTGATGGAGCTACCAGGTTTGTCCGGTGTCCTTTCAAATTTTTGTTGTCACATGGCATGCTCTTTGTGTAACAGGCTGTGTTTTTGTTGCAGCTCTTCTTCCAATGGAGTTCACCAAACGGAAGAACCCGGGAATATACGACGGGTTTGAAGATAAGGCTGTTTGGGCCGGGATCCGAGCGCAAGCAACGGATGGTCAACTATACGACATTAACCTGACCACGAAAGAGGCTTTCCTGCGCCCAGAAGCCGAGCAAGGGGATGTTCAGCAGTTCCATGTTGATACCTTGCACTACAACGAGGTCCCCGGGTCCTTGGCTGAGGTCCTCGGACCAGAGGTTTATCAGGAGGAAGAAGAAACTGAAGGGAATCCCTCGGAGGCGGGTGAAAACCCGGTATTTGAAGGACCGGTGACTCAATTTACCTTCGCCGATGAAGAGACTGAAGAGCCGGTGATGAGCGCGGTGCCCTCATCTGTACTCCCGGGTGAAGAGGAGTTGACTGAAGATGAGGCTGACGACGGAGGTGAAGAAGTTGTTGGTTTCGAAGGGGTGGCGAGTGAGAACCCTGAGGGGAGTGATGGGAGCGACGAAGTGCACGAAGTGGAACCCGTCCCCTCCCACAAACGCACCCGGGAGGCATCCAGCTCGGCAAGGTCCGAGAGGAAGAAGAGGAGGAAGGAGAGGTGGGAGAGGAAGGAGAGGAGCCAGCACCGGGCTATTCACGAGATCATGCAGGAGTTGGCGAGTGGAGGGGTGGCGGACGTGGCCGTGCAGAGGATGGTGGCGGACCTGAAGAACTGTGCCGCGGACTCCTGCATCCTGGGGCACGAAGACCCGGTAGTTACCCTCCGGAGGACACAGGAGAAGCTGATGCGAGTAAGTGTTTCCTTCGTGTGATTTGTGTTGGGGTTTCTTTCTTTTTCTTGATACTAACTGTCAAGACCCACCCCGAGTTAAACCCCTTTAACTCGAAGTAAATCCTGCGGGGACCACCTCCAGGGAACTTCTTACCGAAACCCCCTTGAAATGGCCAACCCTTCCTACATTCCAACTCAGCACTTCCATGAGTATCTAACAATAAACCCTAACTCATGAAGGCATCCTGCTCCCTAACCTACTTAACTAGCTAAAATAGGTTAATCAGAGCAGACTATAAAGAAGATTATTCTAATGAATTTGCAGCAGCGACAGATTTATCGACTATGCCTCGACTCTTGTACGCGCACGACCTCCTCTCAAGAACCCTGCATCACTGGGCATTTAAAAACGAAGAGCCCAGGGGAGAAACATCGAAAACTGTTAGAGTGAGTGGACGAAAATCAAATAATAAAAATCTATTCCCTTTAATGTTCTCCCAAAAATTTATTGTTTTAAATATCATTTATGCATGCCCACAAATACTAAATTTCCCACAAATACATGATAAGATAAACAAATAAAGAATATGGGAAGAGAAAATGTTCACAAATAATAATAAGTCTGACCTCTCAGACTAGGGTCGGAGCTAAGAGCTCTAGTTGCGCCATCACGCTATGCTAGCTAAATAAAATAATACGGTCAACCCTTATAATATCAACCTGACCTCTCAGGCTTGTCTGTCCTCTCAGACCAGGGTCGGAGCTAAGAGCTCTAGATAAAGTGGTAATGGTCAACCCTCATAGTGCACTACGTAGTTTGCCTGACCTCTCAGGCTAGGGTCGGAGGTAAGAGCTCTAGTAGCGCCCTCACGCTACTCTAGCTAGCATATTCATTGGTCAACCCTTATAATATAAATTTCACAACAATACTTTACTCATATTCTCTTCCCAAACAAATAAGTAAAACCATTCCTCGTCATATAAGCATAAATCCACTTTCCAACGAAATCTCGGGTTCAAATCCATTCAAAGGACGGGCCATCCCCGTCTATAACCATTTTCGGAAAGAAATAGAAAATTTAAGTAATAATGGTAAATACGTTCAAGCATAAAAATCATGCAATTAAATCAATATTTAAGGCATGCATTCATTTAAAATAATATGTCCACTCACAGTACTATTGCGACCTTCCCGCTCGGAAAGCTCCTCGAGCGAAACCCTCGAACTAACCGCGTAGTCGAGTCTGTCTCACGTTCAACCAGAGATTGTGCAAACAAATCATCATATTAGTCATTTCACAGTTTACTTGGTATTTTCCTAGTTTGACCAGGAATTCCTATTTGACCACATGTTGACCAAGTTCCTTTTTATGGCACTTTAACCTTTTTGACTTTCTTTCCCGGTTATCGACTCTTAACTCAATTTACCGGAAGTCTGACTTAGCTTCCGAACTTTCCTTTATTACTTAAACTTGACGTTAGGGTGTCACGTATTATTTCGTTAAATTACTATGGACACCCAACGTGTCACATTAATCAATACATTTAACCTTGAGTCGATTTACCGATTTAACCTTTCCTCATAAATGGAAACCTTCCAAAAAGGGAAAGTTTCCCAAAATAGAAAGTTTCCTAAATTGGTAAGTCTTCTTTAGAATGGCAAGTTTCCCAAAATGGAAACTTCCTACTTACGTCCAATCTTTCCGTAAATGTCTCAATCACGAATTAACCGTACTCTTGACTAAAGCTTAACAGGGATTCGATTTCTACCTCTTCGGCAAACAGCCGGTTTTACCGTATCACCGGAATCTTCGACGGATTCCGGTAACTTGCCGGAATTTCGCCATAACCTCCCTGTTTCCTTCGATTCACCAAGTTATCGACAAAACACACAAAACAGCAAGTCAATATCAATTCAGCAACACCAACAACAATTCCACAACAAAACCACTCGGGGAATTCGAGTTTACCTACAACTCGTCCAACCTCGGACCTAGGACCTCAATGGCAGCCTCCCTGCTGCCAACTCTCTCCTAGAGTCAGTTCTGCAGCTCCATCATCGAGCAGTCTAGCAGTCGCCACTGCTGCAGCACCTCCAGCTGCCAAGAGCAGCTCCTCCTATTCCTTTCACCGCCAAACACCCATTTCACAAACATCTTCAGCATAAACCCACACAGACTACAGAACAAAGGCCCTGAACTGAACCCTAAACTCAAGAATTAACCAAAACAGTCGAACTGTCCAAGACTCAAGAACACAGATTTCATCCTTTAATTCGAAACACTCACCTCCAATCGAATTGGTTCAAGCCGTATGGAGGAATGGTTAGGCGAGTTGAGGGCTGCAAAACCCAAGAAGAATCTCGGCGAACGGTGGCCGCACGACGGAGTTCGAACCGGAGCTCCGATTCGCCTGTCCTCGAAGCAAACCGTCGCCGGACGGCGGAGATATCGGTGAAAAACCGATTCGGGTCGGGTTCGGGTCGCCGGGTTACAGATCACGTCTGAGAGAAAATCGAGGGAGCTCCGTATGGTTTTAATACATTTCCCGAAATGGTAAGTCCTATTTATACCTCAACACCAGAATAGTAACTTTCCATTTTTTGACCATAACTTCTTCACACGAACTCTGATTTGGGCGTGCTACGTGTCCACGAACTCGTAACGACGCCCTCTACAACTTTCAAGAAGGAAGTTTCCCCAAATTCTTGACTTAACGAAAAGTCAACTTTACGATCATTGTACGGTTAAACGGTCACTTAAATGGTAAAAGACCAAAGTAACCAACCGTAAAATAATCCTAGGGTCGGGATGTGACACTAAGCCGCTAAATTGTTTGTTGTAGGCGGTCAGGATGTCATACTTGGCAGCTGATCGGCTAATAAATGAAGGAATCCCCGAGAGGGAGAGAGTGCTCAGGGATGATCTCCGGGCGGCCCGGGAACAGGCGACAGTTAGCGAAGAATGCCTGGCTCAGTTCCGGGAAGAGGCAAGCGCAGCAGCGGTCGCGTCGTGGGCAGAGTTGGCCAAGGCAGAAGAGCAAATAGCGGTGTTAGTGGCCAAAAACTCGGAGCTTGAGAGGGTCATTGAAGGTCACCAGGAGGACCGGTGTGCTCAAGATGCCGCTATTGCTCAGCTTACGCAACAGAATCAAGCGCTGCAGCAGCAGGTGACTTCTCTGGAGTAGCAGAAAGGAGAATTGGTGCAGTCTGTTTCCCGGGCCAGGGACTCTGCTGTCTCCGAGTTTCTGGCGAGCCCCGAGTTTGAGCTGAAGCTGCGGTCGGCAAGGGCTGAGCCTCGTGCCGAAATTGTTAGCGCCGGGATTCGCCAAGGCTGGCTCGACAAAGCCGGTTATGATGGTCACCAAGGTCATGTCAGACCCGATGAGGCTGCAGGCACCTCCCGGTCAACTCCTGCTGTGGCTGCAAACCCTAAGGCCCCTGCAAACCCGGTTCGGAGTCCCCCGGTTCGTTCTTCAACAGCCCGGAGAGGTACTTCCCGTGGTGGGATTGTCGGTGGTCCTCAAAACCGGCCACCGCTCCGTAGGGGACAGTTTATCATACGGCCCCGGGGAGGACGTGGCGGCTCGAGCACTGGCGGGGGTAGCGGGTCTGCAGCGCCATGAGCTGGAGCCTCTAAGTTGTCTTTGCTTTTGTAAACTAGACTTTACTTGTAGCGGTTCGCTACTTTTTGTAATTGACCTCTTTGAAGTAATCAAGCTTTTCCTTCGCATAATTCCTCCTGTGAAATAACACGGTAACCTGATGCATAGTATAAAAATTTACACATAATGCCGGTTCGACATGTAAATAAAGATAGTGCCGCTAAGGTATACGTGTCCGTTAGGACTTCCATGGGCCGCTAAGGCCTTGCGGGAGAATGTCTTTCTATAACACGGGTTTTTCCCCTGTAAAATAGCACGTTAAACTGATGCATAATTTGCAAGTGTTGACAAAATATACACATATAGTGCCGGTTCGGCATGTGAATAAAAATAGGGCCGCTAAGGCTGTACGGGTCCATAAGGACTTTCAAGGGCCGCTAGGGCTTTACGGGTCCGTTAGGACTTCCAACCCGATGCATAACCTGCAAGTGTTGACAAAATTCACACATATAATGCCGGTTTGGCATGTAGATAAAAATAGTGCCGCTAGGTCTTTACGGGTTCATAAGGACTTTCAACCCGATGCATAACCTGCAAGTGTTGAAAAAATTCACACATAGTGTCGGGTTGGCATGTTAACATTATAAAGTGAAAATAGGGCCGCTAGGGCTTTACGGGTCCGTTAGGACTTCCAAGGGCTTCCTGCCAAATAACACGGTAATCTGATGCAAAATATGCAAATGTTGACAAAATTTACACATATAATGCCGGCTTGGCATGTGAATAAAAATAGGGCCGCAAAGGCTTTATGGGTCTGTTAGGACTTTCAAAGACTGAAATAAGGCCGTAAAAGGCTTGCAATATTTCAAGTTATGGAGATTACCAGAGATTATCGGAGATTGCCGAGTTTGACAGTGAAATAAGGCCGTTAAGGCTTGCAATATTTCACGTCGTGGAGATTACCGGAGATTATCGGAGCTTGTCGGGTTTGACAGTGAAATAAGGCCGTTAAGGCTTGCAATATTTCACGTCATGTAGACCGGAGATTTATCAGAGATTATCGGAGCTTGCCGAGTTTGACAGTGAAATAAGGCCGTTAAGGCTTGCAATATTTCACGTCATGTAGACCGGAGATTATCGGAGCTTGCCGAGTTTGACAGTGAAATAAGGCCGTTAAGGCTTGCAATATTTCACGTCATGTAGACCGGAGATTATCGGAGCTTGCCGAGTTTGACAGTGAAATAAGGCCGTTAAGGCTTGCAATATTTCACGTCCTGTGGAGATCGCCTGCATTCACTCAACAAACTGATTGATAGACATAACCCGGCCGGGTTTTATGTGGGCCTGAAAGGCTTTATATATATAACATCAAAATATAATAAACTTGGACAGTTGTAGATAACTTGGTACCTATTATCAAGCGGGTGGGAGGGTAGCGGGTCTGATGTATGCACTGTCAAAAGTTCACGGGTTTTCATAACCCGGAGGATTCCCTCCTAGGGTTATTACATCAGCAAGTCTGGCTGATGTCTCATTGGCATTTCCACCATTGTTCTTCAAAATATCAAGCGAGAGGTCTTGAGTTCGACTCTCAACGAGAGCACCAATTGTTTCCGGGTAGACTCGTGGTCCCTTTAGCGGGTGGCACGGTTCCAGAAATAGCGTACTTCCTTGTATTCCGAGTTTTCCTGTGTAAAGAACAAACACGTCAAAGAGGCGTCCCCGGGTTTACCGAGGGAAGCCACTCCGATGCTTAAGTTAGACACTGTCAATTAAGCAGAAAGATCAAGAATAGTCAGGAAGTTCCTGCTCTTTACCGGGATGCACGTGCCTGTATTTATAGTAACATTGAAGGCAGCATTCCTGTCCCTTTCCAATGTGGGAGTAGTTTCCCTTGCTTTACTTAGCTTTATGGCGAATTGGGCCCAGACAAAGGGCCCAGAGTGGCTTCACATTTAATTGTAACCCTGTAAAGGCGAAATATTAGGTTCCACCTATAAACAATCATAAGTTCAAACTTCATTGATATATATAGTGTGTGAGATTAATAAAAAGTTTTTTTTTAAACGTTTAGTAACGTGAAAATACCATAACCAAAAAAAGGAAACAAATTTGTTGATGATGGACCAATGAAATATTGCAGAAGCCCACAAAGAGAACCCAGCCCACTGTACAGCTTTTGATTAGGTTTTATCAGCACTTCACAATCTCCAGCTGTTTATATGGTAGGAGCCGCCTGAAACCCTAACGGCGCCTCCTGCTTCTCTTCTACTGTAAACCCTCTCTCTCTCTCTTTCTTTCTCTCTCCCCTCCTCCAATGCAAGTCGTCGTTTTCTCATTCGAATTGAGTTTTCATTATTCCTTGCAAACGTTTGGTGATTTGATCTTGTAATTCGACTGTGATCATTTTCACTTTGCAGGTGAGAAATCGCTGGTGATCGGACACGTCTTAAGTTTCGATCATGAGGTATGTTACTTACCCTCCCCTGTTTTAGTTGGGTTTTATTGGGGTTTAGGGTTAAAAGCTTACTGCTTTGATTTTTAATTTCGTCTTAAGTCTAATTATGCTTGAACTGTTGTTGGAATTTTGTCTGTAATTTTCTGTTTGAGTAATTGAAATTGGATGATTTATAATTCTTGCTCTAGAACAGGAATTGAATCTTAATTATGTTTTTGATTGAATGAGGAATTTAGTTTGAATCTTAATTAAGTTTTTGATTCAATGAGGAATTTAGTTTGATTCTTAATTATGTTTTTGATTGAATGAGGAATTTAGTTTGGGTGGCTTTCAGTTTGGCGGTTTTGGTTTTATTTTGATAAGGTTTAGAGTTGTAGGTGTAATCTGTGTGCTGGAGGTCAAAGACTTTGGGGACAATCATTGAGAATACGTTTGATTTTTCTGTTAAGCTGTTAATTTGTTTGTATGTAACATTGTCTGTTTGATTTGCCTTGTATAAGTATTTTGTATTTGGGTGCATCTTTTTTTTTTCTAACGTGTATGTCTACAGTAAGCTTCAGGGTGATACTCTCAGGGAGGGCATCTCTGTCATCATGGCCGGTTCCAAGGAGAAGAATCGGAAATTCACAGAAACTATAGAGCTTCAGATTGGGCTGAAGAATTATGATCCCCAGAAGGACAAACGTTTCAGTGGTTCTGTTAAGCTGCCACACATTCCTCGTCCAAAGATGAAGATCTGTATGCTTGGAGATGCTCAGCATGTTGAAGAGGTTAAAGCTGGTTAAAGCTAGTTTGCTTCTGATACTTGGTTAAAGCTGGTTTCCTGGTTGATGTCTGTAGCTGTGATTCTCAGAATTTCTTTAATTAATTACAGGCTCAGAAGATCGGTTTGGAGTACATGGATGTAGAAGCGCTGAAGAAGTTAAACAAGAACAAGAAACTGGTTAAGAAACTGGCTAAGAAGTACCATGCCTTTTTAGCATCTGAAGCTGTTATCAAGCAGATTCCCCGTCTTTTGGGTCCCGGTCTCAACAAGGCAGGTTGGTACAAGAGCCATGTTTTAGGCACTGGATAGTGCCTAGGGAAATTGTTTAATAAATCTAATCAAATATGAAAAGTTATGGAATGAAATGAAATATAAATTGAACCTTCTCAAATGTTGTAATCTTTTTTATTAGTCTTTAATATCGTTGAACATTAATTGAATGATATTAAAATTTGCTTTATTATGATTAATCCAATTAATACAGATTATTTTATGTGTTTCTGACCTTACTGATTTGTTTTTAATTTTCAGTACCATTATGTTATTTCTCTTTTTAACATGGTAAATGGAATCTGCAGTCTTTTCGTAATGTTATTTCAATTTCGATGTGTTAGTACAAGAATATTACATTCACGGCAACGATTTTCTTTTACTAATCTGTATAGGACAAGAAAATCATTGAAAGTGTGTGTTTATTGCTTTTGTTTGAATCACACGATTGTGTGTGTGTGTTTTTTGTTTAAGAGAATGACTGAAAATGTTATACTTAGTTGATAAAATTTGACCCTTGTAAGTAAGATTTATGGCTACGCTGCTGTTGTTTTGCACTAGTTCATTGATGTTATTTTTTAGATGGTATCTTTTGCTTTTAGAATTAATGATTTAAAAATTTTATTTGTAAAATCATTTTTCTATTGTAAAAGTTGTGTTTTAATATCCCCTGGATGTTTTGTTAATTAGTAGCATTGTTTGCTTGGTAGTTGGATCTTTGTAACAGTAGTGCTCTTTCTTTGTTTGACCTATATCAATTCATACTCAATGCAGGAAAGTTCCCAACCCTTGTTTCTCATCAAGAATCCCTGGAGTCTAAAATTGCTGAGACAAAAGCGACAATTAAGTTTCAATTGAAGAAGGTTCTCTGCATGGGAGTTGCTGTAGGGAATGTCTCAATGGAGGAGAAGCAAATTTTCCAAAATGTGCAATTGAGTGTGAACTTCCTTGTTTCACTATTGAAAAAGAATTGGCAAAACGTAAGTGAAATGTGCCATTGCAATATCTGAAAGTTTATTTGAAAAGAACCCATATAAAATCATTAAGTTGTTGATAATCGTCCAATGTGCTGACTTTAAACAGGTAAAGTGCTTGAACCTGAAGACCACAATGGGGAAGCCATTTCGTGTTTATTAGAGTCTTCACTTAGTTTTGGAGATTTGTAGCTGCAGTGTGTAAGAAGCCTGCTCGTTGGAAGTGTGTTTATTTGGATGGTCCGGGTTTTTTTCCTTATATGCTTGTCTTTTATGCTCAATGCTTGTCAACATTGCTATGCTAGACTTCATATATTTTTATTGTGGGAGAGTAAACTGGATTTCAATTTTGTGGCACATACTATTTTGACCAAAGATATCTCTATGCGCCAGCTTGTTCTGAAAGATATAAACCATCCACTGCCCTTGCTGTTAATCTGTTAATCGGTTTAGTTTTTGTTTTGCTTACTGGCTATGTTTGGCCCTTTCAATCATTTTGGTTTCAGCTTGCTAATCATGAATCACAATTTAGTTTGAAGCGTATCTAGGTCTATGATATCACAATTTTGTGAATTGAGTGACCCGCTATGCAAGCTGAGTACAGTAAGAGTTCTCTTCCCCGTTAATTTGTAAACATCAAAGAAATTCTCCACTCCAAGTGCATGTTTGGTACTTAAGGTTATTCTGGGTCACCTTAATATTAATATTTGTCCTACTCTGATTTGAGTAGGCTTATTCAATACTAGTTTGTACTATGTTTGGTGAGTCAGTACTGCATAAGGTTGGATACTGGCTAAGAAGTACCAATACTAGTTTGTACTATGTTTGGTGAGTCAATACTAGTTTCTCAATCACCTAAATTGCATCAAAACCCGGTGAATTTGTAATACTCAGACTCAAGATTCACTTCAACTCTTCTCTTAAAAATCTCACAACCCTAAACCCAAACCCACCAAAGCTTGTTCCTCCTTCATCTTCATTGTGAAGCTTCCCACCTGGGAAGTTGGTTCTTCGGCTGAGGAGAAGAAGAGAAATCAGACAGCGGAGCTAGCGGCGACGCTCTGGATTAGCCTTCTCTACAACAAGCTCTGTTTTCGATTCATACAAGAGGAGATTGGATTTGGCTTGCGATTTAGCACAAGATAGAGCTGAAGCAGCTCGATGTGGAGAAGTTGAAAGAGGAGTCTCTGCATGAATTTCAATTACATAGGTATCCTCTTGACAAGATCTGTCTTCACAATTTGAAGTCGTATCAAGTCTGTTTATGGAGTTCTTCAACTGATGGCTAAAGAGTATTCCTAGTACATCAATTTTCAGCAAGTATAAGCTCCACTCGACACACTCGGTGCTGCTGCCTTAGTGATATTGTCATCCTAATTGACTACTTAGTGCCTGTTTGTTTGGGCTTATTGGGGCTTTGCTTTGTAGCAAAGCAGCCAATTGCGTTTGGTAAGCAAAAAAATGCACAGCTTTGCTTTACAGCACCGGCTTTTCCTTGTAGAAAGCCAAAGTCAGCGAGACCGAGCTTTTAAAAACGGAAAGCGCTTATGTAACTGTAGCGCTAATACTGTTCATTAATGAATTTTTCAAATATTCCACTTTTGACCCTCGCATAACCACCCTCACAATTTCGCTCGCCGTTCCTCTCAGAACTCCAGCGTCTCTCCTTTCGCTCCTCTCTCCAGTTTCCTTCTCTCACAAATCGCTCATCTCTCCAGCGCTCTCTCAACTCTTCATTCTCTCCATCTCAAGACCCAGAATCGTTGCTGCTAGATCTGATTTGTTCAGAGGCTCGCTCTCTCTTTTCTGAAGCATCAGAGTCGCACCATTTTCAGGATCGGAGGTACCCACTTACAATTGATTATTAGACCTCTCCGATCTTCAGGATCAGAGTTTCACCTCTCCCCGAGTCTCTCAACCGTCGCGCACAAACGCCGAACAATTCATCCAGGCAAGTCTCCAATTCTCTCTTTCTCTGCCAGCCACAGACATCTCCTTCTCAGTTTTTGATCGGTGAATTTTGAGGTTGATAGTGAAGTTTTCCGACGATGACTCGTGTTTACGTCGGCAATTTGGATCCTCGAGTGAGCGATAGGGATCTTGAAGATGAGTTTCGGATGTTCGGAGTTCTTCGCAGGTCGTTTTTTCACGCGAGTGTTGAGCTGTCTCATAACTCTAAGGGTGGTGGTCTAGGCCGTGGCGGCCGTGGTGGGGGTGATGACTTGAAGTGTTATGAATGTGGTGAACCTGGACATTTTGCACGCGAGTGTCGTATGCGTGTTGGTTCACGAGGACTGGGTAGTGGAAGGCGTAGAAGTCCTTCCCCTCGACATGGCCGCAGGAGTCCCAGTTATGATGGTTATGGGCGCAGGTTTGGTGGTTACTTTTGACTTTGTTATTGATCACCGGCTTGGTTCATTTGCTTATAGTCCATGCTCGACGTGTTTCACCTTATGCCAATGGGTAAGTAGTGGCTTTACAATGTATTGGTGTTTCTGTTTACAAAAAGGAATAATGGATGGCAGTAATGGCATACTTTGTGAAGACTTCAGTATGTGCTGCATTAGGATTTCTTGTAATTTTTAGTTACGGCTAATGTCATGTGTTTGTTTGTCTTTGCCAGGGACTGAGCTGGAACTTGATTTGAGCAAATGCTGGATGGATGTTGAAAGGCTGATACCTCTCTGCTATAAAGTAGTTCTGATAGTGTTGGTTTAACTGACAAGAACCATGTTAGTTTTGTTGATGATGTTGTGACAATGCATTATGTTCGAAGTGTTTTTGCCACATAAGGGGGTGCCTTGGTCACCGTTTTACTTCGGCGTTCTCTCTTCGGCTTACTGAAACTAAGAGGTTGAATTTCTTCTTTTATGTTTCCGTGTTATATCTGTTTATGTGTTTATGAACCTTCTGTGTGGTTAGATTCCATTGTTTTTCTTGAATTTTCCTAAAATGTTTACTTGTTTTTGTTTTGAGGTATGGTTTCGGCTAAAACAGCTTTGTTTCGCTGCTTACTGCATCTTAGTGCACACCGTTCCATCTCTGTCTTCACCAGTCTTCTACTTGTAGTTGCTCATGCTTCATGTCTAGTGAAATTGAAACATCTAGCAACTTTGGTACTCTGGTTTGCTATGTTCTGCAACAAAGCTTCCTGAATAAACTTTCATGTTAGTTGGTCCAAGAAGATGAAGATCTTTTCCGCCTATCTCATCCCTGCACTTCTCGCGTTGTCTGCATGTTTTACTTGAGAAACTTGGTCGTATCTTATCGTGTTTGTGTTTCATCGTTAACAATGTTTCTGTCTTATCTCACATATAGTTTCATCGGGTGGTCAACAATGCTCTCTCTACTGTTTGTTGCACTATTAGTTCTGTTCTCCCAAGTCAGGTCATCAATGATTGAAAAGTGAGCATTTGGTGGGTAATTAGTATTGGTACATTTACTCAATGAGTCAAGATGTTTGGGATCCTTCTCTGCTCATGGATTCATTCTCTCTGGCCATCAGTAGTGTTGATCATTCTATTGAGTGAGTTGAGATCGTCAACAACACCCTCGTTGCTGTTTGTTGCTCTATTGGTTCTTGGTTCTATTCTCCCAAGTCGGGTTATTAATGGTTGAAAGCGAGCATCATGGTAGTAACTTAGTAGGCACTTAGAATTGTTCACTTTCCTTATTGTGTTGCTGAGTCTTTCTCACAACCACCATCTTAGTGTTTGCCAATCTACGTAGTGAGTTCAGCTGAATTGCAGATTTTTTCTCTCCTGGAGCATGCCTCATCCCCCCATATCCTTTGTTGTTGCCCTTGACTACATTGCACCAAGTTATACTTGCAATATGTGACTGTAGGATTTGCTTTTGCAATATGTGAGCCTATTTAGGATTTCATTCATTTTAACGTGTGTGATGACTGTGATCTGCTTAGTATATATGTTAAAGTTGGCTAGTCCAACAAGCACCTTATAAAGGAGCAAACCAACATTATGTGAATGGAGGGTAAGTTTGGCCAACAACTGAAGGAGATGATGATGATGGAGGTGTAAAAGGATTGGCTGTAGAAGATGGCCAAAAAGGTGGAGATGATGAACTGAATGGTGAAGATGAAATTCCGAAGCCAGTTGTGGTAAATGGAGTCTGTGGAGAAAATATACTAGATGAAGTTGAGGCAATAAAGACTTGAAGATGTTTGAGCAAAAATTGATGCAGGATTCAAAGAGTCTGACTGTGTGAAAGATAAATTATTATTAATGTATGGAACAACATGTAATTCATATATTTATGATAGTGTCTAATATTATTCTCTTGGTAACCATAATTTATAAAACTTCATATATAAATCATAAAAAATATATAGACATAACGATTCATGAGCAATTATGTTAATAGGTTACCAAATAAATAAAGTAAAAACATATTGTAAGGCTAAACTAGTAATTTACAAACTCAAAGCACTTTCAAAAAGCTAATTTACCAAACAGTCTGTCTCTGCTTCTATCATTCATAGCACTTATAAAAAGCCAATTTACCAAACACTCAGCAGCTTTGCCTGTCAGCTGTTTATTCTCAGAATAAGCCACAGCCAGCTTATTTTCAAAGCCACAGCTGTACCAAACAGGCCCTTAATATGTTCTCCTGCCTGCATTTATTTACTATGTACTATTTGTTGAGATGACGTCAACGGGTGGTTACTGTTCTTAAGCACAGTTTTGGGCTCGGGCCCAGATTTCGTCTTACATCTGTTCTTGCGTTTAGTGAGTTTCTATATTATCTTCCTTGCCTTGGTTGATCTCTTCTAGAGAGTTCTTCGCTCGGCTACTGATCTTCTCGCGTCTTCAACAATAGATAGAAAAAGGGCGAGCAAATATAATCAAGGAAAAAGTGGAGAGCAGGTGATATTCTTGAATACTTCGTCAAATTTCATCAAAAGGTAATTGAGTGATTTTCAGTTCGTCAATGCTTCAGTATCGCTTACTGTTCTCAAATAATATCTCATAAACGAGTTCTCATCAATGTCTCAAATAATATCTCATCAAATGCCCAACTTAACATTTCCACCATAGTCCAAATAATATCTCATAAACGAGTTCTCAACTCGTATCTCAATTCAATATCTTGCTTAAACACTTGAAACTCATAAGAAAATGCATATAAAACTTACTTTTTCATTACGAGAACTTAAACACTTTTAATATCCATTCCGACTCTTCACTTCTAAGAGTCTCGTAACTCGGATACCAAGGTCTTGTCTTAGGCTTTTACGACTCTATCCTTGCCAACTTTCACAATAACATTCCAAGCAGGAATCACATGTTTGACCCTCTGAACATTTGCACAAGATGCCCAAACAACATTAAATACTATGAGTTCCCAACTCGAGTTTCAAACTCATAACTCTATTTTAAATTTCAATTAATCACATGAAACTCATAAGAAAATATGCATAAAGCTTACCATTTTTCCTTACAGGACCTCTCTAAGAGGTCGTCAAACTGAAGGATAGTCTTGAAGATTCAATTATTTATGGAACCACCCGGTCCATAAACCAAACAAGAAGTACTAACTTATATCCTTAATTAACACTAAGCATCTCAAGCATAAATGCTAATGGATCCGCCACGGTTGGACCATCACTCTGCAGATACTAAGTGCTACTAAATACATGAGGTATGTACATGTAACATGCATTGAAATACTGAAACTTCAGAGTGAATGCATCAAAAATTTGTGATTTTTCCTAACCTCATCTTGGTTCCAATTCTTAGAAGTGATGTGTTTGTTGATTTATTGTTCTTCTCTTCTCTTTTTAGTTACTGTATTAGTTCATTTCATGTAAAAGTGTTTCGAGTGAACCTACATATTAGGTCATGTAATTTTTAAACACTTGATAGCTTCCGAAAGTTAAGAGGCTTCATAATAGTATTGCTTTTTTTAGATAGTACAAATCAGATATTTGATGTAATTTTTAAACACTTGATATCTTCCGAAAGTTAAGAGGCTTCATAGTAGTATTGCTTTTTTTAGATAGTACAAATCAGATATTTGAGAGGTTGTTTGGGTGTATCATACAGATCAGATACTTGCTCAATAAGTAGTGAATACTAGTGGATTATGAAAGCTTAGCTAAAGAAATTCAGTAGTGTTGGATTTCAGAGAAGTGGACTTTGCAACATTGTTCCCCGCAGCAGCGGGCGGGCACAAAGCCTAGTTGATAATAGAACCCTTGTGATCACGGATAGCAGCTGCAATGCCACAATGGGCGGAAAAAAATTGAGGAAATGCTGGAGTCTCATTTCTTGTAAACAAGGAAACATGATGAGCGACTCCATTTGCTTCCTAGAAGCATCACAATACACTTTGAAGACTCGAGTCTCATTTCTCGTAAACAGAACGTACACAATTGCAATGAAATTAATCTCTGATAAAGTGACAAGTGATAGTCATAGGCTGAGTTTGGTGCAGCTGGGCTTATAAGATATAAGCTGATTTTTACCTTTTTGCAGCTTATAAACAGAAGGTGAGTGTTTGCAGCTTCTTCTTTTTTCCTCAAAACATTTTATACTTTTTTAAGAAGTAGCTTATTTTTGGACTTACCAAACACCAAAACCTTTGGTGTTTAAAAGCAAAGGAGCTTATAAGCTGTTCCAAACTCAGCCATAGTCTGATTTCAAATAAGAAACACAAAGTCATAACGTTACCAAATTTTATGCATTTTCCATTTCTCACTACCAAATATCTTAGTAACTAAAATATAAAATTTCAATAAAAAAGATGGATTTATATGATTTCATTGTTTCACATTGCTTTCTACAGTTGATTTAAAACTTGGGTAGCCCAAAAATTATGACAGAATGAATTAGTAACCCAGATGTGCACTAGTAGCTGCATTGTCTCTTGAGTAGCCTTGGGGGCATTCTATGCATGAAGGAGATTAACGTCAACTCTCTCAATTGTGCCAAAAATAATGTAGACAGATTAAGGCACACTTCAATACAAGATTACGACATGTCCATTTGGTTGTATAGGTTGGCATTTTGACAATGTTAATTTCGTGGATTTTAGTTGTGTATGAGATAATCATCATTCACATCTCTCTCTCACACACATATTTGGTGACCCTAACAAACTATCATATGTTCTCTTATCGAGTTCCTAATTTTCTTGCACTTGTTCTTCACCTAGTGGTCTTATGTGATGGGCATCGGTAGGTCAGATATTTGGATGAACATCTTAATATTTTACTTAATATGACATGTTGTTGAGTTTAGATATTTATTACCGTATATATATTTTACTTAATACATATAATTTGATAAAAAATTTTGTCCTAATGCGACACATAATAAAAAATATATTAACTAATAATAATGTGACACGTATTAAAAAAATATATAAAAACAACATATAAAATATTCGGTTAATTCAGACCGGTTTTTTGGTAAACCAGAACCAATCCGATTCAAACCGGTTCTGACTGGTTTACGCTATTTTTTAACCCGTTTTAATCGGTTCAGTTATCCGGCTCGATTTTTCGGATGATTTTTTCGATTTTCGGTTGAAACCCGGATATATGCCCACTCCTAAGGCAAACAATAAATTTTAGAGGTTCTCCCATGAAATATACAATTTTTTTTATAGATATAGAGAATCATCTTCTTTCTCTTTCCACTTATAGTATTTTATATGATGCTTTATATGAACTGTTGAAGCAAAAGAAATGATGTTTTTCTTCTAAAATAAATATAATCACAGTTTTACAAGTTGAAGAAACTCTCTTAGTAAACAAGTAGCAAGTAGAAAGAAAAGTTACGAGTATGAAAAGTATGTATAATTATTTAGCATATGAAAGGATGAGAGGAACTAGCAATAAAGACTTTAACAGATGTGTTTGCCTGATCAATATTTCATGGTAAATTACTCTTGAATTTAGATGCGATGTGTATTTAAATGATCTCAACGTCAAACAAGTAATTCAATCAAACTTAACAAAGAAATTGTGCATAACAAAACTATACTTTTTAGAGAAACCGAATGTGTTAGCTCAGTTGCTATAAATTTTCCTCTAACCACATACGGTAAAGTTAACCGTAAATAAAAATGTACAACAAAATGGGAATTTGGTGTCTCCCCGATCGCCTCTTTGGCTGGTGGCTGCTAGGGATATTTTGGCGTCCTTGGTTCAATGTCTTTTGAAATATGTCAAGGGCCGTCCCTTTCTCATATTTAAATCGAAAATGTAAAGTGTCCTACATTTTCACTCTCTTTGTCTCTATATATAAGGCCCCTACTCCTTTTGTTGCTGTGACCAGACCACCCTGCCTTGCTCTCTTCGCTCCCAGTCGAAACTAAACCACTTACCAAGTCCTCATCATCAGCTTTCCCTCCTCACCTAACCGTCTCACTCCGTAAGCACCCTGCCTTGCTCTCTCTCTCTCTCATATATATATATATATAGTTGTCTGTAATTTTGTTTGGGTCATCAGATTCATGTCATATCGGATCTTTTGTATCTCTGATTCGTTGTTAATGTTTGTATGTTTCGTTGTTGGTCTCATCAATCTGGTTTTTAATTTCAAGATCGGTACTTTGCTGTTTTTGTGTGAAAACTAAATAAGAACGGATGCCAACTTGGTTCTGTGTTTGATTCTGGCGTACTCACATAGGCAAACACTTTTTATTGTTTAGTTTTAGCCATGAAAGTGTATTTGCACGAAAATAATGTCAAAGTTTTGGTCTTTAGATGTATTTAATTGTAAAGATGCATGCTTTGAGCTTAGCGTTTGATTCTGGAAAACCCAAGTTGTAAAATGTGATCTATTTATCTTTTTTTGCTGGGTTCTGATGCTTTGTTTGATTGGACAGTCCTGTTAGTGTTCATGTGATAGGTATGGTATGAGATTTGATGTGCCTTTTTTTGGTCAAACTATTTTGGATATTTCTTACCATTCATTTCTTAATCCTGTGGTTTTCATGTGATTAGCTAAACTGTGTAGTTAGTGCCCGTGACTAACTAGTGAACTACAGATATCATCCTTTCGGTTAAAGGTGATATAATCCCCAAAAATTTGGTTAAAGTCTTTTTTTTTCTTGATTTTTCAAAGTTTTACATTTAACTTTGTCTTTAATGTAACTGTTATATAATAGGACGATACAAAGTGAACTATGGTATTAAGAATTGATTAATTTATATGAATTGTTGTTATAGGAATCTTGCTTGAATTTTTGTTAGGTATCATGTTGAGTTAAAAATTATCAATTTTCTTCCCCTCCCCCGTGCCAGTGTGACTTCTTGTTTTAGGAAACATCGTATGATATAGTATGGATTTAAGTATCTTAATCATGGTTACAAAATGGAGCCTTGAGTGAACAGCGGAGAGCCATGAGCTTGCTTTTCTCTCATAGTGCTCGAGACAACAATTGCCTTGATGTTCCGGAGAGATGGTTTGGTTCCATTATTTCATAGATATTGCATTGCCACAATGGTTGAGTTCAGTTGCTTGGATATTATCTTATTCAGTTTGGCTCTTGTATTCATTATCTAAAACTTAACAGCAGATAGTTTTGGTAATACAACGGTTGTGGGAAGTGTCTTCAACACAATGTTGATGAATATCTAGACTTGTTAAATTATTATTGGACATGAACAAGTATTTGTTGTATTGTGCTTTCCATCAGCGTTATTGTCGGCTCACTTTTTTGTCTTTTTGAAAGAGATAATGCTGAATTTAATCACTCATTTTCATTTTCTGCTTTGGCTCTTGTTTATGTGTACGTTTGGTGGTTATTAAATTTGTTGTGATGGTGGTATATATGGATTCAGGTCTAAGCATGTCAACTATGATGACTGTGAATGTTCCCTCTCAATGCATGCTCAGAAATGCACCCAAGACTCGATTCACCACTTCTATCATTAAGTTCTCATCTCCGCTTGGATCTGTGAAGATTCTTTCCAAATCATTTGGCTTGAAAGCATCCGCCTCTTCCCGAACATCAATGGTAGTATACAAGATTAAGCTGATTGGGCCAGACGGGGAGGAAAATGAGTTTGATGCTCCAGATGATTCTTACATCTTGGATTCAGCTGAGAATGCAGGAGTTGAGCTGCCCTATTCTTGCAGGGCTGGGGCATGCTCCACTTGTGCAGGAAAGATGGTTGCAGGTTCAGTTGACCAGTCTGATGGTTCTTTCCTTGATGACAACCAAATGAAGGAGGGTTATTTGCTGACCTGTGTCTCATACCCATCTTCAGACTGTATGATCCACACTCACAAGGAAAGTGAACTGTATTAGGTGCTGTATTGTTGCATTGAGTAGTATTCTATAGTCTTGGTTATTTCCAGGATTTTTATGAATCTTATGTTAGTTCTCTTGGACCTTGTTCTATGTTAGTGTCTGTTGTGTGGACTTGTGTACCAGTTTAAATATAATGTTACTGTGTCAATTTCAGTAGATTGACCCCACTTTAGAGTTCATCCCATAAACTTACCGGTATTCCTAACCAGGATTGTTTTGACTCTTGAGGAGTTCATCCCATAAGAGTAGAACTGACCTAATGCCCAAGCACATGTTGGTAACTTGGTTATATTTAAAGATCAAAGTGTTGAAGCTTTTCTAGCAGTTTGAAAACACAAGTTCAATAGACTTGAATAATGTGATATGCCTTGATGTGTGGTTTAACATTTTATTATTACATATATCTACCGAAGTGAAATCAAACAAAAACACTATTAAATTGAAGTATGAATCTTCATACTAGCTCTATTTCCCTTCCCACCTTTACAATTTTGCGCTGAGCTGCAATCGATCTCTGATAAGCCATTCTCTAATGCCGTTGTCAGGGTCTCAAAGTAGTTTTTAGTCACTGCAGTCTGGTCAACTAGCTTTGTTCTGAAGTCTGTATCATGACGGGCCAATGGGGTCATCTTCCTCTAGAAACTGCTGTACCTCCTCGGCACACTGATGAAGTCTTTCCAAGCTGGACTCTTCCTCACCCTTCCAGTACTCAAAAAAATGCTTCTTAGCAGCGTCATGGTCAGGTAGGTAGTACCCATACGCATAAGTCCATTTCAGGACTCTCCTACATTCAATAATCTGTTCCCAAGCCTTCACTAAATATGTGACCTGACCCTCAGTTGTGCGCTGGATGTCTCACCTTGTCCGAGTTCACAGTCCGCATTTGATGTAAATCCTCAAGAGCTTTCTGCCTGGAGGATTGATTGCTCTGCCAGCGCTCAAAATAATGTATGTATTTCTCCAAAGAATTCTTAGCCATCTCTCTTCTCCTCAGCTCCTCATTGTAAGCTCCATTTGCTTTCTCGTACCTGTTACATGCATAAAAACCACCCGTTTTATTACCATGTTCCGACCACGCACCCAGGCATAGCCAGCAGAATTGAAACCTGCAAGGCTCTCCGCATACCATGTGCATACAACCCTGGTTTTTCTCAATCGATCGCTTGCACTTTGGACATGGCTTAGAGTTGGCCAATATCCAGTTCGTGTTCTCAGCCTCGCTGCTGTTCTTCAAAAGCCACTCTTTCACAGTCTTACAGTCCACTGGCCGGTGAGGTTCCTCGGTGCAGTTCCAGCAAAATGTGTATTTACAGTGGCAACATCATAGTTTTCATAATCACCACAATACTTAATAGCATGTTCGCAACCGGGAGCAGGACACCACTTGGTGTCCTTGATACCCTCAATGTAAGACCTAGGCAGGTAATAAGAGTACTTACTCTTCTAATCGTCGGAGCAGAATGTTTCAATCATGTCTCCATATATAGCAACATGGCAAACAGGGTCAAGACATCTCAGCTTCAAACACCCCAGACTGTGGGCAATGGATATACCAATGTAGCTTCCCCAACATTCACAACAAAAGAGATGGCCACAGCCAGCCGACATCACCATCTGGCATGCACAGTTTTCGAGACAGATCCTACAGACCTACACTTGAGTTTTCCAGACATGTTCAGAGACTCAACAACCGGTACTGGTCCAGCAGGCAACAAGCCCACATCTTCTCGGACTTTATCTTCATCTTTAAACCATGCCTCCTGACATGAGTACAAGTTCCAGTTATGGTGGAGAAGAACTAGGGTTGAGTCAGCTCTTGACAGAGAAAAACAGAAGGTTACTTTAGTGATATCCTCTTCCTGGCTGTCCTTTAAATCCGAATCAGTCAACACCTCATAGCTAATCGTCTTACCCGTCTCACAGATATTACCATTATCATCCTCGGACAAATAGCCTCCAAAGTCGTAGTCCTCCTCTGTATCAGTATTTTCATATTCGTCGAAATCATCCATAACAAAACCAAATAATTGTAGTGAAAGCAAGAGGCCGGCTATTATACCCCAGATTTATGTATTATAAACCTAGTTGAAGCAGTGACGCACCCTTATATAGGCACCGGGGTTAGCTCATTGTTGCGTTTATAGCAAATCCTTGTAAGCCAAGTCTTCTATTTCTGAATCCAAAATCAATCCTAATAAATTAAGGATTCCAATCGTCCGAGGAGATGAAAATTTTCAGAAGTTCGGAATTTTGAGGAACCTTGCGTTCTCTATCAAGAATCAAGACGTGCTTCCTTTTTTTAAGGTTTTCTAAGATTAATGAGCCTGCTGTTCTTTTATCTCTCCCTTTGTTATGGGGCATACTGCAGATATGTGACATGTCTGTTGGTTTAATTAGCTTTATAGTAAAACATTTGCTAGATTCCGATCTTGCAGTTCATGGAGATTGACACCGATTTTTTCATGAATATCCTCGGTGTTCATGAGTTAAGGCATGCGCCCTTTCTTTTTTCTTATGAAAGAACTAACTATTAGCTATTCCCCTTTATGGGGCAGAGAAAAATGTGTATAGCTATGGAGTCCGAGTGAGAGACTCCACTGCCAATTATAATGTATCAAATTTATTTATTTATTTTTTATGATTCAAAAGAACGAAGTTATATTAAGAAGTATGAACCCTTGCGACTGGTTTTCTCTTCTGTCTACATGCCCGGTCCGACGGCACGCCCTCGCGATGACGTTGTTGGACGGGCGGGAAGAGACGTTATGTCCTCTAATGTGCGGCCCAACCGAAGGAAGGCATATGGGGTGACAGTGCTATTGTCGTGGGTGAGGAAAGACTCTGACAAGGGAGGGCAGAAGAGAATCGAAGGTAGGAGGGCAAGGCTGGTGTCGTCGATCTCAAGGGAAGGGCGCAAATAGTCTGTTTGCAAGGTTTGGTGGTTTTTCGGCGGCGCGGCTTGCATGGTTGGTTTTCTGGGTACCTCTAGGTGTTCTAGACCTTGGCTGGGGAGGGTCGACGACTCTGTCGAGTGGGGGTTAGGAGATGGCGGCGTTGCTGTCGTTTGTACTATGACAAAGGAGTATAACGGCTGCGCACGGAGTCTCTGCAAGCTAGATCTAGGGCTTGTCCTTGCTGGTAAATGGGTCTGGGTTTTGGCTCTAGGCCTAATCTATTTTAGTGTTTTGTGTTCAGTTTCATTTGATATAATTTTTGGATATGGTTTTCAGATCTTAAATAAGTCTTTACTCTGTCGAGTTTGTTAGAAGTATGTCATAGATTCAGATAGAGTGTTGATTTCAGACAGCTGGTTCGTTGTTACAAGAACCCAGAATTTGTCGGCCTTTGGTCGAGCATTATATTAGCCTGTGTTGAATTGTAAGAAGATCTGGGTTGTGGAGATCTTGGGACAACGTACCTGTCCTAGTAATTGCTACTCATATTAGTCAAGTTAACTCAACCGGTTGTCCAATTCGATGCTCACTGGATTTATTGACATGTCAGTCTCTCATGTTCGGGGAAGAGGATATGTGGGTTGAAGCTAGTGGTATTTGATAGTAGTAATAATCCCTTGTAGGGTACTGTGATTGTTTTGTAATATTGCAGTTTTATTAAATGAAAAATTTTTTGTTAAAAAAAAAAAGAAATCTCTAGGGCAAACTTTTAAAGTATGTCTTTGCTCCGCATCTTTCGAAGCGATTGTGAGAGGTGGAACCCTAGGGTTGCAAACGGCGACAACTCTCTTCAGGGGGCTTCGTGTCCGTGCTTCAGAGGTGGTGTGGGCGGTCTTTGGTGCTGTCTCGGCAATACGAAGGGTGCGCATGTGTCATGGCTTGGTTTAGGAGGATCTAGGTGGCTAATGTTGGCGGTGCAGTTGTTCTTTCTGTGGTATTTGTTAGACTGCATCTCATGGGGAGGCAGGGTTTCAGTTTTGATGGTGGTGTGGTGGAGCCACGGTCGACCACCGGAATCGACGTCAACAATGGGTGGGTGTGGTATCTGGATTCCCCGCTTAGGTGACTAGAGTAGATGGAATTGGGCTCATTGGGCTTGAGCTTATATATGGTTCTGGGCTTCTTGAAAGTCGAACAAGTCAGATGACTGACAGTTACAGATTATCAATCGCGGCTCCTAAAACCATGCTTAAATGTAATAGAACCAAAACTAGTAGCTAATGTTTTGATGTCTTTGCACTAATTTGATCAATCTCTAAGGTGGTTCAAAATAGCCGTTCACTGCAGCTATCATAAGTTTGGAATCTCCCTATCAACTAAGATGATCTAAAGAATGTGAATATAAAGGTTAGTTTGGTACAATTGCGGTTTTTTTTTCAGTTTTTTATGTTGTACAGTGAATAAAATCAGAAAAAATTAAAAGTATATTGTTTTGTAAATGATACTTTAAATGTGTTGACTAGACATAACATGTATTTTTTGTGTTTTTATTGACAACATCTTCTAAAAGCAACCTAATTGCCACTTCTAAAAACAACCTATAGACTTTGCGCTTATAAAATCTGCTTCCACTGATCTACAATTTTTTTTTTTAAAAAAACTTTTATTTTATTTACCAATAACAATAAAATATAGAAGATTAAATAAAAGCTGACTTTTTAAAAGCGAAACTGCCCAAACTAGGCCTTATACCATTTTTATTGGTAAGCGGGTGTAGGACTAATTGATCGTCTTAACCTGAAAATTTGTTAATGATCAAAATGTCTTATAGTAAGAATGGAGGACTATACCAATACCAGTCTTGAGACAAGAGTGCAAAAGAACACAAATACCAAGGTACAATACATGAGAACAAAAGAATACACTGGCACTAAAAACATGTTTAAATGTAATAGAATCAAAACTAGTAACTAATGTTTTAATGTCTTTACAATAGTTTGTTTAGTCTCCAAGATGGTTCAAAGTGGTCGTTCACTATATCTATCACAAGTTTAGAATCTCTCCATCAACTTGTCTTTACATTAACTTTTTTTTATATCACTGTAAATAAAAAGAATCTCTCCATCAACTAAGATGATCTAAGAATGTGAATCTAACAAGAATTAGAAGCCTTATGGGCTTGGCTACCTTAGACCTAAAGCCACCGACCAAAGGAATCCCGAGTTGAATTATATCTTGCAACAAAAGATTAACTTGCCCTCAACCGCAACTTGAATATCTGAATGCAGCGGAATATAAAGGGAAATATTGATTGAAATCTACCAATCGGTTTTGATCTCGAATCCACGAGAAGAACTAGAATCCACCAGAACAGTTGAGATAAACTCAAAGGTTTTTTTTATAAAATCAAGATTATCAAATACATCTGATAGGGGCTCCTTATATAGGAGCAAAGAACTTAGAGCAACTAACAATAAAACCTAAAATCTCATGGATTAAAATAAAATAAATTCAAAAAAATAATTAAAATAAAACCAAACAAACTAATAAAAAATAAAACTCAAAAATAATTAACGAACTCGGATGTCCGATAATAATTTGGCACGATCAAACGGTTCTTTAATCTTTATTTTACGTTTGAAAATAACCCTCCTCGTTCTACATCAATCTCCATTAAAAAATTACCCCACACACGACTGCAACTTGGGAATACCTAAAGCTCGGCCCGTCAAAAGCCCATACTGGTTTTGCTTGGTTTCAGGCCTGTTGTGTGATAGACACATAATATTTTATGATCTTAACGAATTTCCTACCCTATGTAGGTATTTTATTTATTTAATAATGTTATTTCTAACATGTTTTACGATTATGAAGGCTTGAATAATGAAAAAAGAGAAAAAGAAGCATAAAACTGGCAAATTAAGAAAAATCCTAATTAAAGTAGGACTCATGGTCCAACTAGGAAAACCCAGTCCTACACAAAGAATGAATCCTGGTTACATACACTACCAGGATCAACACTTTAGCCGACAAAAAAATTTCGTCGGCCTGTTAGCCAAATTCGTCGGCTATGACTTTAGCCGACGAAATAAAAGTGGTCGTCGGCTATAGTTTAACACTTAGCCGACGACTTATTTTTCTATTTTTCGTCGGCTAAAGTAAGACTAAAGCCGACGAAATATATTGTCGTCGGCCTGTTAGGTGTGACTTTGGCCGACGAAATATAAATATTTCGTCGGCCAAAGTATTTTATAAAAAAAATTAAAAAATAACTATAGCCGACGAAATTTACTATAATTCGGCTATAGTACACAAGGTTGACTACTTTCCACGCATCACCCTTAACAAGGTCATCAATATAAAACACTTGTTTTATCGATGTGACAAAAACGAACGGGTCATCTTCGTAACAGTTTGTAGCAGTGTTCACCGATAAAATCTCATACTGATCGATCTTCATGCTCTGCGGGCTGCTAGTATCAAACCATCTACACTTGAACAGCTGCACTGTCATGCCTTGCCCATAAACGAGTTCCACCACTGATCGAGAACACCGTAATTGTCAACTCCATTCCACCCACCATGCTCCATCACCCCAGAATTTTGTGTTCTCCGTCTGTTGTATCTTTATTCATATATAAATTGCAAGCCATTCACCTTGCACATTGGATAAACTCTTGACATTATCGTCTTAATCGCTAGATGTCTTAGTTCGTGTGACCAATTTGGGTGACCATCGAATTGAATATGGTTCATTTGCAACCAAATATTCAATGTATTGTAAATATGAATAATTATGCAATGAAAGAGTCATGAACAAAAATAAACAATTACATACCCAACCGCCAAAATAGTTCTCGAACTCCTTGTTGTGGTAGTCGAGATCACTTTGAATGTCTGGACAGTATAAATGGATGTATTTCCAGTATTCAACTTCTGGACAGTTGATCAATACCCACCAATGGGCTATGACTAGCTCATGTGGTTGCAACTTGTAGGAGTGGCAAAATTCCATAAACTTCAACATCATTAGAGACTATGGAAAGGTTGAACTTCGGTACATCTACCGGTATAGTTTGTAGAGTTTCCTTTAACGCTCCTAAATACAACTTCATGTAGGTGATGCACTCATACGCAATATATGCTTCAGCTATACATCCTTCAGACGCGAATTTTTTAGCCACATAAGCTTTGTAGTCTCCAAGTTGCCTATAAATAAATTGATGTAATGTGTTATGATTATATATTGAACATGTAAATTATAAATTTAGGTGTAAAAAACATACCTTTTCTTGGGATACATCCAAGTATAGTGTACTGGACGGGTAAGCAACAATTGCTCGGGAAGATGGATCATCAGGTGCGGCATGATGTCAAACAAATTTGGAGGAAATATCCTCTCAAATTTACACATGATATAAATAATGTCCTCTTGCATTTCCCAAAGGTCAGATTTTGTCACTTTCCGTGTGCATAACTTCTAGAAGAATCTTGACAATGCTACTAACGGCGCCATCAAATGCCTTGTCATCGAACCGCCATTCGTGATCATACGGAAGGAGAGTACGGTGATCCTATCTGCATATCTTGTTGCAATGACTACTGCTCCCCTCATCGCTAAGGCACTCTGGTCAAGCCTTGTATCCCCTAACAACGTTGCCCGACAACATCCCACAGGCAGGAAAATCACTGATCGTACCAACAACCATGACATGCATCTGGAACATCTCGTGCATGTATTTGTCATAAGTGGGATGACCAACGTCCTAAAAAAACTTAAGCTCTTCAATCAAGGGTCTCAAATACACATCGAGACACTTCCCTAGATAACCGGGCCTTGAAATCAACAAACTCAACATATTGTATTCCTTCTTCATGCACATCCATGGAGGAAGGTTGTATGGTACCAAAATCACCGGCCATACACTGTATTGAAGACTCATGTTGCCAAAAGGATTGAATCCGTCGGATGAGGGCCCAAGCCTCACATTTTGGACCTCTGACGCAAAATGAGGAAACTCAAGGTCTATATGCTTCCAAGCCTCCCCGTTAGCAGGGTGTATAAGGGTATCTTCGCCATGCAATTCCCTATCAGCATGCCATCTCATAGCTTTGGCCGTATGTGATGACATGTACAACCGCTCCAGCCTATCCCACAAAGGGAAATACAGAAGTACCTTCATAGGTTTCCTATTTCCTGTAAGAGTCAGCTTATACCTGTCACTCTTACATACCGGACATGCGTTAAGGTCACCAAGGTCATTTCCTTCTGGATCTTTACCCCAGAAGAGAACACAGTCATATCTGCATGCATGGATCTTAATGTAAGAAAGCCCAAGATCTTTCAGGATACATCAGACCTTATGATGAGTGGTAGGAAGACGATGACCATGAGACAACATCAAAGTAGTGTACTGTAGAAAATCATCAACAGCCTTCACGGTCGATTTTGTCTCAACTTTAATCTTCATAACGTCCATCACACTTTCAAGAACCGTCTTCTAATAACCGGGGTGCACAGGGGTCTGTTGGAAAGCAAGTAGTTTGTTATAGTTGGCAATACCAGCAGTGTTGACAACTCTAGGGAAGGGCTGCACCGGCCCAGACATATACGGTCCTTCAGAGCATACACCGCTCTCATAAGGAAACATATCGTTGATGAAGGCCGTTGTTAGATCGTTAGATGTACTGCCAATCTCAGAAAATTGTACATGATCATATGTACCCCCTGATGATGTTTCACCATGATATATCAAACATGTGTACTTCTCCCAAAACCCATTACTCTTCAGGTGCTGCCAAATCTTGTCAATTGCAAATCGATGCATATCGCTGCGACACTGACATTTAGTGCACGGGCAATAGAAAATTGTATTCCCATTAGCATTATCCATCACATATTCAATAAAACTAATAACTCTTTTACCATATCTTTTGTCCCATTTTGGAAGCGAAATCCAACTCTTATTCATATCATGAAAAGATAACATAATATATATATAAACTCTAATTAATTAATTAATTAAATTTTCAAATCATTTAGTATTCAATCTACATTAAAGTACAATTAATTAATAACAAATTAATAATTAACACACACACACACATATATATATATATCAATTATATAATACACACACATACATATATTAACTAATTACTAATTATATAACAATATTATATATATATCAATTAACACCAATCATAATCAAAATATTACTTAATTCATACTATATATATGCATCAACACAATATTATAATTAAATTAATGTATATATATATATATATCTACTACTATTTATTAATAACAATAACTTCATATATATTATCAAATTAAAATCGATCAACTCAATCACACTCAAAATCTAATAATTCAACTCAAATTAAAACTCAAAATCAATATATATAACTCAAATAAAACTCTAAAATCAACCTAAAAACAAGATATATACACATATACGTACCTATATATAGTGCCATAAAATAATTTTGGACAGATTTCGACGACACCCAACAATTTCGCGAACACCCAAACTTTTTCTCGTGTTTGTTTTTCAAATGAGCTGATGTCTAGATCTGAAAATATAAGGACTTTTAGCCGATGAAATTATATATTTCGTTGGCTAAACTTTTAAAATTTCGTCGGATATAGTTTACAGACTATAGCTTACGAAAAAATTATTTTTGCCAAAGAAAAAACATTTTGTCGGCTAAAAATCCACTTTAGTCGACGAAAAATTAACTTTAAACCCGACGAGTTAAGTCGATAACGAATTGGTGAAAACAAGAGAATTAGACTATTTTTTCTAGTCCAAAAATACTTTTAAATCCAAAAGTCCAATATATATTCTTTCAGAAGGCCCAAACCCTTTACTTTATAAAAAACCCAATCTCTTTTCTTCCAGGTCGCAAAACCAATTCATAATCTTTTCTCTTTCTTTCCCTGCAACAATGTCAGGTTAGGAACTCTATCGTCAACATCATTCATACTTTTTTATCTTCGTAGCCGCCCACGCAACACCCTTACGTCAAGTCATCTTTTACACTTTTCAAGGCAAGTTCCTCTTTTCTGGTTTTTATCGTAAAGATCACGTCTCTAAGAGAATGGAAGCATTTTACCTAGTAGATGTGCTAAAAGTCCACTTTAGCCGACGAAAAAAAAATCGTCGGCTAAGTTAAATTTTCGTCGGCTAAAATGGACTTTTAGCCGATGAAATATTTTTTTGTCGGCTAAAATATTTTTTTGGTCGTCTATAGTCTGTAAACTATAGCCGACGAAATTATAAAAGTTTAGCTGACGAAATAAATAATTTTGTCGGCTAAAATTTCTTATATTAGCATATCTAGACAGCAGCTCATTTGAGAAAATAAGTTTAGGTGTTGTTGAAATTGTTGGGTGTCGTCGAAATCTGTTTAAAATAGTTTGTAGAGCTATACGAGCCCTACAGATTGTTCGTTCTGAGTCGACAATACTATAAGACTTTGGGCTTGTTCTGTCATGCTCAGTTTTTTATTAAAGTTCAGTGATCAGAAAAGGGAAGCACTATCAGAATTTGAACATGGAAAGCCTTGAAAGATTGACAGGTTAGCGCCTACGGTCCTTGGCTTTGAACCAATATTGGCTGATCGAGCTTTATTGATGTCGGACTTGGTAAATTCAGACGATTCAGTTACTGTGCTCGAAGATGAGGCAAATTGATGTTATAAGCTTGATTAGAGTGCTCGCGTCAAGAGACAGAGCCAGCCTGAGTTGGTGATTTTCCGGCGTGCTCGCATTCAGAGATAGATGACCAAAGAAGAAGGCCAGTGTGTCCAAAGACAAGAAATTTTATTACACGCATAATGGTTTACAACCAAAGGTCTCAAGAACAATCGAACTAATCATGACATAAACATGCCTTATTACATATGCTTGAAAGGAAAAACAACTCATAGAGCTAAAACCAAACAAGAGCTCAACAACTCAAAAGTCGGGTGCATCTAAGTTGGTTTATTCCTGAAAATCCTCAACCGTAGGGTTGGCATTCGGCTCTTTGTCCACTTCCATAGTGACATGACTCTCCACAATTTTCTTATACTTCTTGTCGCATCTACTATGTCGGCAGGTGCTCGGCATTGCCTCATCCAGTGGTCCTGTGACCCACAGCGATAGCATATATTTGCCTTAGCATTTTTCTTGGCGAATTACTGAACCGGCTTAGGAGCTTGGCCCCTAGGGGCGGGTGCATCATCATTCTTCCGGGTATTAGGTCGGCCCTTAGAGCGTTTAAAACCTCTAGTGTCTCTCCTAGTCCGGATGCCTTGACTAGAGCCTTGCTCACGGTGATATGATTCATAATGATCTCGTGCTCTCTGTTTCATAACTTTCCCGCCTCTGGCACTGTTGTAATTAGTCTCTAGAACAACGAGGGTCCCAACAAGCCGAGCAGTGTTCTTAGTCAAGATCTTACAATCCTTTTCCTCAGTTAGCAACAACGTCAAAAAAGAGTCAAACGTTGGAGTAAGACCACTCTTATAGTCATGCCAATACTGTTTCATCAAAGTAGCTGATGACCTGGGGAAAGTGAGCAACGTTTTCTCTATGAGGTCATCCTCGGACTTCTCAACTCCACAAAAATGTAGACGAGCACGTAGTGCAAGCATGCCTGTCTGGTACTTCTCTACAGATTTGTAATCCATTAGCCTGATGGAAGCCCATTCAGCCTGCAGCTCCGGTAGAAGTGCAACATGAACATTACCAAATCGTGTTGCGAGCTTGTTCCACAGCTATAGCGGGTCGGTGACGAGGCCAAAAGTTGACCTGTGCAATTTAAAACCCTATCATTGTAGTAACTGTAAGTAGGGATCGTTCAAGCCGGGGACACTAGGGAAGGATTATATCTACATCAAAACAAGTTAGTAACATTCACAAATATAATATAAACATACAAGTACAATTCTGTCACAACTATACAAGTATAAACATATACACAAAATATTATGGGGGATTTATATGGTGTAGTTCGAAACATATACAGAAAATAAAGACACTTATTTACAAAACATGGTCAATCAATACTCAAGCATAAAACAACATAGCACTGTGAAGAAAGACATGTCACAAATTTCGCAAGTTTAAGAGGTCGTATTTATGTTTTCACAACTTGTAATTAATTCCAACTATTTAGACTTCTCATGTAAACTTAGTGCCTACAATCGCCTGACACTAAGTTTGTATATGTGTCATCCTGTTCAATGCCTACAATCGCCTGACATTGAGACAAAATACACTGATCGAACGAGAGTCATTGGAAACATGGTCCTAGGTATGGCGTCACTCATCCTATTCAACATGCAAATCTCTCACCCTACCACCCTTGGTAGCGACTAAGAATCAAGACCTACAATCGCCTGATCTTAACCCTTAGACACTACGACATATGAAACTCCCCCCTAATAGCTAACTTGTCTAGATTCAAGCTAACCTAGAGTTCGATTACGTGCTCAGGTGAGGATTAATCAATTCAAGTTATTAATTACGTAAACACAAACAACTTAATCTAAGTCGTCATCCTAACATGCAGTTCTACACGTTACAATTATAAACACAATCATATGAAAATCACCAAGAAGAACAAGCAAACATGTTTATAACGTAAAACCGAAAACCAAAACAAACATATATATATAAAGAACCATCATCCATACAGTAGATACACACATAAACCTTGAATGTATTCATACCTAAACCTACCCTAAGAGTCGGCAAGGATTGAAGAAGGGATTGGTGGCGGCAAAGCTATGCAATCGGCAGCAGAAGATGCAGTTGGCAGCAAGGGGTTGGCGGCGGCGGCAAGGCTTTGTGTTTCTGTGTAGGGAGAGTTTTTAAGTAGAGCTAGGCTATTCTAAGGCTTAGAGCAATTGAGAGACACAAAATTTGATGTACATAGGTCCTATTTATACAGAAAATTTCGAAGAGAAACCCTAGAGAACTCAGGAGCTTCAAGGAGACACCTTCCTTGTTGAGCTTGGTTTCCTCCTTTTATCTTTGGACAAAGATTTCGACTTGGACCTTGGATTTCTGATTTCTTGAACTCCTCTACATGTTATTGGATCCATGTAGGCCTTATACACAAGTTCTTGGGCTCATAGGCAGCCGAAATCATGGACAAACTCGGCAAGGACAGACTTTCTCGGTTTGACCGGAAAAGCTCCATACTTGGTTGTTTCGGCTGCCATGATGACTTCTTCGAATCTCCTTCTTCAATGCAGCTTCCCATGACTTCATTAAGCTTCTCTTAAGTCCTTTGACATGCTTGGGAAGAATTTTAGTGAAGAAACATCCTCCCAAACTCGTGTGACAACTTAGACAGAAACTGCCCAGTTTTGCAGCTTGACCTCTGTCCATTGTTTTGATCATAACTCCTTCATCTGAACTCCAAATGCTGTGATTCAAGAAGATCTGAAAACTAGACTTCCGTAGATTTCCAATGATATATGGCTCGTCCTCAGATTCCTCCTGGATATTTAGATATAATTTTCCGAAGTTGATGTAGGATTTCTGTTCGCGGGAGAGATTTCTGCTCGCGAGTAAGTTTTCATTCGCAGGAGAGTTTCATTCGCGAGAGAGTTTCATTCACGAGACTGACCTCCGGCCATTGTTTCCGGCATAACTTCTTCCTCAGAACTCGGATTTCTGCGATTCCAAAAGATTTAGAAACTAGACATCCACAGCTTTCCATCCATATATGGCACATTCCCTGGTTCCTCCTGGATCGTCCTAGGGAAATTTTTGAAGTTGAGTTATGGTTTCTGGAAATTCCTGCTCGGATCAAAACCTTATGTTTCGGAGTTTCTTCTTTTTCATGGCTTCTTTTGTTGTCCTCCATGAGTCCAATCTTCATGATTCTTGTTCTCATATGTTCATTTACATGTCATCTACACATTAAACCAAATTTATCAAAAATGACAATGTAAAGGTACTGTGAATCATAAGAGAAATAACCAAGTGTTTGTTCCAAATCGAATTTGCAACACTTAAGCACAAATTTCTGTATAAAGACACATATTAACCATTACTCTACAGAAAAACCCTTTTGACTCAAAATAAGTAAAAACAACATTACTAAGGAATAAACCAAGTATAAATGAGGGTAAAAACACATTAAAAATATAGCGTAAAACGCACTTATCAAACTACCCCACACTTACCCTTTGCTAGTCCCTTAGCAAACTGACTCTAAAACAAAAACAAAACGAAAACTTCTAATACTTAAACAACTAATACCCTTAAATGATTTGTCTCAGATTCTTTAGCATGCATAATTTTCAAGTTTGAACATTTGAATGAAAAGTGTAATTGCAAAGCTTCATATGCATGTATCATAGCATGAACAAGTAAGATATGAGATAATATAGCACAAACATGTATGATAACCGTTCCACCTCACAATGGCACACTCTCTTCTTTTCACTCATCCATGGTATTCACTCAATAGTATATGCAAGGGAAAAGATGATAAGATAACAAATAACTTGCATATTTCATCAAATAAAAGCACTTTGTGAATAGAAATTCATGGAAAAACCTCATATAACAACTATGTGCAATAATGGACCAAAACCATATGGTTAACTTACGAGAAAATCTCCACAAATCAAATTTAGCTATCTTAAGAATCATGAATTAATCTCAATAATATGGTTGTAATGGGGCTTGGTTTCATAAGGTAGGAATTTTTAGATAAGTGGTGCTATAAGAAATCACCAAGACTTTAGCAAATCTCGCTCCTCCTCATGTCTTCACTTCACGGGTCGAATTTCTTCATGTTGGACTCATACGTCAATCTTGACTTCTCCCCATATTGTGAACAGGACAAAGGTCATATAAGCACTTTTAGACCTTCAAATAATCACTAACTCCAAATTCACAAAACATTACAACACACCATGAAAGAATTTGTGCCTTGAACTTCAATTCTATCCGATTTTTTTTTTCGGACATATTTCTTTCTTTTTGTTCATACATGGCACATACATTTATAATCATATGGTGTTTTACCCCACACTTGCTCTTTATTACATTGTTCACCCCACACTTGCTTCACAGCATCACGCAATACAGCTCCATTAAAAGTACTTTGCCAAGTCTTGATAACAAGGTAAAGGTTTAGCTATTCTAAGCAAAGGAATTCTGTTTTAAAGGTGATGAAATAAAAGGCTCAATGTAAGCTCAAAGGGGTTAACTAAGGAGTCCCACGACGGGCACAAAATAGGCATAAGCTTTATTTGGCTATGGTGGTGATCCTAAAGAGATAAAATTCAATCATATTCAAAATCAAGACATGGTATGATTATAAAGCTTTGACAATCACATAAGCAAGTTCTAGTAAATTCTAGAGTCCATTAAAAAGCTATAACACATAGTTATTGAATTTGCAAAAATAACGAAGTCTTAAAAGATAGTGAAATTTCGAAAAATATGGTATTTATCACTCAAAAAGAAAGTATGTTGGCTCAAATTCTCACATAGGTTTTTATGGAAACAAATTAATCAAACATTCATACTTCATTATCAATCAAGTCTCAAATATTCATACTAATTCACAATATCCATGAAACTTGCAATTTCTTAAAATAAATGTTAAACCGTCAATCATGCATTCACAGATATAGTTCATCATAGACTTTTAAGGGTATATCCTAAGACACAAAACAAAAATATTTAAAAAAAATTTGAAAAATTTCGACAAAAATTAAAAAAAAAATAATTTCGGAAAATTTGAAAAACACACCAAACAAAAATATGTTACTATGTAACCTCTACCCCACACTTAGAAAAATTACATTGTCCTCAATGTAAACCCAAAATCATGTCATAACTTCCTAAGCATGTGTCTAAGTCACATAATAAACATATAAATAAATCAAAATATCAACCATAAAAGTGAAGGGATTAGAAAAATGCAAACTCTCGTTGATGACTCCTCCACTGCTACGGTTGAAATGAGTTGCCTCTCATGCAGCGCTTAATGTTTATAGTCTATCAGCCTAGACTCTTCTCCTTTTTGATGGCGTCATTGATGCTCTTGTGACGGTGGCTCGTTCACAAGCTGCTCCTCCACATCATGTGATTCGAATACGTCAAAGTAAGGTTTAAGGCGATGCCCATTTACCTTAAACCGGTTTCCAGCTAAGCTCTGAATTTCAACTGCACCATATGAACACATTAGTAACAACAAACGGACCTTCCCAACGAGAACGAAGTTTACCTGGAAAAAGTTTAAGCCTAGAGTTGAACAAGAGAACTCGTTGGCCAATGTCAAAGCTTTTTCCTTTGATCATCTTATCATGATAAGTCTTCGTCTTAGCTTTATAGATCATGGCGGATTCATAAGCATCATTTCGAATTTCTTCAAGCTCACAAATCTGCAACTTCCTATGCAATCCAGCCTCATCTTGGTCCATGTTAAACTTCTTGACTGCCCACCATGCTCTATGCTCCAACTCCACCGGAAGATGACATGCTTTTCCATATACTAGCCGAAATGGTGAAGTTCCTATCGGCGTCTTGAATCCAGTCCTGTAGGCCCATAGTGCATCATCTAATCGATCACTCCAATCTTTCCTTGTTGGTCCTACAGTCTTCTCCAAAATTTGCTTAATTTCTCTATTGGATGTTTCGGCCATGCCACTTGTTTGAGGATGATATGGCGTTGATACTTTGTGGGTGACTCCATATTTCTTGAGCAAAGCCTCAATAGTTCGATTGCAGAAATGTGATCCACCATCGCTTATCAAAACTCTTGGCGTTCCAAACCTAGCAAAAATGTTAGTTTTGACAAACTCTGCAACAACTTTAGAATCATTAGTCCTGGTGGCTTTTGCTTCCACCCATTTCGACACATAATCAACCGCCAATAAAATGTAAAGAAAACCTTTAGATGAAGGAAAAGGACCCATGAAATCAATGCCCCAAACATCAAAAATTTCGACAACTATAGTAGGGGTTAAGGGCATTTGATCTCTCTTACCTAAATTACCTGTTCTTTGGCAACGATCACATGAAGCACATGTTGTATAAGCGTCTTTGAATAACGTTGGCCAATAGAAACCGGCTTCCAACACCTTTCTAGCAGTCTTCTTTGATCCAAAATGTCCTCCGCATGCCTCCTTATGGCAAAAGTTCAAGATGGATTGATGCTCTTCGTCTGGCACACAACGTCGAATGACTTGATCCCCACATTGTCTCCACAAATATGGCGCATCCCATACGTAATGTCGAGCTTCCTTCTTGATTTTGATCCTTGTATGGTTCGGCATAGATGAAGGAAAATTCTTTGTCACAATGTAGTTCACCAAATCGGCATACCATGGTTCCTTAACTTCCATCCGAAACAGTTGTTCATCCGGGAACGATTCGGACATAGGAATGGCATCCTCCTCATGCATAATTCGGCTAAGATGGTCTGCTACAACATTCTCGCATCCTTTCTTATCCTTTATCTCAATGTTGAACTCCTGGAGTAGCAAGATCCATCGAATGAGCCTTGGCTTAGCATCCTTCTTTGTCATCAAGTACCTTAAAGCTGCATGATCAGAATAAACAACAACTTTAGAATTCAAAAGATAAGATCGAAATTTTTCTAAAGCAAAAATAACAGCTAAAAGTTCTTTTTCAGTGGTAGTATAATTCAGCTGAGCATCATTGAGTGTCCGTGACGCATAGTAAATGACGCATGGCTTCTTGTCCTTGCGTTGGCCGAGCACCGCTCCCATGGCATAGTCCGAAGCGTCACACATCAATTCAAACGGCATATTCCAGTCTGGTGGCGTCATTATTGGCGCAGAAGTAAGCAAATTCTTCAAGTGCACGAACGCATCCTCACACTCTTGAGACCATGAAAATGGCACATCTTTCTGCAACAAGGAAGTAAGTGGTTTTGCCACCAAAGAAAAGTCCTTGATGAACCTCCTATAAAAACCTGCATGGCCAAGAAAAGAACGAAACTCTCTCACCGTTGAAGGTGAGGGTAAGTGATGCATGATATCAATCTTGGCTTTATCAACTTCTATTCCTTTAGCAGAGACAATATGGCCTAAAACTATACCTTGATTTACCATAAAATGACATTTTTCCCAATTGAGTACAAGGTTAGTTTCTACACACCGGTTTAAAATCTTTTCTAAATTCTCAAGACATGCATCGAAATCTTTGCCATAAACACTAAAATCATCCATAAAAACTTCAATGATATTTTCGATGTAATCGGAGAAAATAGAATACATACAACGTTGGAACGTACCTGGAGCGTTACATAATCCAAAAGGCATTCGGCGATAAGCAAACGTACCAAAGGGACATGTAAACGTTGTCTTTTCTTGATCATCCGGGTGTATCATGATCTGGTTGTAACCGCTGTAGCCATCTAAGAAGCAGTAGAACTCATGACCGGCAAGTCTCTCCAACATTTGGTCCATGAAAGGCAATGGCATGTGATCCTTGCGTGTTGTTGCATTAAGTCTTCTATAATCAATGCACATGCGATGTCCCGTTACCAAACGTTGTGGCACTAATTCGTTCTTGTCATTTTCTACCATCGTCACTCCACTCTTCTTTGGCACAACTTGAACTGGTGATATCCACTGACTATCCGAGATTGGGTATATGACACCACAATCTAATAACTTGATCACCTCGTCCTTTACAACCTTCATCATTGGTGGGTGCAAACGTCTTTGAGCCTCCCTTGTAGGCTTGGCGCCATCCTCAAGTAGAATTCGATGAACACATTTTGTCGGGCTAATTCCCTTGATGTCTGCCAAAGTCCAGCCAATGGCAGCTGTGTTCCTTTGCAAAACCGCAACTAGCTTGTCTTCTTGTTGCTTTTTCAACGTTGATGACACAATAACCGGTAGAGTGTCATCTTTTCCAAGAAAAACGTACTTCAAATGTGGGGGTAGAGCTTTGAGCTCTAACTTAGGGGTCTGTTTCACAGATGGTAGCAACTTATTAGTAGAAATTGGAATTGACAAAGGAGAATACTTATCGTAAAGTGGTTGTGAATCAAGTTCCTTCACAACTTCAAGTATGGACGGCTCCAAATCTTTCAAAGCCTCCTCATCCCGTTCTCCAAACTTGTCAAATCCGACCCCTCGCTCGATGGCTAATTGCTATGCTTGATGGGTGGTCATTGCACACGGTGCAACACCACCAAACCTCCATGAAGTTTCGGCATTCCCCTCTTGACATAGCTCGGCATTGCTGTTTATTTCTTCCATTTCGGCACTTGGATGTCTCATGGCGTCAAAAATGTTGAACTTGATCACCTCGCCATCAAACTCCATTGTCAAATTACCTCCAGCAACGTCGATATTCGTTCTTGCTGTTCGCATGAAGGGTCGTCCCAACAACAACTGTGTCGAGTTTGTAGATGACTCCTCCATTTCTAGCACATAAAAGTCCGCAGGAAATATCAGTTGATTGACCTGCACAAGAACATCTTCAACATACCCCTCGGGGTACTTGTTAGAATGATCCGCCAATTGGATCACAACATTATCAGTTTTAAGAGGTCCTAGATCTAGAGACTTATAAAGATTTAGTGACATAACATTAATTGAAGCTCCTAGATCTAGCATGACATTCTCAAAACGAGTAGAACCAATAACACACGGGATAGAAAAACTCCCTGGATCCTTCATTTTTGGCGGCATCTTTCGTTGAATGACGGCAGAGACCGTCTCACTCATCTTGACAACTTGTGTCTCCCTTGTGTGCCTTCTTGTTGTGCAAAGCTCTTTCAAGAACTTAGCATACTTTGGGATTTGTCGAATGCACTCCAACAAGGGTAAATTGACATTCACTTTTCGAAAAACATCCAACACTTCTTCGTCGGATTTATCCTTTTTGCTCTTAGTGAACCTAGAAGGAAAAGGTAGAGAAGAAGATTGATTAGTATTAACTAAATCACTAGGGTTCGAAATCATACCTTCCTTCTTTGAAGTTGCCGGATCTTTTTCAAGATCCCTCTTTTTCATTGCCTCCAAGTCTTCCTTGCTTGGCTCAGCTTCTTTGTTACGCACGGTTTTTCCTTGATTTTGTCCATGTGTTTCGGCATTGGCATTGTGCTTGGCATTCATCCCATGCTCGGCATCATTCATGTGTAGCTATGCATCTTCTTCTTCATCACTCATGTCCAACACTCCAAGTCCTTTTGTGGTTTTAGGCTTTGAAGGTGGCGACAACAAGGTTTTCCCACTTCTTGTGACAACAACTTGTGCTTGCTCATTCTTGGGATTCTTGATGACACCTCCTGGCAACCTCCCTTGTTCATTGAATTTCCCCATGAAGTCCACAACTTGTCCCATTTGATTCTTTAATTCCACAATGTCTTTCGACATCAAGGCAATGTCCTTGGTGTTGGTCTGAGTTGTGGCCAACAAAGATTGTGTCGAAGTGGCAATGTTCTTGAAAATTTCATCATAATTTTGCTGCCCACTCGGCTGTCCTCCTTGTTGGTAGGGTTGGTATGGCCTTGGCACAAAATTGCCTTGAGGCCGTGCCATGTAAGTACTTGGTTGCTGCCCTTGTGCGTTTGGTTGTGGATTCAGCACGTTACTATTGTTGTTCAAACGAAAGTTCGGATCGTTGGCCCTTGGATTAAAATTCTGAAAACGTGTTTGAGCCCCTTGACCTTGGAAGTTGCCGAATTGTCCTTGAAAACCGACGGCATTGACATCCTCAAAGTTCAGATTTACTTGAGTGCACTGATCGGATGTATGTCCTTCCATGCTACACACTCCACAGACTTGTATCCCTCTATTCTTGGCCAGGTTTGAAACCATGAGAGTCAACTTACTCAAGTCATCTTTTAGCTCGGCAATGGTACTAGACTCCACATGAATGTTTGTCTCATTCACACGCCTTGATGAAAATGAACCAAACTGCTGATTGTTTGTAGCTCGCATTTCCAACAAGGTACTGGCCTCTTCTCTACTTTTCTCCATCAAAGAACCTCCAGCTGCTGAATCTAGAAACTGCCTTTCCATAGGGCGAAGGCCCTCATAAAAGTACTGTAGCAAAAGTCCCTCACGTATCCCATGGTTTGGACACGAAGCAACCAATGCCTTATATCTCTCATAATACACTTCGAAAGACTCATCAATGTCTTGCTTGATAGAAGTTATCTCCTTTCTAATTTGCGTCACCCTCGACCAAGGAAAATACTTGAGGAGAAACTCTTTCATCATAGTGGCCCATGACACAATTCGTCCAGCTGGCACTGCAAAGAACCATTCCCTAGCTTTATCCTCTAATGAAAACGAAAATGCTTTCATTTTGACAAGTTGCATATCAGCTCCTCTAGGGCACATAATGTCACAACAATATTCAAACTGTTGCAAGTGTCGGTTCGGATCCTCTCCACTCAGTCCATGAAATTTCGGCAGTTGGTGGAAGAAACCACCTCTGAGTTCGAAGTCAGCCGTTTTCCCTGTTTCCACAGCAGGATAAGTGACATTTGCTGGTCTGACCCCTGTTCCGTTAACTTGGCCGTTTTCTTCCCTGAGTGAAGTCATTCTCAATTCAAATGGCGAGTGTGGTGGTGATGAATTTGGTGTTGAGTGATGAGATGTTGATGGTATGTTGATGGCAAGCTCCTCTCGGACATGTATAAGTCGGTTGTTGAAGTCTCGTGTCCAAGTGTCATAACCGCTCATTCACCTACAAAACAGGATGGCACAATTGGCCAAGACCAAGTTAGTAAGTCATAAGAAATTTCAAAAACACACACAAACATAACTTAAATAACACACACAAACATGACATATCAAAAACACACATAACATATAAACTAACCATGGCATCACACAAAATTGTAACGAACATGAAAATTGAACAAAAACACATACACACACGGCAAACAAATTTCGAGCTCGGCACTCACACATACACATGGCAAACAATGACATTTATCAACAAGGCATAAATATAAGTTAGAAACACACACGGCATTCATAGTTACATATAGACAAAAATCATGACAAAAACATAATGTGATGACTTCTCACCCTAAAATGTTTTCTACTTGATTTTATTAGACTTTTAATTTTCGAGGTACGTGGAGCAGGGAAGACCACTGTGCAATGGACTGATACAGCCCAAGGTAGTGTTATGCTTCATCCGATATACCTCAAATATTAAAGTTAAATTAATTCGAAGTTCATGGTGTCATACATGTCTAAGTAGCGTTTAAAGTGTGGTGATGCTTCGGCCCAAGCATTTGGCTAGTTCGAGCGGATTCCGTGGTTTCAGAAGGCAAGTGTCAATGTCACGGGGGGCGAACCCCCTACAAGAACCAGGCAGGACTCGTTTGTGATCAAGGAGGCGGACCCCTATCGACCCCTTCACCGAGAAGAGTGGTCAGTCATGATCTTGAGATCCAATTGAACAAACCTGAATTCCATATCTATGACAGAACGGCCCCTTACTCAGCTAGGAACAAACTCGGGTCACTAGACCACTCGACAAGTGTTAATCAAAGCCGCCCTCAACCTCATGAAATCCGCAAATAACATGAAGGGTTTAGGCTAAGATTAACAAATGCGGCTTCTCCCTACATGTTACACTTTAAAAACCACAATAAACTCCAAACACATATGAAACAATAAACCTCATAAATATTTACTAAGTTACAATAGTTAAAACACATATGGCACAAAAATATACAAATATAACACATACAAGTTCGGCACATACACAAATATACAATGTACAAATTGGCAATACATAATATACATTCAAAACATATGTGTTTTGGCACACACATGCTTCGGCACCTACAAGAAAACAAGGTTAATTCACAAACATATATATACACAAAACAAAAATCCTTTTTAGCGTCCCCGGCAACGGCGCCAAAAACTGACGAGGCCAAAAGTTGACTTGTGCAATTTAAAACCCTATCATTGTAGTAACTGTAAGTAGGGATCGTTCAAGCCGGGGACACTAGGGAAGGATTATATCTACATCAAAACAAGTTAGTAACATTCACAAATATAATATAAACATACAAGTACAATTCTGTCACAACTATACAAGTATAAACATATACACAAAATATTATGGGGGATTTATATGGTGTAGTTCGAAACATATACAGAAAATAAAGACACTTATTTACAAAACATGGTCAATCAATACTCAAGCATAAAACAACATAGCACCGTGAAGAAAGACATGTCACAAATTTCGCAAGTTTAAGAGGTCGTATTTATGTTTTCACAACTTGTAATTAATTCCAACTATTTAGACTTCTCATGTAAACTTAGTGCCTACAATCGCCTGACACTAAGTTTGTATATGTGTCATCCTGTTCAATGCCTACAATCGCCTGACATTGAGACAAAATACACTGATCGAACGAGAGTCATTGGAAACATGGTCCTAGGTATGGCGTCACTCATCCTATTCAACATGCAAATCTCTCACCCTACCACCCTTGGTAGCGACTAAGAATCAAGACCTACAATCGCCTGATCTTAACCCTTAGACACTACGGCATATGAAACTCCCCCCTAATAGCTAACTTGTCTAGATTCAAGCTAACCTAGAGTTCGATTACGTGCTCAGGTGAGGATTAATCAATTCAAGTTATTAATTACGTAAACACAAACAACTTAATCTAAGTCGTCATCCTAACATGCAGTTCTACACGTTACAATTATAAACACAATCACATGAAAATCACCAAGAAGAACAAGCAAACATGTTTATAACGTAAAACCGAAAACCAAAACAAACATATATATAAAGAACCATCATCCATACAGTAGATACACACATAAACCTTGAATGTATTCATACCTAAACCTACCCTAAGAGTCGGCAAGGATTGAAGAAGGGATTGGTGGCGGCAAAGCTATGCAATCGGCAGCAGAAGATGCAGTCGGCAGCAAGGGGTTGGCGGCGGCGGCAAGGCTTTGTGTTTCTGTGTAGGGAGGGTTTTTAAGTAGAGCTAGGCTATTCTAAGGCTTAGAGCAATTGAGAGACACGAAATTTGATGTACATAGGTCCTATTTATACAGAAAATTTTGAAGAGAAACCCTAGAGAACTCAGGAGCTTCAAGGAGACACCTTCCTTGTTGAGCTTGGTTTCCTCCTTTTATCTTTGGACAAAGATTTCGACTTGGACCTTGGATTTCTGATTTCTTGGACTCCTCTACATGTTATTGGATCCATGTAGGCCTTATACACAAGTTCTTGGGCTCATAGGCAGCCGAAATCATGGACAAACTCGGCAAGGACAGACTTTCTCGGTTTGACCGGAAAAGTTCCATACTTGGTTGTTTCGGCTGCCATGATGACTTCTTCGAATCTCCTTCTTCAATGCAGCTTCCCATGACTTCATTAAGCTTCTCTTAAGTCCTTTGACATGCTTGGGAAGAATTTTGGTGAAGAAACATCCTCCCAAACTCGTGTGACAACTTAGGCAGAAACTGCCCAGTTTTGCAGCTTGACCTCCGTCCATTGTTTTGATCATAACTCCTTCATCTGAACTCCAAATGCTGTGATTCAAGAAGATCTGAAAACTAGACTTCCGTAGCTTTCCAATGATATATGGCTCGTCCTCAGATTCCTCCTGGATATTTAGATATAATTTTCCGAAGTTGATGTAGGATTTCTGTTCGCGGGAGAGATTTCTGCTCGCGAGTAAGTTTTCATTCGCAGGAGAGTTTCATTCGCGAGAGAGTTTCATTCGCGAGAGAGTTTCATTCGCGAGACTGACCTCCGGCCATTGTTTCCGGCATAACTTCTTCCTCAGAACTCGGATTGCTGCGATTCCAAAAGATTTAGAAACTAGACATCCACAGCTTTCCATCCATATATGGCACATTCCCTGGTTCCTCCTGGATCGTCCTAGGGAAATTTTTGAAGTTGAGTTATGGTTTCTGGAAATTCCTGCTCGGATCAAAACCTTATGTTTCGGAGTTTCTTCTTTTTCATGGCTTCTTTTGTTGTCCTCCATGAGTCCAATCTTCATGATTCTTGTTCTCATATGTTCATTCACATGTCATCTACACATTAAACCAAATTTATCAAAAATGACAATGTAAAGGTACTGTGAATCATAAGAGAAATAACCAAGTGTTTGTTCCAAATCGAATTTGCAACACTTAAGCACAAATTTCTGTATAAAGACACATATTAACCATTACTCTACAGAAAAACCCTTTTGACTCAAAATAAGTAAAAACAACATTACTAAGGAATAAACCAAGTATAAATGAGGGTAAAAACACATTAAAAACATAGCGTAAAACGCACTTATCAGTCGGCTACTTGTTGGTATTGCTACCTCAATGTGGAATCCAGGTGCCGGCGGATAAACATAAGCGTCTTGGACTTTGTTCTTTCATCCGGCTGCTCTACACCCTCTTCTAGAGGTTCCGTGGGAGGATCGATGGTGGAGATATAGTCATTGCCAATAAAAGTCTGCCTCATGTCGAGGACCCAGCGGTGATACTCACGGCCTTGGGCGCCCAGGGGATCAAACTGCAAGTGTTTGTCCATTGACTCTGCATATAAGAATTCAAGTAGTTAGTTTGAGACCAATTAGATTCGATGCTTAATTCTTAAATTAAAACAGCAATGGATACCACATCATGCTGACCTAAAGAGGATATACGGTGCATATGTACATGTTGGCAGCCGCATGCACGTGCCAAGGCCCAGCCTCGGCAGCAGTGCTCGACAGGTGCACATGTGGTGCCCGGCGGCAGCGTGCGCGTGCACAGGGCCAATTCCTAACAGCAGCGCTTGACATCAGCCTATCTGGTGCACATATGGTGCCTGACAGCAGTGCACGTGCACAGGGCCAATCCCCGGCAGCAGTGCACGTCAGTGCACAGAAGGTGGGCATGCGCGCCTACAGCAGCGTGCACCAGCGCCCAGGGGCAGACCCTAGCAGCGGTGCTCGGCAGTGCACAACGACAGCATGGCAGACATATGCAATCACTCCTCTAGGGTTTTATTCAACAAATTGTACCTGCAAAGACAAACGTCCCAAGCATAGAAGGAAGACGGAGAAAGGAGGAAATGACTTTATCCCCCCCGAGTTTAGTGAACTTTGAACGAGTTTAGGGTTTCAAAGTACATACCTTTTTCGATAAAATCTCCAAAGAAGCTAGAAATTCGTGTTTCTGATGCTTGGGCAGCGGTTGTGTGCAGCAAAAAATTATGCAGCGGTAGCTCGGTGTGCGTGGTAGTGCACGTCTGTGCGCAGCGAAGCGCGCTGGTGTCCGGTGGGTGTGCGTCGGTGCACATCGGTGCTCGTGGCAGTGCGCAGGCACGGGCTGCCGAAAAAAAAACTTTGGGTTTTAGGGTTTTTTTTCGGTGGTGGGAGGCCGATTTTAGCTAGGGTTTTCTTAGAGCAAAACGTGACTGATAATGTCTTGTAGAATATGTGAGTAGAGAATGAATGAAATCAATCTTCTATTATGAATAGGGAGGAGCTCTTTATATAGAGACACACTGTAAGTGCAATGGGTCAATCCTACATGGATTTGGTTAAGTCTATAATGTAAACCTATTACAACTAGGGTACACGCATAAGGCTTATTAGGCTAAGCCCATATACACGGCATAAGGGAGATTCCCTCCCTCTCTTGGTCACATGCAAAGCTTCAATATGTGTTGAAGAGCTATTTCACATGGATGTCCTAAAGTTAAAAGGTAGGATATATTGCATTCCACCGTATATATTTTCACTAATGGGTATATCTAGCCTGCTATTGCCTTTATTGCATCTACCATCACCCTGGAAAAAGAGGTAGTTTAAATGAGTTTACAAGTACTCCGCAAACTTTAACAGCGAAGATAGACATCAGTAGAGTTAAATCTTTAACACTCATCCAAAATTTTGGTTCCATCTCTAGTTCTTTCAACATCAAATACAGACATAAACAAGCACATGAATATTTAAAGCACTGCAATTCTTCAAACAATAACAAATAATAAAAAACAATCGTACAATAGCATGTGAAGATTTTGACTGCATACTCTCTTGAAACCCGTCTGGAGGTGGTTGAGGTGAAACATTGGCAGTAACACAATCAGTGTCCATCGGGTCCATTTTTGAATCGTCTCCCTGTTCTTCCACCACCTAACGCCATGATAATATATATATGTTACAGAAGCTAAAAAGTATAGTAAAGACAGTTGATATATGTAAGAGTTAGACTTCTTAGTTTCTTACTTTACCTAGCTGATACAACAGAGACAATACCGTGGAGGTCCAACAGAATTTTAACTTTAACCCTTGTCCTTTCACTGCCGTGGAAAGGACCAATCTTCATAAACAGTAACATGTTAACTAAGAGGTTTTGTATTCCACTAAAAACGTATATCATTTCTAGGTAAGCTTAGAAAGGAGCAAAATGGCATTTACATCAAGAATATAGTAAATCTCTCTCCAACAAATATGTATTTGTCTGTTTTACAGAGACTATCTACCCTCAAGCGCTTTATATGTGTCAAGGGAAAAGGAAAAAAGTGGACCCATGATCCTGATAGTACTCGTTAATTTGGCAGTCTACAGTTGTGATCTAACATATATCTGTTACTGATATGATTCTGTGAGATATACTGCTGTTTCTCTTGCTTAATTAGCATGGGTTAACAAAAGTTATCCACACTGCTAAAATTTTGATGGCCATATCCCTCTTCCACCCCATACAAAGAAGAAAATGAAGAGCACATATTACCGTAAAACAACAAATTTGAGGAGATGCACCAGCTGGCAGTTCACTGGGATCAGCATACAATGCTTCCAATTTAAATAAACTGCTTCTTGGAAGTGTTAAAACTTTAGCACTTGGGATGCGTTGGCCTTTAGGAAACATATGACACCATTTAAGCCAGTGCTAATTGGACCTTCCTCTGACAAGAATCCTATATTGAAAGGAATAGAATCTTGAACCTGCATATGGATCCAAAAAGCAATTATATTGTGATTCAACTATCTGCATAACAAAAACATCTGTGCCTACGTTTTGAAAGATAACAATGTAAATATTTTCACAACATTAACAAAGCTGAAAATGGCATGCTTGCATACACAAGATCATTATGGCGTGATCTCATTCTCCATATTAATTCCCAAGTTAAGTACATCTAATTCACAATGTATTAATTTAAAAAGTACTAAACAAGAGAAAAAAGTGAAAGGGAGAAACGGGGGAGGAAAGCGCTCATATGTTGAGTAGCTAGCAAAAAATCAAGCTCTAGGATAAGAATGTCTAAGGCATATTTAATTAGCAAGACATGTTGAGTATAAGTAAACCAACATAACAACAAATCATTGCATATTTAAGTAAAAAATAATAATCCATAGCAGCTTAATTGACAAAAGCCAGATAACCCATCAACAAGATGGAAATTATATCAACTCTATCAATTCCCCACATAACAGATGTGAAATACAGTAAGACAGAAGAAAAAGAAATTGACAAGCAATGATTATTCCATTTATTCTGTATGAACAAGTATATGATGACAAAAATGAAAACTCATATCGAGATACAAACCTCATATTCTCTGCCGCGGAAAACAGGACTTAGCATTGCACATTGAAGAGCACATCCACGTGCTACACATTAACTAGCATTCAGAGTCCAGCGCGGTTCTGTCCTGAATAGAGAAACTAATGCTCTAGCAATAGCTGGGATTCTAGACCCTGACCCAACAAGCTCTACAAAATGAATCATGTCAGCAGTTAGACCTGCTTCGGCTAAAGCTTTACTACAAGGAACACGAATCCTCTCCAACAAACTTGAAGCACTAACACCCAAATTGCACATAAATCCAACCTCAAGCATATGGAAACAACCAAAAGTAATAAAAGTAGGACTAACTTCTCAAGTAAAAATAGTGTGTCTAGGATCTTCCATGCCTTCATTGATGGGATGTAGACAGAATAAGTTCAGAAGCACTTGAAGAACAGAAAAGATACATAAACCCTCCAAAATCAGTTACATACGGAGGCTAGTTTGACTCTGGTCATTCAGTCACTTACAACACCTTTGGTCGATGGACTCTTTGAGAGACCATTCAATTTCTATCGAAAGCTCCCACTACCATACTGCAAACAACATGATACCCTTCTAGATCCTTAATCCAAGATATGAGAAGTTACATTCCTGAGACTTGAAGTTCAAGGAATGACTTGGGTGCTCAACAAGACAAACATAGTTTTATTGAACCTAAAGGAATAAAAGCAAGAGCTACGGATAGAAACTCCACACCACATTGATTATGTTAGGGGGGTCCCTAAGATACAAGAAGTCTTGAGAACTGCTCGTGCTTTCCAGTCGACACCAGGCTCACCAGGGTGAGGTCGATCCTCACCGCAACACAGACACAGTATCTCAGCATGAGGACCAACTTTTGCACCGGCTGGATATTCAAGCTGGTACGGGCATGCAAAAGACCGGTGGTCCTTGGACAAACAAACATGACAATACCGGTCGTCAGGGTGGGAAGCCCTAAACGTTCCGCCATTGAGTCTGGCTTCTTTGAGCCATTCCTTGAGCTCTGGAGTGAGGTTAGGGCACTGAAAGGTCGGGTGCCAATCTGGATTAGGACACATCTTACACGCAAGAGCAAAATCACCAATTCTGATGTAGTTAGCCAATCCTGGTCTTTCCGTCTTCTTCCCTTTCCCTTTCCCTTTCATATCTGCCGGGGCCACAATGATCATGTCTCTATTTGGATCATCCTCAGGAAGATCTTGCCAACGGAGGATCACGGGCTTCGGCACATCTGTCCCGCGGCGGATCACCGGCGGTTTCTTCACCGATCTCCCCATTAAGGCTAATTGGATGCTCTTTCTTCTTCTCAACAAGATCCTCTTTCTGAGTTTCTGGCGATGGGAGTGAACGAAAACTAAGAAAGAGAGACGGGAGAATTGAGATGGGGAAAGTGAGTGAAGAATGGAGAGCGGGGCCTCTATATATACAGTGAGTCCCAAATCCTAATCGGACTTGGCTTCCAGCCTGACATTCTAACGGCCTCTAAATCCCAATCCTAATCCTAATCGGATTTGGCTAAATATCTTGATTTTTTACTGTTTTAATGACGGTTTTGTCTTTATTTTTTTGTATTTTTACAAGCTAACCCATCAATAATGATAATATTCATAATATTAATAATATTGTAAAAGAAATTGAGTCACTCTAGGGCTAAATAATTGTATATATTACTTGTCCAGGGTTTAAATCGCTTTTGTAACTTTTTTAAAATAGTAGTTTTAGCTACGAATGTGAGTGTTGGGATGTTAATTTATCTAGGTTAGGTTTTGAATTTAGGTTGGGTTTTGAGTTTAGAACATCAATTAATTTTCCTATTGATTCAGTTTATCAGTTTCAGCTTATGACATGTATTGATATGTGTTTCTTACTTACAATTCCAGACATGTTGGTTGTTTATTTAAATTCAGTGTTAAATTCATCTCAATCAATTGTATTATTTTTATTAGAGTTTCAGAGAGTTGTTGTACAATATTGGTCGAACCATCAAAATTTCACAATAATTAATCGAACCTACAGAAACGCACTTCAGCACGTATGACAGCATGCCAACAGTACATTCTTAATACTATTAATTAAGTATTATCATACTAAAATGAAAATATATCAACTTCGATTCATTTCAAACAGAAAAAATCAAATCAACTACGCTTGACAGCCTATTTGTAAACGGTGTGATATATATATATATATATATATATATATATATATATATATACTTCGATTCATTTCAAACAGAAAAAATCAAATCAACTACGCTTGACAGCCTATTTGTAAACGGTGTGATATATATAGGTCAGTATTATGCTAACTTAATCCTAATTGGAAACGAATTGCATACGTGACCCATTTCTGATCACCTGATTTTAGGATGAGGAGTATCTATATAGACTCCCTGCTTAACATAAACCTAATGCCAAAAGGATTGCACATTTGAGTCGGTGTCTTTATCGACAATCCGGGACGGATTCGGTTGGTCAAACGGGTTTCGTCTACATCTCAAGGTAAATAGAATTTAATTCCTATATGATCATTTATTTTACTCAAGAACATGTCAAACCCGAATTGGGGCTAAAAACCCTAAAATTTCAAATCCAAAATTCATCACGCACAACAAGAATCGAGCTACAAGATTCTAGATGATTGTTTAACTCCTCAAGATGATCAAAACCATACCTGGATAGCTCGAGATGGTGGCATGAGGAAGAAGAAATCTAGTAGAGAAGCTCACACTACTCCGTCAGCTTCCAGGCGTTGCCACTCTCTCACGGCGGCGTTGCATCGTCAATCACCTACCTAGGAAGGAAGACAGGGCGGAGTCGAGCTGAACACTACCCGAGCGCCTGTAACACCACGCCCTAAAAATTACCAGTTTACCGAGACCAGACAGGTTACAGAGGGTTGTAACCACACTTTTAGCTTTCCCTGAATTAATATTCGAGTTTAATATCGAGATATTCTCGATTCTGGGAGAAAATAGAATTTACGTACCGAGGGGTAGATTATATTAATACGAGTTCTCCGGAATGTTTTCCGGAGCCACGAGCTATTTATTATGGATTTATTAATTTACGAAAGTAATAAATGCTATTTACTTTACCATAAAAAATGACCTTGCGATAAGTCAAGAATTTAGGGAAGTTCCTTCGAGAAAGTTGTAGATGACGTTAATACGAACTCGTGAGTATATCCTATGAATTAATCGGAGTTCGTATGCGGAAGTTATTTGGGATAATGTATAGTTACTGCATGGTAAATAGTAAATAGCAAAATATCTATTTACTGTTCACGGTAACTTTATTTTATTCAATATGAACAGTTAGATTTTAATGAGAAGGAGATCGGACAGTCCATTTCTCTATATATAAGAAGGATCAGGTCAGACCTCGATTAGACATTGTCTCGACCTCGACCCGACACCGGAGACGCTCTCCGTAGTCTGCCGTTAGGCCACGGCTGCGCGCGTGGCAAGTTCTGTTCGACTCCTTCCCTTGAGCCAGTCCTTCCTGTGCTCGGCAAACCTGCATTCATTGAGGTACATGAGAAATCTGATTCGACCTCTTCACTTTCTGGCCAGGTTTCTCCTACCTCCTGTCACCAAAACTTCGGTTTGGGGTAAGAATCTTGATCTCCTCGACAAGTTCTTTAAGCCTATGTGATTAGTTTCTTTGAGTAGTTAGGTTTCTGAAACTGGGTGGTTTTTGACAGTTTGGTGGAATTTGAACTGGTTTGGTATTTTTGGGATTGTTATTGTGTAGTGGTTATGGTTGTTGATCGGTTAAGGTAGCGAGATGGCCAGAAAATGGGGTCGAAACCGGTTGTAGGTCGGTTAGGGTGGTTCTAGGTAAAAAGAGGTAAATCTTCAGATTTTTACCGCGGTAGATCTTGATTTCTACTGATTTACCGTATGTGTGAAATGCCAGAATTATCCCTAGCAGTTTAGGTTATTTACAGGGCTGTCATTGTGGCTGAAATCCCTGAAATCCCCTTGATAGATTTGTATAATTACAAGACTGCCACTAAGGTTAAAAAGACGATACTACCCTCAGCAGTTTTAGTTAATTACAGGGTTGTCTCTGAGGCTGAAATCTTAGAAATGCCCCTGGTAGTTTGAGATAATTACAGAGATTCCATTGAGTCTGAAATCCCAGAAATGCCCCTGGTAGTTTGAGATAATTACAGGGATGCCATTGAGGTTGAAATCACAGAAATACCCTTGGCAGTTCGGATTAATTACATGGATGTCATTGAGGCTGAAATCCCAGAAATGCTCGTGGCAAATTTGTATGATTACAAGACTGCCATTAAGCCCAAAAAGACAATACTGCCCCTGAGAGTTCAATTAATTACAAGGGTGCCTTGGAGTGGTTTTACTTATATGTCCTTGGAGGGATTTATATATTTGCATGGTTGTCTTTATATTATATTTATGTGTTTGGATGTTGTATATCAGTTTGGTTGAATGTTTGGGTTAATCTCGATAGATAGCTAGTTTATAGGTATCTCAGCAGAGGGGTTAAACTCCGAAATGGTCATAGTCGTACGCCATCCATAATAGTTTATCAACCGATATGTAAAGAAGAGGGATTAGCCCGGTTAGGGCGCTAATAAAAATAAGAGCTACGTGTGGCTTGATCCCTACGTAGAGGGTACGTAGGCAGCCTAACCGGGATTCGGGTGCAGTCACAAATAATATTTAGACCCTTGGTCCTCTAAAGTAATTAGTTTGAAATTCTAATGCAGAAATTGGGATAACCTCCGGTTTTGAGGTCTATACCAGTATCGTTTGGACTGTTGAAAATGGTTTGGGAAAAAGGGTTATCCTTTCTCAAGGGGAATTACGAGTAAATCTCTCTCAGGATGGGTCTCGCACGTCCTATCCTGGGTTTAAGGAGGTAAACTCGGGTCGGGGCGTGACAACGCCTCCCATCGGAGGTCCGATGACTGAGAAGGAAGCCGCAAAAGCCGGACGACGATTTCATGCTCGGGGAGCTCGAATAGTAACAATTTCGGATTTCTTACCTTTCTACCATTTCACCTCGGTAAAATCTCTATTTATAGACTTTTAACGTGAACAGTAATTTTACATTTTTGTTTATAACTTTTACATACGAACTCTGATTTGAGCGTGCTACATGTCCACGAATGCGTATCGATGTCATCTACGACTTTCATGAAGAACGTTTCTCCAAATTCTTGACTTATCGCAAAGTCACCTTTTTACTGTAAAGTAAATAACATTTATTACTTTTGTAAACTAAATTAATCCATATTAAATAGCTTGTAGCTCTGGAAAATATTTCGGGCATACTAGAGGACTCGTATTAAAATAATCTACCTCCTCGAGACATTAATTCTATCTTCCCCCAGAATCGAGAATATCTCGATATTAAACTCGAATATTAATTCAGAGAAAGCTAAAAGTGCGGTTACAACCCTCTGTAACCCGTCTGGTCTCGGTAAAAGGGTAAATTTTGGGGTGGTGTGTTACAAACTACCCCCTTATAAAAATTTCATCCTCGAAATTTTTACTGCGGGACGTAAAACTAACAGTCATTCCAAATAAATTCGCTGCAAAACTATAGGGAAGAAGATCACACTTTTTGCTTCCGTATAAGTCATTCCTTTAATTACATTCATTTAAAGATGATCCACATTCCAAGACTTTAGTTGTCCAACCGTCAAGGAATGTCGTCAAGTCCACTGGACGGAACTTCAAGCAAACAAGAGTCACAACATCTATGTACCAATTCGTTTAGAAACCGAAGTCTTCTCGTAGTTGCAATACGAGATACACAAGTATGGCCGCTTTAAAACACTTTTTTTGGGCATGATATACTCGTTTCATCACTTTCGTCGTAAATTGTCTCTTAGCTTTTCTCGAGTTAATTCTTGAAACGACAATTAAGACAATCTGATAGCTTTCCAAGACATAAATTGTCAGGACCCACCCCAGGTCAAACCCCTTTAACCCGAAGTAAATCCTGCGGGGACTACCTCAAGGGAATTTCTTACCGAAACCCCCTTGAAATGGCCAACCCTTCCTACATACCAACTCAGCACTTCCATGAGTATCTAACAACAAACCCTAACTCATGAAGGCATACTGCTCCCTAACCTACGTAACTAGCTAAACTAGGTTAGTCAGAGCAGTCTACAAAGATGATTACCCTAAGAAATTGCGGCAGCAACAGTTTGATCGACTATGCCTCGACTCTTGTACGCGCACGACCTCCGCTCTAGAACCCTGCACCACTGGGCATTTGAAAACGAAGAGCCCAGGGGAGAAACATTGAAAAACTGTTAGAGTGAGTGGACGAAAAATAAACAATGAAACATTATAAATTCACCACAATCGATAAAACCAATACTTCATGCTCTCCCAAAGATTTATTGATTTAACTATCATTTATGCATGCCCACAAATACTAAATTTCCCACAAATGCATGATAAGGAAAACAAATAAAGAATATGGGAAGAGAAATGTTCACAAAAATAATAAGTCTGACCTCTCAGACTAGGGTCGGAGCTAAGAGCTCTAGTAGCGCCATCACGCTATGCTAGCTATATAAAATAATAATGGACAACCCTTATAGTATTAACCTGACTTCTCAGGCTTGTCTGTCCTCTCAGACCAGGGTCGGAGCTAAGAGCTCTAGATAAAAGGATAATGGACAACCCTTATAATATTAACCTGACCTCTCAGGCTTGTCTGTCCTCTCAGACCAGGGTCGGAGCTAAGAGCTCTAGATAAAAAGATAATGGACAACCCTCATAGTGCACTACGTAGTTTGCCTGACCTCTCAGGCTATGGTCGGAGCTAAGAGCTCTAGTAGCGCCCTCACGCTACTCTAGCTAGCATATTTATTGGTCAACCCTTATAATATAATTCATAAAATAATTTACTCAAATTCTCTATCCAAATAAATCTCTTCCCAAAACAATTAAGTAAAACAAATCCTTGTCATATATGAATAAATCCAAATCCAAATAAAGTCTCGGGTTCAATTCCGTTCGGATGACGGGCCATCCCCGTCTATAACCATTTTCAGAAAGAAATAGAAAATTGGAGTAAAAATGGTAAATACGTTCAATCATCAAAATCAATGCCTCAACATGATAAAAATCATCAACCGAGGTTCCCGCTAAACTTTATTCAAATAAAACATCCAAGAACCCGAGAAAAATATAATTCTCGAAAACAATCATAAAAACCAGGCAATTAAAACAATGATTAAGGCATGCATTCATTTGAAATAATATGTCCACTCACAGACTGAGGCCTTAGCCTGACGAAAACCCGAATTCCGCTCAAACCAAGTCTCTAACACGAGCCTCCTCGCGTCCTGTTCCAAAATAACTATTAATTTTCTGGACGCAAGAATAATAATTAAATAGCATAAGCGTACACATTTAAAAGCGTACAGCTCGTTCACTTAGACACTCATTGTTATCTCAACACTAAATCTACGATGGACACCAATAGAATATCCATCCATTGAATCCAAAGTAACATCCACCTCTCCTTAGTGTGCTTCCACGATTGATGTCTGACTCATCCATCATCAATCATCAATTAATACTTCTAAGTATCTAATATAATTACTCTATTCCTTCTTCACTCAATCACACTTCCTCCTTATATAATGTTCTAGCTTTATCATGCACTCCACATCTACCCTTGACAGCAAGTCACCAAGTATAATCTTAATTCTTCCAAAACAATACTAATCAAACAACTTTCGTCATCAACAGCAAATAACAGCGACTTCAATAATGACAACAACCATGCAACTAGTGATAACCGCAGCAACTATTGATAACAGCAGCACAATTCAACCTAAAGCCAACATTAGTTCCTCTTTACGATTATCCAACTCTTCACCCTTTTGGAAACGAAACACAATGATTAACTATGGAATATTAACCAGCCAACATACAAGACAACCAAAACTTTTAACGATTAATCTTAACCTTCATCAAGCTTCTAGATCATCAAGTCCTCATTCTAAGCAGCATGGTATGGCTCTGCAACTAACCTTCTCCACTACTCCGTCACTGTAATGCAAGTGCTTCAAATCATCAACTTAATTTCCATACAGGTTCAGCCCAGAAACCAAACTCAAACATTCATGACCACAAGCTACTACTGCCGTTTCCCGCCGTCGAACACAGCAGCCACTACAACTGCCAAAGAACACACACACTGCTCAGAATTCAAATGTTCCTTCTCTTTTCAACAACACAGCCTCAACTTCACATCACCAAACTACTATAGATTTCAGATAAACAAGAACTCCAACTCATGCATACAAGCTCAACCTAGAACCCAAACTCTGAAACCATAACCTTAACTATCGTCACTGTTTTCGTTGCCGAACACAGTAACAATACCCAAAATCCCAACTTCCTCCAAAACTTAACCAAACTCCAATCCAATTATACATATACGTAGAGCTTCATGAGTAGATAGTTTTTCATACCTCACTTTCTTTCGCCGGTGGCCGGAGAACACCGAACCATATATGACCCGAAAATCTCGACTGCTTCGCCTCTTCGAATCTCTCTCCACCAAGCTCCTCTTGGAGAATAAACACCACAAGGACGTCCACAAGCTCACGGCGAAGCTACCAACACCTCTCGTGCTCGCCGCCGTGACCTAGATCGGAAAACCCGATCGGAACCTATTCACCTCTCTCCTCCTTTTCTCTCATCCGGGCTTCTAGCCGAAAGCTGAGACCACCATGAAGTTGGCGACGACGCTGTGGCCACCGGTGGAGCGCCGAGAGGTGATCATTGGGCTGAGGTGCGATCGGAGCACAGTCGCAGGTGGAGACGGAATCGAGAGAGAAAACTGCGGTCAACCCTCCAAGTCGGTTTCTGACCGAAGTCAACCCCCTTTAAATCCTTTTATACTTGAGTCAACGGTTGAGATCGAAACCCTAATCGATCTAACGGTTCCGATTTAAAGAAGGTGAAAAGTAAAAAGGTTAAATGGTAAATCTCCTTTTTACCGGAAAAAAAAATAATTGAAAATTACCATAAACATCAGAAATTTACAGAAATTAGCCGGAAGCTCCGAAAAATATTCCGAAAATACCGAAAGACTCGTGTCGACACGTACTACAACATCGGGTCATTACATCAGGTATTTGGAGAGTTTAGAAAAACTCGAAAATTAACTCAAGCGATAACTTATCATATTACCGATCGTAGTTAAGAGTCCTCGGTAACTCGTAAACCTCTGTGAAAAGTAACTTTTGGGTACGGGATGTTACATAAATGTAGACTATATCTCAAGTGATAGCTTCTCAAAATCCTGCATGCATCTCATGGTGCTTCCATAATCAATTCCAACATCACAATCCAATATTATCTCAAGTGTTACGTCCATATATATATTTATTAACCGTCAACCCAAAATCTCCTTCCTCTATGAGTGGGTTTCCCTCTAAGAGATACCTCGATCTCTTTTACCAAAATTCAACCATCACTCGTGCAAGCGATCATAAGCAAACAAAACAGTCTCCAACTATACCCTTAGAAATCTGAAGTACTTCACTCTTAAATTTTCTATACTATTCATAACTATTGTGGACATGTCAGCCTTCTAGGCTAGAGCTAGAACTTCTCAGACGTAGAAAGCTTTAGAGTGAGTGGACCAAAAATCAATGTCAAAAGTAATAGTTCAAAACCATAAATTCAAATTTTATTTTTCCCTTGAAAACAAGCTAGGCCTTATGCCAAAAATAAATAATTTCTCGGTCCTCGGCCAAATATAAATTCAATGTCGGCCTGCAGCCAACATAAAACAAATCATGGTCTGCATATAAATCAAATCGTGGCATGCAGACAAATGTAAATCAAATCGTGGCTTGCAGCCAAATATAAATCAAATCATGGCCTGCAGCCGAATATAAATCAAATCATGACCTGCAGCCGTATATAAATCAAATCATGGCCTGCAGCTGAATATAAATCATATCATGGCTTGCAGCCGTATATAAATCAAATCGAGAAAGAATTTCACAAATGATTAATCACGCATACTAAAGTCCGAGCTAAGAGCTCTAGCGTATTTCTCAGCGAGGACGCAATCCCGCACTAATTCTACCATCTCCCCCATAGAAAGAGGAGGGGAACGAGTGACGCGCTTCCACTCTGCCGAACGAGGAGCGCTACCCGCAAGCTAGCAACAAACAATACATATGATGACCCTTAATGACAGTGAGCCTCACAGGCGAAGGTCGGAGCTAAGAGCTTTGGCGTCTCACCCATTGTCTAGTGAGAACGTAAATCCCACATACTGTCCACTCTCAGTGAGAACACATATCCCGCCCTTCCACTCTGTCGAACGAGGAGCACTGGGTGGGCGCGCTTCCACTCCACCGATTGAGGAACGCCGCCTGCTAGCTAGCTATAAACATTTGACGACCCTTTATGATGAAATTAAAATAAATCTCCGATTTATTGTAAAGTTAGGTATTACTTTGACCATGTTAGCTATCCAAACTGAAAACTCGGCCAAGCTAGAAATATTGTGGTAACCGCCAAAACTGAAAGGAAAGGCGGGAAACGAAAGAGGCGATGTTACAATCGTAACCCCACTTCCTTCCCAAAAAGAAAGGCAGCCTCCCCCGGGTTTGTCAGAAGTGATAACAAAGGGGTAAAGAATGGAGAAAGTAGCAACGGAGACGGCGGAGCTGCCCAAGACAATCGTACGGCGTGTGGTCAAGGACAAGCTCTCCCAGTGCTCCAAAGCCGACGCCGACCTCAACGTCCACAAAGAAGCCCTCACCGCCTTCTCCGAGAGCGCCCGCATCTTCATCCACTACCTCTCCGCAACGTATGCCTCTCTCTCTTCTTCGATTCCATTCTCTCTGTCTCTCGATTCGATTATCATCATCATGATTGTTCGACTTGGGTGTTCCGCAGAGCCAACGACATCTGCAAGGGATCCAAGAGGCAGACGATCAACGCCGACGACGTCTTCAAAGCGCTCGAGGACATCGAGTTTCCTGAGTTCGTCGGCCCTCTCAAGGCCTCTCTTGAAGGTACTGGTTTCTGATTCCGAGTTTTCGGGTGCTTACAAGGCGTTCGATGAAATGCTCCACTGAAAATGTGGGATATATTGTGTGGTGTTTTCGTTATTATTTATTTTTCTGTTGTTGGGATGTATGTGAGAATTGGGTTTTGTTGTTTGCGATTGCAGAGTTGAGGGAGAAGAATGCTGGAAAGAAGGCGGGGACATCCAAGGCAAAGGAAGTGAAGAAAAAGAAGAGGAAATTGGAGGAGCTACCACCCAAGGAAGAGGAAGAAAACCAAGATGAGGATGGAGACAATGGCACTAGTGAATGCTCGAGCAAAGAATGAACAGTTTCTGCTGCTTGTGTATCCATTTCCCTTTCAAGCTCTAGTTTGGATCTGAATCTAAGTCCCCAAGTTTGTTAGAATGAATTACTTGTTTGAATTGCAACTGCAGTTTGGCTTCTCATTTGCACCATTGAATACCGTGTTTCATGTTAAGTTTCTTACATTGCATTTTTGCGTAGCCTAATCTGTTGCTCGAGTTTGTAATACCTTGTAATAGTGATTTCCCAGGAACAACGGCCCACCATACCATGGGTTTTGCATCAACAAAACACTGATCATCCCCATTTGTATGTGTTGTACTGTTTTACGCCACATAATGCCTCACAAGCACTGGTATAGGCATGGGCATATTGCACTGTTATTCATCACAATGGGACAGATGATCACCTATAATACAGGACGCAGCACAGAAATGGTTACACTCCACATTACTTCTGGAAGAATAACATCATGCTATTTTTCTACAACCAACCGAACTGACATTCATTATGCTTAGTATGCCTCGGTTGCACTTTTTTTTGTTCTTCGCCATACTTGCAAGATGAAGATAGAAAATCAATTTTGACCAACAATATTTATGCGATCAATATGGGTGACATCTGCGCCCATGTCTAGCATCATTGTGGTGTCTTCACTTATTTGAACTCCCACTACTTTTGCTACTGCGTTGTCGATATATATGTAGATATGTGCTTAACTTTCTAGGTATTTTGGTTTAATTATGCATCATATGTAGTTCAAGAACTTCAAGTATGTGAAATGTTTGTTATGTTTTATTGAAACTAGCCTTCGTGCACGAAATATACATATATATATCATCTATATCATTAATATATACATATATATCATTAAAATAAAACTGATAATGTGATTTTTCTAAGTGATGATCCATCTTGTTATGACCAAAATTTTCTATCTATTAGTTGTTTAATTTTGCTTAAGACGAAGTATTATTTTTGTAAATGGACCTGTTGTTCTTTTGTATAATTTTAAGATGGATAAATCATGGATGCTTGAGGATAGAAGATCACATGCTTATGAACTAGGGGTTGAAGGGTTCTTAAAGTTTGCAGCAGAAAATGCTTCAAATGAGAATAACATTCCTTGTTCGTGCTGGAATTGTGGAAACACAAAAGACTTTGGCATGGGAATTATCAAAGGTCATTTGTATAGCTATGGTATCACACCCACCTATCAGAATTGGATATGGCATGGAGAACCTTCAAAGTCAAATTCCAACATGGACGCTCATGTTGATAGTAAACGTAAACATGGAGCTGGTAATACACATGAAGCTGCAGCTGATAAGGAAGATGATCAAGAACCTATGATTGATGTTGACTCAGTTTATATGGATGGTAATGCTGATGCATATGATGATTCTGGAATACACCATGATGAGTTTACCAAGTTCTTTGAGAATGCAGACGAGCCCATGTACCCTGGTTGTAATAACTTTACCAACCAATCTGCTTTTTATGAATGCTATAAGCTGAAAGATACTTGTTTCGCTTCATTGTTAAATATGGTTGGGAAATTTCTTCTTGAAGGCCATGGGATACCTTCTTCTAAGTATCAAGCGAAGAAGGTTTTGACCATTTTGAGCATGGATTATGAGAAAATTCATGCATGCAAGAATTATTGTCTCTTGTTCAGCGGTGATTATAAGAATGCAAAAACTTGCCCTACGTGTGGTATCTCGAGGTACAAGTTAGGCAAGGATAACATAGTGAAGGAGGGGGTTCCTGCCAAGGTGTTGTGGTACTTTCCACCCATTCCCAGATTTAAAAAGTTGTTCGAAACCAGTGAGATAGCTGAGAATCTCATTTGGCACACAAGTGAAAGGGAGAATGACGGCCACATGCGTCATCCTGCTGATTCTCGACAGTGGAAACTAATAAACCATAAGTGGCCTGAATTCAGTAAAGAAGCAAGGAACTTGAGATTTGCTTCAACAGATGGTTTCTGTCCCCATCGTGCACTCAGAAAATGTAGTTATTGGCCTGTTGTGTTGGTTGCTTACAATCTTCCACCTTTGTTATGTATGAAAAGGAAGTTCATGATGTTTACATTACTTATTTCAGGACCTAAACAACCTGGAAATGATATAGACGTTTACTTAGCACCTCTAATTGATGATCTGAAATCTCTTTGGGTTGGAAATGAAGGAGTGTATGATGCATATAGATAGGAGTACTTTATTTTGTAACATTTTATAGTTACAATTTTATTTGAATGAAACATCAATCATAGGTATTTATACATTGTGCTTGAAGCAATAGACATGATAGACTCTGTTATGTTTAATATATTTCGTCAGCAAAAATGCTTTATATTTTATATATTTTATTTATTTAACTTTAGCAGTCGAATTTTAATAAATTTCTTCGGCTATAGTTATTTATTTAATTTATTTATTTATCTTTAGACGATGCATTTTAATAAATTTTGTCGGCTAGAACCCTAAACTGTAAACCTTCACCGACGAATATCGTAATATTTCGTTTGCTATGCTATAATAAATAAAATAAAATAAATTATACCACTGGTTGCGTCTCATCGATTTAAAATTATTTTTCAATTAAAGGTCCGGTCAAAATACGTAATTTAGATGGTCAAATGACTGTTTCTGTGTGTTTAGGGGTTTGACTTACGGGATTGACCGTCCGGATGGAGCCCGTAACGTTGTCGGATCTAGATGAATTTTTCCCATACACATATTTCAACATAATGATGATATCTGACGGTCAAATTTTTGTTTGTGAATTTTGATGATCGAAATCACAACATGCCTTCAAATTTTTCAGATTGACTATTATGATACCAATAAGAGAGCATCCGAACTCCAAATTCAGTACCGTAAAAAGTTACAAAAAGTAAATTCAGATATCTTTACTTACACATGTGGCATATCTCACCATTCCAAGTGAGCTGGGAGTTGGGCTCGTTCAAACTCTACTGACTCCACTTTCACAACCCAAACTTCATCAAAAACTTTCCAAAACTCATTACATTTGACGAAAATAAAAAAGACTAATAATAACCAAAAAGTATTGCAAAAAGGTGCAAAAATTACTAACAAGTTATTAAAAATACTATCAAAAAATAAATTAAACAAAAAATAATAACTGAAATACAAAGGGTTGCCTCCCATAAAGTGCATGATTTTTACGTCTTTATGCCAGACATGTATCACCATTTTAGTCATGTGTCAGTGACGCCTCTTGGAGAAATATGTCCTCCACCAATTGTTCCTCAAAAACCTTGTAGTAAGGTTTCAACTTGTGACCATTCACCTTATACGCCTGATGATGAGTTTAAAAAATGATGACCAATCATTTTCAACTCATTGTTGGTCACTTCACTTCTTGATCTATGTAGCATTATTTAGTGAAAGTAGGAACCGCCATGCAGATTGAAGGGTGTGAGATCCTTGATTGACTAAGTTCCTTTAGCCATAGGATGTTTACTGGAATTCAAAATGCAAAATGAATGACATGAAATGAAAATGAAAACAGTGACGACGAAAACTTTATCCAAGTTAGGGGTTAGTAGGAAATCACATCGTCTAAGTTATTTGTAATTTCCATTTTCAAATCCACATCTCAAGCGGTAAACCAGGGTGGACGTGCAGCCTAGGTATTTTAGTCTAGACACAAACTTTCTTTTAATCCGTTGGGAAATCTTACTAATATGGTCATGTAAGGAGCACATCCACGACTGGTAGAACTCATTTAGCACGTGCTAGGCTTGTTTAATAGCATTTCTGAGATTCAAATCTTGTCGCAATGCTTAATAGGCTTGTTTGTACTGCCACATCATTAGCATATGCATTGTCGACAATGGTAATAAAGACTTTTGTGATCTCCCACTGCTCCCCTCAAACAATTCTCCACAGCTTTTCCAATATCTTAACCATTATGACTAATAATTGGACAAAATTTTATGATTCTTTTTGTGCAATTTACATTCATTGTCCAAAAAATGAGCTGTGAGCACCATTTAGTTGATGTTTTGTATAGAGGACCAAGTGTCCATGGAGATGGAAATCCTTGTTTTTGATGTCTTTAAACTACTCAACATAAGCGTCTTCTCATCATTAAACTTATCTAGCACACCTTTGACAACCTACTTTCTATTTAATACAAGCCGCTATGATTCAAGTTCATTACAAAATTTCCTAAATCGATTCCTCCTTCTCCACAAACCTAAAAGGCCGTTTATCTTTAATTATCATAGCTATACACTTACCATCACACCTTTTTCTATTATATGTATGCTTAGTTCTTGCTCCACTAACATTATCTACGGACAGCTTGGCCTGTTTGGAAGGGGTTTCAGCAGGTTTAGGGTGCATGGAGGATGTCACATCCCAGTTCTTAAATTATTTTACAGATGGTTACTTTTACCTTCTATCATTTTAAGTAACTGTTTTACCGTATAAGGACCGTAGAGTCGACTTTTTTCTAGAATCCAAATTTAAGAAAAAAAAGTCCTTTGTGAAAGTCGAAGAGGACGTTAATACGAGTTCATGGACATATAGCACGCTCAAATTGTATGAGAAAGTTATGGTATTAAAATGTAAAGTTGTTGTTCACGCTAAGTAGTATAAAATGGAAACTTAGCAGAAATGGAAAGTAAAATCATAAAAAATCGCCCAAACTCACCACTCCTCTCTCCCGCGCGCCCGCAACAGCGGCAACTTCGCCTCCATCTAGTGCCGCTGTCAGACCGAATTGGCCGGTAAGGAGAGTGTCGTTTTGAAACTTGAACATCCACCTACAAGTCTGGGTAGGTGGCTAGAGCTGTCTCGTCACCGTTGGAGAGAAATCACGACAAGAAGTGTCGTCTACACACTGAGGAGCTTTGCCAGAGTTCTCCATCCTCAGGCTACCAATTGATGAGTTCTTTATATGGTTTTGAAGGGTTTCATTAATACAACAATCATTTAAAAGATAGTAATCCAATTCTATCGGTGTGAGGAGAAATCTCGAATTGAAATTTTAAGGTTTTAGAATTGGAGATTTTTGTATTTTGATTCAATTTTCAAATTAGTCTTTGATGCCTTCATGAAAGTTGTTTAGAATGATGAGAGGAATATTCTGTCCAATGTTGGTGAGAATTGAAGGTTGCCAAAATTTGGCCGCCGGAAGGGTGGCGGTGCTGCCACTTTTTGGGCAGCTTTTAGTGCTAAATAAATTGTATAATTTAAAAGGATACTTTTGGTGTGAAGATGATAATTTTTGGAGAAGTTTTGGTTAGTGTTAACATAGGGTGCAAACCCTCCTCTCGTGCCAGGAAACGAACTCTTTGTCTGGTCGATGGAGGTCAGTCCGGCCGAAAGCGCCACCTCTGACGCAAGCCATGCACCTAAACTCTAGAAGTTGAAACCAAACGGGCGAGCCCAAACTTCCTTGAGCTCACCTCAGACCTCTCAAATATGCATTCTGAGAAGGACCGTGAGCTCGGTCCCAAATAGGAAAAAGGGATGGCACGAGTCCCAACATATCTCTATAAGGCAAGGTGACAAACCCGGAACAAGTAAGGTCTGACCCCGGAACTCTACCAAGTTATGTTCCCACAGCTACACTAACTTAGGCATCGGAGAGTCAAAGACTAGACCCACCCCGGTCCCGACTCCTGACGTCTGTGACTTATTCTCAGAAGAAGGTAGTAACATTTAGGTTATGGATTTTTCCAAGATTAAAATTTTTGGCTGATAAGAAAAAATTATTTTGGTCATCCGTTAGTGTCGGTTAAGTTGTGGAAAGATATTTTAATGACTCCTAAGCCTTTAGTGAAAGCCGAAAGAGGTGGTGTAAGATTTAAGAGGTTAGACAAGGATGAGAAAGTTGTATGCTCATATGTTTTTATTGCCTAGACCATTATTTATTGTTAAGACACTGAGGGCTTGATAATAATCGTTGAACATGATGTGAGGAGTTCTTGCTTGAAAAGCAATGCGGAGTTCGTCCGGCTTAGGCCCAAAGTTGTGAATGGACCTTTAATTTTCAATTAAATGCATGTAGTGTTTCTATATAATATCAAATATTTTATTTTCGCATAATTTTAGATGACTGGTTTATGAACTATTTTTCCATGAATAAATTTTCAGAAGAAAAATGGCCACATTTTATTGGTTAACTTATTTGTTTTGGAAAGTTTCCAAAAATGAGAGTTTTCGATGGAACTCGTATTTATATTATTATGGCCATATTTCAGGCGTGGATTTTAAGATTGAGTTTAAATTATTTATTAAATTTTGTGTCGGGAAAGATGGTGCATACCTTTTCTGCGAGCGTTATTTGATTATCTGGATTTAATTAGTGATTTTATTTTGACATGTGGGCATGTCGAGTGGTTTATCATAAATATTGATATGCACATATGATTTCATTATTTCCGTACATTTGGGACTTGTACCTAGTGCATTGGATTTCTTTATATTTGAAAAGTTGAAATATGATTATCAAAAAAGAGCTTTCTTCTATTACAATTATTTACTGCGATGATATTGATTTGGAGAATTATTATGGTCCTTACCGTAAGGTGAGCTGGGTGCGGGAATTGCGATCCTCACCGTAACGTGATCTGAATATAGGAATAACGGTCATCACCGTAAAGTGAGCTGGATGCGGGAATTGCAGTCCTTACTGTAAGGTGAGTTGGGCGCAAGAATAGCGGTCCTCATCGAAAGCTGGATTGGTTCATGTTAGTTATATTTATTTTCCCAAAGTTTGGACTTTTGTTGAGGCATGCATAAAGAATATATTTGGTAAATATTTTGGGAGAGCATTACTGATGTTTTCAATTATAAGTCCACTCACGCTAACGTTTTTTTTAAATGTTTCTCCTATGAGCCTTTCAGTTTTAAATGCCCAGATTGCAGGTTAGCTGAGAGGAGGTCATGCGTACAAGGAGTCGGGGCATAGTCAATTAGTCTGTTGTCGCTTGTATTCTTATTTAAGTATTCCTCCCATTTAAATTGTACTTATTACCTTTAGTTTTTTGTATATTTTGGTTAAAACGAGTGGTTTAGTTTTGATGAATTGATTGGTAAAGTGTTGATGTGATTTGGAGAGCATGATGACTCCAAGAGTTGAAGTTTGATTATATTGTTAATAGAGAAGTGGTTTAGTTGGTTTGCAGGAATGGTTGTCCATGTTCAAAAGAGGTTATGCTAAACTTTTAATAGAATCTTCTTTGAAGGTGGTCCCCGTAAGGTTCACTTTGAATTTCATGATAAAATATGTGGTGGGTCCTGATAGAGTGATTCACACATTTCTTCATTACATGAGACTACAATGAGCTGGTCTCATTCCTCTTAATTATATACAACACATCCTCAGCACACATATTGCAGTTGCACCATTCCAGATCGATTTCATCTGAGTTTGGAAAAATACCTTTAGTAAAATATGGCCAAGAGGAATTTTGTTGAGGAGCTGAAGTGGAGGGGTGATTTGAGCTGGTTAAGGTTAAGGTTAAGGTTAAGGTTGAGGATGAGGATGGGGTGGAGGGGATTGAGGTTGAGGATGTAGTTCTAATGGGGATCCTTGATTCTAAGGGTGATGGCTAGGCAAAAACATGTGAGTGGATCCTTAGATCCCCAATTCCCATCCGCTACAGACCTCTCTCATGTTGAGACAGATTTACAAAATCATCGTGAGGAAACAGCTACGCATCTCTCTTCTCTTCAAGGATCAGTGTCGTCTCTCTGAGCTGAAATGACTACAGAACTTCAACACTCAATGACCTCTATTCATGCTAAGATGGCAGCAGGGCGAGCTGAGATGTTAGCTGAGCTACGAGCTTTGTTGTTGGAGACTCAACCTCGTTCATCACCAATAATTATTGATCAAGTAGAACGAGCCTTAATCAGCTTTGGAACCTAGCAGGAAACTGAGGGGGTCCCCGTATTAAGTGCTTCTTCACCTACTGCAGTTAGCAGGATGACTACTTCAACATCATCTAATGTTGGTAGTAATCCTAACCCTCTGTTGATTAGTAATTAGACACTAAAATTGAAGGAGTTAGCTCATAATGAGGTAATTTTAGGGGTTAATACTGAAACTATTGCTGCTATGATTCCTGCCTATAGTGTTAATATTGTTTCTACTACATTTGATTGCTCAAAAGTTATTGGATTGACTGTGCCCTTTAATGATGTAAATGAGAATGTTAGAAGAATTAGACAAGTTCCACTGTATCATCACTACTTTCATCAAACTGATTTGGGGACAAACCCTTATAACTACATGACTGGTCCATCTCCAGTACCATTTTTGGTTCCACAATATGGAATAATCCAAGGGGCTATAGGGTATGCTCCCACTTCTCATGTAGGTTCAGCTGAACCTTCACTACTGCAGCATCAGTTCTTTAATAAGCAGTTCCAACAGTTTACACACCTAACAGTTCCACTTCCAACATCTGGATTTTCACTATACACCCTATAATGCATACCCTAACCCTACAACAGCACAAACTAGCTACTATGCAAGTTACACTACCTGTATAGACATCGAATGGGCCTTGGTTGTCTGTGAGTCAGCCTCATTCACCATTGATTAATAATACTTACTCTTCACACCCATAATTTAGCCATAGGGTTCACAACACAACACAGTTTGCAGGATCATCACAACAAACCAATTTTGACCCTGTGTTACCAACAATGAGACAAATGAGATTAGAATTGGCTAATTTTGAGGGGGGTCCATTAGAGTGGCTTAACAAGGCAGAACAATATTTTGATTTCTATCAGGTTTCAGAGGAAAGGAAGTTGGTAGTGGCAACTCTGCACCTCATTGGAGCTACATATGATAGGTGGTCTATGTTTTATCAAGAGTTTTCACAAACATGGCAAGGGTTGAGTGAGCTGTTGATGAGAGAGTTTAGGGGACACAATGTAACAGATTATCAAGCTGCTTTAGGAAGGATGACCTAATTGGAAAATATAGATAGTTATATGGAGTAATTTACAAGATTGTTAAGGAGAGTGCTAGGTTTTACTCAATAAGCTCTAATGTCCTTTTTTATTGGAGGGCTGAAGGGAGACATAAGAGCTGATGTGAAGGCTCTCAAGCCAAAGTCATTGTATGAGGCTTGTCAGTTGGCAAAGATTTTTGAGGAAAAGCAAGTGACACTGAGAACATCACATAAGGCAACACAGTATTCTAGAGCAAATACATCACAACATAGTGGTTTTAACATATCATTCAATGGTCCTCAACATCAGCAAAGAACACCTCCAGCTACACACACCAATGCAAGTCCTGTTAATGGAAATAGAAGACCAACTCAAGCTGAGTATCAGGAAAGGAGAGCAAGAAACCAGTGTTTCTTTTGTGATGAGAAATTTCAGGCCTAGACCTAATTGTAGAAGGGGACAAGGGAAATTAATGGTCATTGAGGTAATCCAGGATGAGACTGAGTGGTAAGAGACACCAGGAGATGCAGATGATGACAATACAGTGGAGGAAGAAGCTGAGCCAGAGGTACAGTTACAGGTAATGGGAGGTATGGATGATAAAGATACCATGCAGGTGAAAGGGCAAATGAGACAAAAGCAGGTGCACATTCTGGTGGACACATGTGCATCTCTAAATTTCATTCATCTTGTGTTGGTAAAGAAGTACAGGGTAAGAGTGAGGGAGATTATACCTTTAAAAGTTAGAGTAGCCAGTGGAGCTATCATGCAAACCAAAGGGCAAGTGACAATGGAACTCCAGTTGGGAAAGTATAAATTTTCAGGAGATTTTCTATATTTTACATGTTTCTGGTTGTGAGATAGTGCTTGGTTTAGTTTGGTTGAGAACATTAGGTGATATTACATGGAATTTTAAGACAATTAAAATGTAGTTTACCAAGGGAGGAGTGTGCAGGGAAGAGTGCGCTATGCACTGCAAGGGGAGACTAAGACACAAGTAACTGTGGTGGGTTGCCAGACTATGCAGAGGTTATTAAAGAAGAAAACACAAGAAGTCATGGTCCAGTTGAGGCCTTTGGGAGTGCAAGAAAAGGTGAAGAATCCCCATCCACAAATTCAGCAGTTGATTGACCAGTATTCTGAGTTATTTCAGCCTCCCACAGAATTACCCCTAGAAGAGAGCATGATCACAAAATTGAGTTACTTCCAAATACTCATGCCATTAATGTCAGACCTTACAGGTATCCTTACTTCCAGAAGAATAAATTGAGAAGATTTTGCAAGAAATGTTAGATAATGGAATTATAAGGCCTAGTGTGTCACCATATTCTTCACCTATAATTTTGGTAAAGAAAAAAGATGGAACTTGGAGGATGTGTGTGCATTATAGGGCTCTCAATGCAGCAACTGTGAAGGATAAATATCTCATACCAGTAGTTAATGAGCTTATTTATGAGGTATGTGGTTCCACTATTTTTACCAAGCTAGATTTGAGGTCTGGTTATCATCAAATAAGGATGCTTGCGGATGATATCCCAAAAACTGCATTTAGAACTCATTTTGGACATTATGAGTTTCTAGTAATGGCTTTTGGATTAACCAATGCTCCAGCAACATTTCAATCAGCTATGAATGATGCTCTAAGGGAATTATTGAGGAAGGGAGTGTTAGTATTTTTTGTTGATATCCTCATACACAGTGCCACATTGGAAGAACACTTGAGAATGTTGCAGCTGATCTTTGAAAAACTCATATTCCGTTCTTAAGATCAAACTGAGTAAATGTAGTTTTGGGGTAAGTCAGCTGGTCATGTCATCAGTTCTGAAAGAGTATTAGTTGATCCTGCAAAGATTGAATGCATTAAGTGGACTAAACCTGCTACTCTCAAAGGATTAAGAGGGGTTTTGGAATTGGCAAGATATTACAGAAAGTATGTCAAGAATTTTCATACTATTACCAAACCACTAACTGATACGTTGAAGAATGATAGCTTCAAATGGTCAACAGGGTCAGAAGCTGCATTTGAAGCATTAAAGTCAGCTTTGGTTTCCACTCCAGTGCTGGCTATTCCTAATTTTGAAAAAAGAATTTACCATAGAGTGTGATGCATCTGAGAAGAAGATTGGAGCAGTTTTCTCTTAAGAAGGGCACCCAGTAGCTTACCTGAGCAAGGCTCTAGAACCTAGGCATATGGCTCTATCAGTTTATGACAAGGAAATGATGGTAGCGGTCTTTGCAGAAAACCATTGAAAACCATACTTGTTGGGCAGGCACTTCCAAATCTATATTGATCATAGAACTATTGAGCATTTTTTGAAACAAAAAATTAATACACCAGCATAGCAAAAATGGTTAATCAAATTAATGGGATATAATTATTCCATCAAGTACAGAGCTGGAAAGAATAATGCTACACCCAGATGCTCTTTCAAGGCAGTTGGAATTGTCAGCCTTGTAGGGATTTCTAAGCTAGTTTACAAATTTGTGGATGAAATGTCATAGGCCAGCCTGTAAGATCCTGAGGTGCAGACAAAGCTGCATGAGTTGCAGGGAAACACACCCTAGAAGTACTATTCCTATGTTGAAACTCAGCTATATTACAGAGGGAGGATTCATGTATCACAAAGTGGTTATTGGAGGGAAAAAATCATGCAAGAATTTCATGAGGGCCTAACTGGAGGACATGCTGGCAGAACAATGACTTACCACATAATCAAAAGAACCTTTGGTTGGCCTGGAATGCTGAATGATATTAAGAAATTCATTTCACAATGTCATACTTGTCAGCTGCATCACTATGAGACTACAGCTCCTCCTGGGTTACTACAGCCTAACCCTATACTTGAAAAAGCTTGGACTGAAATATCAATGGACTTCATTGATGGTCTGCCTAAGTCAGAAGGATGTACAGTTATTTGGGTGGTAATTGATAGATTAACAAAATATGCTCACTTTGTACCAATGTCACACCCTTACACAGCATCATCAATGGCACAGGTATTTGTCAAGGAAATTTTCAAGCTCCATGGAATGCGTGAGCACATCATTTCTGATAGAGACCCTGTGTTCTTGAGCTTGTTCTGGGAATCATTTTTCAATTTGCAGGGCACTAAGCTAGATAAATCCTCAGTATATCACCTTCAGTCTGATGGGCAGAATGAGAACCTGAATAGGACATTGGAGCAGTACCTTAGATGCATAGTGAGGGAAAAGCCACATTCTTGGGTACCAGCTTTGGTTTGGGTAGAATGGTGGTACAACACATCCTACCATTCAACAATCAAGATGACTCCATTTGAAGCCCTTTATGGTTATCAACCACCCTCTGTGACCCCATATCTACCTGGTTCTACAGCTGTTGAGGAAGTGGATGTACAATTGAAAGGTAGAGATGAGCTACTGGCATTACTCAAGAAGAATTTGAGTGAGGCACAATCAAGGATGAAAACCTTTTATGACAGGAAGCATACTGAAAGAGAGTTTTCAGTGCATGATTGGGTGTATTTGAAGCTTCATCATTACAAACAGCAGACCATGATACAACAGGGATGGAACAAATTATCACCTAGATATTTTGGTCCTTTCAGAATTACTAAGAAGGTGGGCAAAGTGGCTTACAAGTTGGAGATACCTCCAACAGCTAAAATAGATAATGTATTTCATGTCAGTCTGCTGAAGAAGAAAATAGGTGAAGGAGTGCAGACTTCTCCACAGTCGCCACCAGTGCTTGACCCTCAAAATCCTAACTAGAAGCCATTTGCTGTTCTAGCTAGAAGAATTTATAAGAAGAAGAGAGCTGCATGTATACAGTGACTGGTTCAGTGTAAGGGTGCTATTGCTGAAGAAACAACTTAGGAGGGTGCTATTGCATGTATACAGTGACTGGCAAAGAATGAGTTGTTTTGACCTATGTCGAGTCTACGCGTGTCCATCATGACAACGTCCAATCTATTCCCATATAAGCTATAATGCTTCTGCTGTTGGGGAAAATGAAAAACCAGTTCATTCTGATATTTGGTGGGCTTTTGGTTTTTATTTTGACCTGAATCTAAGTTTGTTAGAACGAATTACTTGTTTGACTTGAAACTGCAATTCAAACTCTCATTTGCACCATTGAAAACCATGCTTCTTGTTAGGTTTCTTACATTGCATAGCCTAATCTTGTTAAGTTCGTAGTACATGGTGATTTCTGGGAACTACCCACCTAACCATGGGTTTTGCATCAACAAGACACTGATCATCTCCATTTACATGTGTTTTACTGTTTTACGCCACAGAATGCCTCACAACTCACAAGCACCGGTATAGGCACCGGCGTATCAGTAATGCCAAACAAAATATCACCTATAATACACAATTCAGCACAAAAAATGTTACACTCCACATTACTTTTGGAAGAATGACATGATGCTGTTTTTCTATAACCAACTAAACTGCCAAACTCATTATGCATATATGCCTTTCTACTTTGTTCTTCGCCATACTTGCACGATGAGATGAAGAATCAAATAAAGATAATGAATAAAGTTTGACCAACAATATTTTTGCAACTAACAAATATTATATATGTTGCCGAATGAAAGAATAATGAAGAATCAGAATCCTAAACAGACTTCCATAAATAATCATGCAGTTACAACTTCATAACCATTTCAACCTGGACTACTAGAGTGCAAAAGAGAATGCAAGCCTTCCCAACCTGCAACAATTACTAGAACAATCAATATGGGTAATATCTGCGCCCATGTCCAGCATCATTGTGGTGTCTTCCCTTATTTAAACTACCACTACTCTTACTACCACTCCCACCGCCCCGACCACTATTTCGCGGATGTGGATGCGACGCATGCGGGTGTGGGTGTGTGTGTGAGTGTGGGTGTGGGTATGGCTGAGGCCCTGGTTGTTGCCTGCAAAGTGGACAATCAAATACTCTAATTACTAAACGCGTTAGAATAGTGTAAAATAAAGCTCCTAATATACATCAACACGATCCTGAATTATCATTGAGAATTAGGAAATAGTCACATCTCCAATAAAACTTCCATTGAAACAATTAGGCCCACCATCTAGAGAACTGATGCATAGGGTATGGAAATTGTTGAAGTGAATAAAGATGTTAATTTGTAAAGCAAATCTGGTAACGGTTTTGGTTCAAATGATCCCGACAGATAGTCAAGGCTTGTTTACAAGAAAAAACAAACAAGACCAACTTGTAATAATGAAAATATTAATGACTTCTTATGCTCATACTTATAAGCTCCAGCAGGAAAACTACTTAACCAAATAAAACAGTAAATCTTAGTTTTCTCAACTTCTTGTCACATCAAGTCTGAAAGAAACTATTACTTGAAACTAGAGATCAGAAGTATAAGCCTCTCTAGATATATTGTATCATTTACTGTTACTTATTTGTGTGGCAGACATAGAATGAAAAATGAATGTCATATATATATATATATATATATATATATATATATCAACCCCCTTCCAATAAGGGATCCTTTTTTTGACATATATGAGAGATCGGGGTTTACACCAACTTTTTTATCACAATCCCATCTCCACTATTCAATATGTAGTTTTATATGAGTAGATCATTGCTGCAAAATTTCATCCAAATTGGTAATAGTTAAGACGCTCAAAACTGCGAATTAAAAGTTAAAGCATGAACGGTTCAGGTTTGGCAGATTTGATCCGTCAATTGAGTTCAGTTAGTTCGAAGCCTTAATGATCACCAAATTGTATGAAATTTTGCAGAGATAATCTACATATATGCATCTAAATATTGAACGGTGAAGATATTGATATGTGATCAAAAAGTTAGTGTAATCTCAAATCCCTCATGTATGTCAAAAAAAGGATCCCTTAATGAAAGGGTCCTCTATATATATGGAAGGGGTTATTTCAGGTGCGGATATCCGCATTTATTAAAAAATGCGGATTTTCGCATTTTGATCCACTTTTCGATCATGATTTCTCACCTTAACCGTTCATAATGTAGATATATGTGACTAGATCATCTCTACAAAATTTCATCTAATTTGGAGATCGTTAAGGTATTCAAATATGTGATTTAGAACGAAAAAAAACAAACGGTTCCGGTTGAACAGTTTTATTACGTTCATATTTTTGATTCATTTTGGATGTCTTAATGATCTCCAAAATTGCTAAAATTTTGTAGAGATGAACTGCTCACATATATCTACATTGTGAATGGTTAAGATGAGAAATCATGATCGAAAAGTGGATCAAAATTGCAAAAGTCCGCATTTTTTAAAAAATACAGACCTCCGCAATTGAACCTTCCTATATATAGGGTCCTCTCAACCATCCAAGCTCATTAAAAAACAGATCTAATGGTGTGGGCCTATCCCTAGAAATAGTCAAAAAAAGGGATCCCTCATTAGAAGGACCATGTATATATATATATATATATATATACAGTCCGGATCAGAAGCGGAGGTCCGTTCCTAAGCTTAGGAACGGATTTCATCATTTGACCCACTTCCCGATCGAATTTCCTCAAACTTCCTTCTAGACATATCTATATCATCTTGTGTAGATCATCTCTACAAAATTTCAGCCAATTTGGTGATCATGAAGGCCTTCAAAATTGCGTTACAAAACTGACGGACAGAATTCTGTCCAGTTTGTCCATCTTTTTTGTAACATAAGTTTGAAGGTCTTCCTGATCACCAAATTGGCTGAAATTTTGCAGAGATGATCTACACAAGATGATATAAATATGTCTAAAAGAAAGTTTGAGGAAATTCGATAGGGAAGTGGGTCAAAATGATGAAATCCGTTCCTAAGCTTAGGAACGGACAACCGCTCCTGATCCGCACTGTGTATATATATATATATATATATATATATGTATGTATATGTATATGTATATGTATATGTATATGTATATGTATATGTATATGTATATGTATATGTATATGTATATGTATGCAACTAAAGCTACTTGGCTAAAAGGAGTACTGTGCTTACAGAACATATCCGATCCGTCCATCAGGTAGAAGCATCGGCATCATTGCCATGCCAGGAGGGGCTGGTCCTGGTCCAGGCATCAATGGCTGCAATCAGGTTAAGGCAGAATCTTAGAAACAATGAACTAAAATCTGTCCGAGATAAGATTGAGAATCTTTATTATTTTGGTTCTCAAACTTGGATCCAGTGGCTCTTTGCGTCATATGCTCTGAACAAAGAATACCGGATCATTTAAATATTTTTTGATGGTCTACCACATGTGCATGGAGGGAGATCCCATACCATAACACTTGTTTCAAAATATAAAATAATAATAAACCAAACAAGCAAGTGAAGCTTGAACGTTTATACACATTGAGAAAGATGCTTTATTCAAGAATCAAGATGTTATTTAAAGAGATGGAAGGGTAAATAGGATAACAGTTTTCAGGGGAACAGGACCCTTACTCATATGTTACTATGTACTAGTAATCAAGGATTATACTGATGTGTGATCAGTTTAATAGAAAACGCATAAAAGCTTATTAGTTATTACTAAGTATCAGGATTAGCATTCCAGTAGATATGACATTAAGACTGATGCTTACATTTTGATCAGGAATAACTTTAGAATGCTCATAACCTTGGAACTTTTGAAATGTCTGCTAGATCTTACTGTTTCCAAAGCTGGAAAAAAATATTTACGATGACTTCTAAGTAATTGGGTTTATTGTTTCAAAATTGGATTGGTCATGGTTAAGAGGAGTTGAACTTTGTCGCTCTTGATCCACACATCACACAGAGACAAACAGATATCTCAATGCCCTCAGTCCCTTTTAATTTGTGTGCTGGTTTAAAATTCCCTTGTATATCTTTTTTTACTCGGGTATCCGGATCTTTGACCCGACTTATCGCTAGGCTTCCCACCTGACCCCACAACATTTGGGAAACTGAAAACTCTACCAATTGCTAGGTGTGTACCATGAGAGAGGGTCAAACCTCAGACCTCTTGGGAGCAAACCAAGTGTCTGACCGCTAGACCAACAACTCTTTAGTAAAATTCCCTTATATTCCGTGTCCAGTTAAACCACAAAGAAATGAACACAAAATTTTGAACATCAAAATCAAAGCTGACTCAGGAGCATATTTTATAGATTCATAATGTTTGATATTTCGTAATCTTATAATTACTAGGATTTACATTTAATTGGCTTTCCCCTTTTGTTTCAGCCTACTTGTTCTCCAAGTATTATAAACCATATAAATACGGGTATTGTAATAGTTTTTAGTAGCTTTTGTTATTTGAATACAATTATCATATAGATTCTTTGGGATATTAAATCCAACTCAATATTTCATTCCAGCTTTAATCTACTGGAATGTCTTTGCCTTGTTTTCGTTGAGGACTTCAGCCCTCAAGTACTTTTACCCCTGATCTAGCAGCAAGATAGAAACCTTCAGTTTCTGCCCTACATCAAAAGCGTACATTTCATCCAAACATTAAAAACTGCACAAGGAGGTGGGATAGAAATAGAAGCTGATGCCAAACCCCCAGTCGGCTATCTCCCGTTGTTCCTGTTCTCTTAGAAATATTTCCCTTTCTATTAGTTTGAATCAACAAAAATTGACCTAGAATGTCTAACCCCCAGTCAGCTTTCTCCGGTTGTTCCTGTTCTCTTAGAATAATTCCCCTTCTGTTTGTTGGAATCAACAAAATTGACATAGAATTTAAATAGTTTATTTTTCTTCTAGCGACAATGTTATTAGAATTATAAAAAAAATGACCACACATTTATAATGTCTTGGGGCAAGATGATGAAATACTCATGTGGCTCGACGTTTCATGATTAGCACTATATTCATCCTTACGTTTCATGATATGACTGAGTATTTTATATAGACGATTTACTGCTAGGAAAGTTCCAAAACTGGCACAACAGAAACAGGGATCAAAAATCTGAGAAATCACAAATGATAGTTATCAGGCATTGTGAATAATATCCATTTATTGTTAAATTTTGAAATTCCATGAGCAATTTATGTGAAACGTACATTTTAGTGAACTTAATTGAAAATACCAAAAAATCAGCACAGGTCAGCAGATATCTCACCTGTGCAAAACCTGCAGCACCATATCCTGCACCAAGAGCCCCATAGGCGCCCCCAGTCACACCATAAACAGCATGTGGTGGATAACTAGCAATCAACCCTGACCTCTGGGAATTCGATCCACCAGACTTTTGATCTGCCTGTGGCCTTGCAAGAGAGCACTCCAACAGCTGGCCTGAAAATAATTGGCCCATCCAGAATTTACAAGCTTCTTTAAATGTCATCATTGAGAATGAAAATGCAGAACATAAATAAATGAATACGCTCCAGACATTATAGAATTTATTACCATCGAGTTCATAATTTTCAGTGTTCTTCAATGCTTTCATAGCACTTGACCTCTCAGAAAAATGTACAAAACCAATTCTATTCCTTTCCTGTCCGGATTTTGAAGCTGGCAGAACCACCTTTGTGATTTTCCCGTGGTGTTCAAAAAGGTTTTTTAATTGTTCTTGGGTCACAGTTTTGGGCAAATTCTTCACATAAACTGCCTTCACCTGTATTTTAATTAAATTTTATCAAAACAAAACTTCCACTGGGTAAAACAGAAAGCATAGAACAACAGAAGGCAAGGATCCCAGTCAGAGACCAAGTACATAATAGAAGGTTGCAAAATAGGACACGAGAACTTCAAGCTTCCAGACAATTATCTTGTCGATTGAAATTCTTATGTCCTATTTGTTTATTTAATTTTTGAGAAACACAGTATTCATTCAGTAAGAACAAAGCATACCACAGCAGAGGACAAGGATCCCAGTAATCCTATTGAAGGAATAATAACATGTACATAACAGAAGATTACAATATACAATAATGAACTTCAAGCTTCTAGACGATTATCTTCTAGATTGAAGTTCCATGTCCAAAGATACAGTGGTTCACCCACCAAGTTGTGAGATAACTATTAAGTATTAACAATACACGATTCTACAGACAACAAAAAAAGCATATAAAATGGAAATGGACAAGATACAGCAAGAGGGAAGGAAACAAAATAAGATGGAAAAATTTACATCACACATAGACCAAACAAACAAGAACCAATGTTGTGCAATTTTTAAGGTAATGGTATAAGGCCTAAGATACAATTAGAGAAGTTCTTTACAGAAGCTAGGGTGTCCCAGGTCCTACTATCTTTTGTCAAATTCAGATCACAAATTGTTAACTTTTTTCTTTATCTCAAGGCAAAAAACAATAAAATTGCAGTTTACTTGGTCACCCACCAAGTCAAAAGATTGACATTTCCTTTAATTATTACTACTCCAGCTAGTGTTGAATCCTCAGCCATCAGATGTGAAGGAAAAAGGGTAAAAGGGGGGAAAATAATAGTAACTAAATGACACCTGTGAAGCAGCAGATGACTCGGCATTTTTAGGATCAGCCCAGCTCACTGTTGGAGCATTAGTATCAAGCTTAAATTTTGAGTCCATCATTTTCTGCCTTGAATAGTCAGCACATGCATGGTTATAGTAGTCAATGAAAGCAAAGCCCCGGTTATTGCTTGTGTTCTTCATATCCTGTGACAAGAATTGAATACTTAATGAATAGAAGAAGCCAAGAATCAAGAACAGACATGATCACTGACAAAAGAATGTAGTAGCCTCAGTTTGGTTATGAAAGAAATACCATCTTTGGCATTAGAAACCCAGAACTAATCCCATGGGCCTAACTCCAAAACTAGGACTCTTTTGGGTCCCAAATAAGTCTCCACAATAGTCCAATGCACAATAACAAAGAAATCCATAGTCAAAACTAAGGCTTCCTAAATGATTTATGTATTTGTTTCTCTTTTATAATGAGAAAATAACTTTTATTGCTTTTCTTATTATCTACCAACTCTTTTAAAACGTATTTTGGAATTTTGCTATAAGACTATAATAGCTGTATTTGAAGCCTATGAATACCGCTATCTCTAGTAAGGAAACCCCAATCTGGAATATCACGAAAATTTAGTGTCTTAAAGCCTTAATATCTTTTCTAGCTTTTACTCTCCTGTATCCCTTCCCTAGATAAAAAAAAAGTCAAAATCACCTAGTCTACAAACATAATCAATTTCCTAACATATATGTTATCCTAGGCCCACTATATTCCTATGCAACACTCACCATCGCACAACTACCAGATAGCACAATTACCAGATAATTTTCCATGGAAAGAAAGTTCAACAGGCTGAGAAAAAGGGATATGCTAACAAACACATAACTTGCTAAAAGAATCCAACCGCAATAAGCACACATATCACACTAACCTTGACCAGTTCTACACTGGTGGCTCCAGGACCAACCTTCATCACAGCCTTACTCAGATCTTCTTCTCCCCAACTCCTTGGAACGTTACCAATGAACAACCGGTGCTTTGCCTTAGATGTTGAACATTTTATTCTTTTGCCCTGAGAGAGAGAGAGAGTGAGAGTCAAAACAAAATAACAGCAGCATATTTATAATAAATAGCACAAACTCCGAAAAAGGATATAAAATCATTTTTGTATCTCAAGAGTGTTGGATATGTTGTAAAATAAAGGTGAAAAAATCTATTAAATGACTTGCCCTGAGCTATCTGCTTATGTAAGGGATTATGCTACCTTAAATTCAGTATTATTCAACTCGTCAATAGCAGTAGAAGCCATCTCCATGTTTCTGAATGTCACAAATGCAAAGCCCTTACTGTCACCTAAATCTTTTCCCTTCATAATCCGTACCTGTTGTAAAAAATAAGAGGTAGTATAAGAATATGTTTTTACAAGAACATAAAAACAGTACTTTATAAAGAACAATTATATCAACCTGTGTAACTTCTCCTACAGCTTCACAAAAGGCCTTCAAGTCATCCTGAGTGGCATCATGAGGAATGCCACCAATGTAAACTTCAGAACCATGTGGAGGAAGGGCAAGAAGTTCAGCATGTTTTTTCTTCTCCTCTTCACTGCTCACTGAGTTCTTGACATCAAACTTAGTGGCAGTATTAGCATTGTTAGCATCTTCATCATCCACCTCTTCTTCAACTTCCTCCTCTTCTTCAACTTCCTCCTCTTCTTCTTCCTCTTCTTCTTCCACCTCTTCTTCTATTTCTTCTACTTCTTCCACCTCTTCGTCTATTTCTTCTACTTCTTCTTCCTCAACTTCCTCATACTCAACCTCTTCATCCATTGCCTCATCAGGATCATTGTCTTCATCAATACCAACCTTCTCATAAGATGCTATTGACTTTTCTGGTGCAACTGATGAAGCATTTGTCTGTTCCCTTGGCATCTTACTGATCTAAGAAAACAGGCTTGCAAGGCAACTGTGAAGAAGACACAGAAGCCAGAAGAGTTCATGGGAAGAAGTAAACACATATTGAAAGGAGGAAACAATATTAATGACCAAAAGGAGCTGCCTAGTATGACTCTCATCTGAACAGGGTTCATGAGGTCAGAATCAAAAGGGTTTTCAAGTTGAAAGACTTTTATCAGGGAACTAGACAACTGGAGAAAGGAAATAGAGTTTTCTGACTGATTACTGAATCATTTATCATAAGGATAATGAAGGCAGTCCAATTAATCAAAAATTAACTTTCTTGAAGCCACAACAAGACTGCAGTCCAAGCAAACAAAAATTATTGGCTAGTTTAACCATCTCCAAAGAGATATTTCCACAGTGCAATAACAACAACACGTATGAACTGCATACAAGGATCTAGGGGGAATTGTTATAGATAATGGACTCCATATGGAGACATACAATGTTTCATTGGTATGCAAGAAGACATGACAGAGGGACAACAAACTAGTGCCTGAGAATCTATAGAACACTCAGATATGAATGGAATGAGACTGTTGAAACGAAAAGGAGAACAAAGCCACAACATAGTCCAATTTGACAAAGAAATACCAGTTCCCACACATAAGTACCTTCCTGCAATAAATGACACATAACAACTGAGATAGGAGTGGACTTTACAGCTACAATTTTAATGCACAATCATAATTCACTGTGCAGTAATACATCATCTCCGGTCCTTCCCATCCTTTACAGAAAGAGCGAACTTGGACCGGTGACATTTCAAAAAACACATGATGTTACATAAAAAGAGGCGTTTTTTTTACTTTTGGTGCCAAATTTTAACTTTTCCTGAAGTTCAATAGCACAACACTAAGTATTCCTTATCCATATAATCAATTTTGTGTCTACGTAAGAGAAGCCAATATACAATACAAATTCAAATCACAATCACCACTGGATCTAAAAACGGTAAACCAGGAAAAATGTTTCATTTTGTCAACCGCTTTGTTCTTGTTGTGCGTTACAAAGTTAATTTTGTCTTTTCAAGCAAATCTAACACAATTTACAGTTTAATACTAAATGCATTGAATGACACGTATTACCTATAACTTCTATTAATTCAAGGTGGATTCAACCATATATGGCCACATAAGTCCTATCAACAATAGAATCAATCAAAGTAGGCGAAACTACATGAAACAGCTTACAGGAATACAATAACAACTCAAAGGTAGAAAATAGGTAACAGTCTAATGCACACAAACTAAATAAACTACTGGAAAAACCCATGTGCCAACTCTAGGGGTAAATACATCCTCTTTTCTCATATACACTTTTCCAACTTCCTCTCAAACGCTACTCTAAAGCCCCCAATTACCAACTTGAACTGCAAAACCTTCACCTGGATCATTGAATCCATCCAAAATGGAATATCCAAGTATAGCGGAACCCACTTTAATCCTATTCAACATTATTATAAAGTTTATGTATGTAGATATTCAGTTTTTTATATACGTTTTCAAACTTTTGAAGCACAGAAAGCTCAAATCAGTAACAAACCCAGTACGAAAACGTGAATGAAATCCAGAAAGTTTGAAACTTTAGAAACCCCAACAGAACTATTCCAAAACCCAACTCTGACATTCAAAACTGGGCTGTGATTTCACCACACCCAGCGACATTACCCAACCATAAGCAAGCACAGACATTCAAGAAACACGTAGGTGTTATTGAACAGAGCAGTAAAGCATTAGAAGGAAATAGAGTGAGGAAAAGTACCCAGGTATCGTTGGAGATTTGAGTTTACTGTCTTCTGGGTTTTGAGGAGCAAATGAAACAAGCGAATAAGAGAAGGTTAAATCCGAAGCTGGGTAGAGGCCAAATGGGGGCTTCGCCCAGTATAAGTGTAGCTTTCGCCTAGTAAATAATATTATTTGAGAAATACTTGCGTCAATATCGGTATTAATATGTGCGTGCATACTCTCATTTATTTACATATTTCTAACAATGTAAATTATAATCTTAACCGTTCCAAAAGTTTAATTAACCGATCAAGATCATCTCTGCAAAAAATCAATTTGAAAAAAGATCGTTTGTTCAACCAAATACATCAATTAAATGGACGGCAGTTCATGAGGCTGCTAACTTTCACCATAACTGTCCATTTGATTGAAGCATTTGGTTGAGTAAACGATCATTTTCGAAATTGATTTTTTGTATATGTGATCTTGATTGGTTAATTAAACTTTTGAACGGCTAAGATTATGATTTACATTGGTAAAAATATATAAATAAATGAGAGTATGCACGCACGCGTCAATACTGGTATTGATGCAAGTATTTTCCATATTATTTTCGCTTAGGAAAATAGGGTGATCTATTAAGACACTATATTTTTATTATTCACACACCCTTTCTTTTCTTTTATGACGTAGACCAATCATAAATCAATTTTATAGAGAAATTTTGTAAACACAATCAAACTTTTAGTGTTAGACAAACGAAATTTACTGTATATTTGGTACGCATCGCTATCATAACCAGGACTAATTAGTAGTCTACGATTCTCTAAGTTTAGCTTATGTTATGTAATACTAGACCTATGTTTGATGCAGCTCAAGATTAAAGAGCATAATAGTCCTAACAGTGGTATCTTTGATATTGTCTGAACTAAATTTTATAGACTCAAAAACATCTTATAACTTAAAAAAATCAAATGGATTTAAAACAATTGGTCATACACAACCAAAATAAATTTTCTCTAAGAGAAACAAAAGAAGAATATCCATGAATAAAAGAGCAGATCCATTGAGACTGATGTAGCTATTATACATCGCCACAGTAAATAGTACGGTGCTATTGTGGATGATATCAAATTGGCAAATGGCACTTGACAAAATATCAGCAACTGCATTGCTTCCAGGCTTGCATACTGCACACAGCCTTGATTATAGATGAGTTGCATAAAATCTGATCATGCATAAGTATGAGCAACAAACCAATAATGTTATATCCCTAAAATGATCAAAAACACATACTGAAACAGAAAAAATGTACACACTCAAATTCATGGTTAAGTAATGAAGCAAGCAACACATTAGCTAACAAGAACCATGGATCAGAATCATAAGAATCATTGATAAGTAACTAGCATACAGAACATTAGGAACAGATTTGAGTGAGGCATGTATACTGAATATTGGTCCAGTAAAGAATGAGATAATGATGAACCAGAACAACCCTCGTTTTCAGTTAAACAGAAGATGGGAATCTAAAATTTAATTGTAGCCCACAATGGCATCTACAAAGCAACAAAGGAATTCAATCATTAAGTTCTGATCAGGTCACCTATTTTTCAATTTAGCTGGCACTCTCCGAAAAGATGAGAAGAGGAGAAACTCAAATGCTACAAAAACCTCAAACGTTGCAAAACACCTATAAATCTTAAAGGAAAATCACATTTATGTGTGTCTTCGTCAAATTCATAATTGACGAGAGAAAATCTCGAGATTAGCAATCAATCAGAGTAATTGTATCAATCTATTTTCAATCAAAATAATTATCATTATGTAATTTATTCTTTCTTTGTAACCTCACCTCTATATAAAGAGGAGTCTCAATGAAAATAAGCAGACCATTTCTGATTTACTTTTACACGTTATCAGCACTATGCTCTAGTCTTCATTTTTTTTGGACATCTCTCCTCTTCGACCTGGGGCACGGCACCACTGCGCACCCACCCGACGCCCAACCGGCGCTACCCCACCCTCGACCTCGAAACCCACACTCTGGTAGCAAGCCAGCCACCACAGATCCGCCCTAGCTCTGTAAACCCCTGTAGAACCCGACCAGCTGCAGTGCGCACCTGCCCGACACCGTTCCGATCCGCGCACCCACCGGCACAGCTCTGATCCTCCTCAACCTCTCCAATCGGCGCACCTCGATGAACCCAGCCGATCCTCCACCTTCGAGCAACAGCAGCCCGATCCCGTCATCCCGACCCGGTTCCAGAACCTGTTCCAGATCAGGGTGCAGCACCAGCCAGACCCGAATTCAGAACCCAACCCAGAAAACGTATTTTCACCCGACTGAGGAATGAATCGAGGTGGAATTGAGTGCTTAGCTGATAGTGGGACCACCCACACTATATTAAGGAATAGACAATTATTCATTGAATTAATTCCTTATAACTCATTTGTGACCATGATGGTTGGATCGTCACCATTGATACAAGGGCGAGGTACTGCCCAATTCTTGTTACCTAACGGAACGATGATCAAAATCACAGAAGCTTTATATGCACCGAAAGCTAATCGAACCTTGTTAAGTTTCAAAAATATACGCACCAACGGTTATCATTTGGAAACTCATTGTGAGAATGAAATTGAATACTTATATATTACCTCTAATGAATATGGAAGAAAACGCATTTTAGAGAAATTAATGAGTCAATTAAATGGATTATATCTCACTACGATTCGAATCATTGAATCCTATATTGTCACTGACAAAGAAATAGGGGACACTGACTCATACAGGCTTTGGCATGGCCGGCTAAGACACCCTGGTCGCGACATGATGATCCGCATATTAAAGAACTCACACGGACATTCTTTCTTTCGAGTGAAAAATAAAATGGGACAAAAGTTTGTCACAATACAAGGTGACAACACAAGTTCCGATCGCAAGCTACTGACTGGTCATAATACTGTCCCAACGCAATCATTGACCTCTAAAGCATCAGAGAGGCAACCTCCCACTCATTATGCCTTAATGAGTATGTCAAAGGCACATCACTCGTTCTGTAAAGCCTGTTCTTTAGCCAAAACAGGATCGATACCTTCCTATGCTAAAGATACCAAGCAAAATATTTCATTCTTACAAAGGATACAAGGTGATATTTGTGGACCTATCCATCCAGAATGCGGGTCATTTAGGTATTTTATGATTCTGGTAGATGCTTTGACACGATGGTCACATGTCGCATTATTGTCCACAAGAAATGCTGCATTTGCAAAACTCCTAGCACAAATTATACGTTTAAGGGCTCACCACCCTGACTACCTTATCAAGTCTATAAGGCTAGACAACGCTGGAGAGTTCACATCAAAAGCATTTGATGATTATTGCATGTCTAATGGGATCGATGTAGAGCACCCTGTACCCCATGTTGTGGGACCCCGCACGTTTTAACCGTGGTTAATGGCGAGTTACTGAGGTTTAAGTCACATTCGGTAACTTTACGAGTGATCGACCACGTTCATTTTCGAGTTTTTCAAAGTTCTCCAAATACCTGATTTAATGACTCGATGTCATAGTACGTGTCGACACGAGTCTCCCAGTATTTTCGGATTATTTTTCGGAGCTTCGGTTTATTTTCTACGGATTTCCAAAGTCCATGGTAATTTCTAAATTACTATTTTCTGATTTTAAAACCCAACCTTTAATCTTAGCCCTTGATCTTCATCCTTTATTGTGAGCCCTTGGATCCATGTTTTTAATCCAAAACTTATCTCCCCTTTCTCTCATTTTTGTCGAGATAAGAGAGAGAGAGGCAGAGAGACCGAGAGGGAGTCTGAGGCAGTCGCGCCGTACAACCCACCGTCGCCGCCGCGTCAGGTCGCGCCACCACCGCCGAGCTCGCCTCACTCTCCTCTCTCTACCAATACCCATAAATCCAGAACACACTCACTCTTCTCTCCAATTCAAAAAGTCAACCCTTAGCCCAAATCGGTATCTTGGCCGATTCTCCCTCATCTCCGGCGAGTTCAAGCTTCCTTGAGGTAATCTCTTCTTCCTCCCTTCTTTTTCGAACACCCCTAGCCCTTGAATCTAGTTAGGGATTGATTGCCTTGTTTTTCCTTCTTTTTTTCTGGGTTTTGCATCACTGCCGTCGACGTTATCTTCGACGAGCCTTCTCCCTCGGTTTTCAGCCGTAGCGACGCCGTGATAGGGAGGAGGTGGTCGGAGCAGCTGCTTGGACTCGAGGCAGCAGGGCAGGCCGAGGCCAGGTCCCGGTGAAGGAGAGAGAGAGGTTTCAATTATTCAAGGAGGCAGGGCAGCATGGTGGAGCTCGATGGTGAGGCTAGAAGCAGTGGTTTTGCAGCTGCTGGAACCTTGATTTGGGGCAGAGGCAGAGAGTAGGTTTTCTCCCTCTGAATTGTGTAATTCTTGTTGATCTATGTTGTTTTAATTGTTGTTGGAGATTAAATCTGAGGTTGTTTTGTTGTCTTGTTGTCGAGAACTTGGTGATCGTGAAAACGGGGAAACTCCGGCGAAATTCCGGCAAGTTGACCGGAATCCGACAAAGATTCTGGTGATGCAGCGAATCCGGCAGAAATGCCGAGGAGGTAGTCTTTCGATCCCTTCAAAATGTGTTGTTTCTGTTTAAAGGAATTAAGGTTAAAGTAATCGAAATTACGTAAGGAAACGTATAAAAACGGAAACTAACCATGTTTGGAAACCTGCTAATTTGGGAAACTTTCCATTTTGGGAAAGTTTCCATTAAAGGAAAGTTTCCATTAAAGGAAAGTTACATTTTCAGAAAAATGGTTAAAAAATTCAAGTTCAATGAAGTTTGACACTTGTTGGTTAAATTGGTAAAGGGTTAAATTGTTATCGGAAAATGATAACTGAAATTCTGGAAAATGTTAAGTTGACCATGTTAAGTAAAGTTGGTGTTTCACGTAAATCGGTAAATCGACTCTTGGTAAATAAATTGATTAGTGTGACACGTTGGGTGTCCATAGTAATTCAACGAATTATTATGTGACACCCTAACGTCAAGTTAAAGTGGTTAAAGAGAAGTTCAGAAACTAAGTCGGACTTCCGGTAAATGAGTAAAGAGTCGATAACTGGAAAAGAAAGTCAAAAGGTTAAAGTGCCATAAAAAGGAAATGGGTTGGTCAACTTAGTCAATGTGGTCATTCCTGGTCAAACTAGGAATGTTGTGGTCAACTGAACTGTTATTGTTTCTTGGTTGCTAAGCTACTCTATTCTGCAGTGATTATTGGACGAGGTAGCTTACGCGGTGACCTCGGTTCACCGAGGCAGCTCCTGGAAGCTTGGAGCTTATGTATGGAACTGTAATTCCAGGTAGGGAATCTGAACCCCCTTGGTAGTGGTTTTATATATGTATGAGAAAGTGCATGATTTTGTGTATGCTCATGGTCGATGCCTCGGGAAAGTTTTATGTATATTAAATGATTTATGATTGGGCCAAGAAAACCCGAGGCTAGACGTAAATGATTTTTATACGTCAATGTGAGATGTGTGGAGCACCTTTGTCCTGATTTCCGGTGCGTGACCTGAGGGTGACGGGACCTAGTATCTAGCACTCCCGCGGTGTCGAGACCGTGAACCTCCGGAGGGTGGTGCCTTGTTTATTTTATTTTCCCGCTTACGCTCGTCTCGCACAGAGTTAAGCGAGTCGTAAGTGCGGCGTGTTGTTTATGGGCACTGCAGTAAATGGATACTCTCGCTACTACGCGTTTTCAAGCGCATAGGTAGTTGGCCCCGATTTGCTGTGAAGACAAACCCGGGATTCGGTCACTGAGATTCGAAAGTCCTGCAGCTGTATTTGTACATTGAGCGCTCTGGGCCCCTATGTTTTTAGCATACTGCACTGTTTTCCTAAAGGATATAAAATGATGGTTTTTGTGTGCCAAGGATTTCCTAAATGGTTTTATTACGAGCTCAAATCTATATGTATATATACGGTTTTTGGTTTTCAAACCTATCATTGGTGGGCCTATATGTGAGCACGCGAGGACGACGCTCACCCCTACAACAGATTGTTTGCAGGTATTGTGACGGGAAAGAATAAGAGAGCTGTATGTGTGGAGCTTCATTCCTTCCTCGATGTTCGGTCCAAGTGTACTCCCTATTCTGGTTTTACCCTTCAGGTCATTTACCAGAGCCCTTTTCGTAAACAGTAAAGGTGTCATCCCGGTTGTTAACTATGTCTCATATTTTTACTGTTGTCGCAAAAGTTTTTAAATTGTTCCCTTTATTTTGACCACCTTCCGCGAAATTAGATAAAACTCTGATGGTTGTTTTAAGAATTTCATGTGGTGCCACTCAAAGTATTAAAGTTTAAATTTTATTTTACTCACTAAAAAGCCTACGACTTTAGCTTAATAAGTTGTTGGCACGTCCTTCGAACGTGTTGACTTCTTATTGGCTTAAATTCGTGGCTACTGTAGTTTACCCTCCCGGGGTGCTACACATGTGCATACACAAAATGGTCTCGTAGAAGCCACCATCAAAAGATTACAGATGGTGGCTACGGCACTGGTTATGCGCACCAACATGCCAATATCTGTCTGGGGTTATGCAATACTACATGCAACTATACTAATTCGTTTTAGGCCCATAGCTAGCCAACCATTTTCTACTTACCAGTTGGTAACTGGATATGAGTCTGACATTTCATACTTACGCATATTTGGTTATGCAGTATATGTGCCTATTGCGCCCTCACAGTGCAGCAAAATGGGTCCTAAAAAACGATTAGGTATCTTTGTTGGTTACGAATCTCCAACAATTATCCGTTACTTGGAATCTTTGACAGGCGATCTTTTTACCGCTAGATTTGCGGATTGTCACTTTGATGAGACAGTCTTCCCGTCGTTAGGGGGAGATAAGAAAAAGGATTTTCTAATGAAACGACATGAATTGTCGTGGTGTGTCCCCACTCTGTCTCATTTCGATCCCCGCACTTCACAATGTGAAAGTGAAGTGAAACGAATAATCAATCTTCAAAACGTAGCAGATTTGATGCCTGATGCGTTTACTAATATCGCTAAAGTGACAAGATCACATATACCAGCTACAAATGTGCCTGCAAGGTTAGAAGTCCTCAATAAGGGGAACGGTGCCGCAATAAGAGGCACCATGACCACACTTAGTGGAGGTGTGGTCGAGGCCGTGACTCCTTAAAGGAAGAAGGGGAGACCACTTGGTTCGATCGATACTCGCCCAAGGAAGAGTAGGACGAGTAAGGCACAACCCGATCCATTAATCATCAATGTGGAGAATCCCTCTCATGAGATTATCTCTGACTACAGTTATGTCCATGAATCACTACTGGAGGACGCTTCGATGTTCGAAATGATTCCAGAGAACAAAGAAATCTCAATGGATTATGAGAGTGCATATGAGTTGATAGAAAGATCTTCCACAAACATTGATGATATATTTGCATATACTGTTGCTCAAGAAATTATAGAGCACGATGATATCGAACCTCGCTCAGTTGCAGAATTTCAACAAAGAGCAGATTGGCCTAAATGGAAAGACGTGATCCAGGCAGAACTAGATTCACTAACAAAGAGACAGGTATTTGGTCCAGTAGTTCTAACCCCACCAAGTGTAAAATCTGTAAGACATAAATGAGTTTTTGTCAGAAAGCGAAATGAGAAGAATGAAGTCTTGAGGTATAAGGCTCGCCTTGTTGCGCAAGGTTTCTCACAACGCCCTGGAATAGATTACGAGGAGACATACTCTCCTGTAATGGACGTCATAACGTTTCGCTACTTAGTTAGCTTGGTAGTTTCTGAAGGACTAGAAATGCAGCTCATGGATGTGGTTACTGTGTATCTATATGAGGATCTAGATTCCGAGATATATATATATATATATATATATATATATATATATATATATATATAAAGTGTCTGATGACCTACCATTACCCAAGTCAAGTGACTCTAAACCACGGAGTGCGTGTGCAATTAGATTGAAACGCTCACTTTACGGATTGAAGCAGTCCGGACTGATGTGGTATACCCGTCTAAGTGACTATTTAATTGAGAAGGGATACAAGAATGATGAACTATGCCCCTGCGTATTTATTAAGAAAACGAGTTCTGGATTTGCAATCGTAGCTGTATATGTCGATGATATGAACATAATAGGTACTCTTGATGAAATAGGAGAAATAATGAGCTACTTGAAATTTGAATTTGAGATGAAGATCTTGGGAAAACTCGTTTTTGTTTAGGCCTTGAGCTAGAACACCAAACTTGTGGAATATTAATCCACCAGTATGCATATGTCCAAAAGATGCTCATGCGATTTAACATGGACAAGGTGCATCCTACTAGCATTCCCATGATCGGTCGAAGTCTGGATATAAAAAAAGATTCATTTCGTCCAAAGGAAGATGACGAGGAAATATTGGGACCTGAAATTCCTTATCTAAGTGCAATAGGCGCATTATTGTACTTAGCTCAATATACTCGACCAGATATTGCATTCTCAGTGAACTTGTTAGCTAGATTTAGCTCAGCACCAACGCAGCGTCATTGGAATGGTATCAAAAACATAATTCGATACCTAAAAGGAACCATTGACTTGAGACTATTCTATCCTTATAAAAACAGAGATGGGACAACAGATGGAACTTCACATCCCGAAGAACAAACTGAAACCCCAAACGATACTTTGGTTGGTTTTGCTGATGCTGGGTACCTCTCTGACCCACATAGAGGACGTTTCCAAACTGGTTATGTATTCACCATTAGGAACACGACTATATCTTGGAGATCAACCAAGCAAACCCTTGTGGCTACCTCATCAAAACACTCTGAGATTATTGCTCTACATGAGGCGGTTCATGAATGTATATGGTTAAGATCCATCATTACACATATTCGAGGAACTATTGGTTTATGTTCTACCACTGAAGAGCCCACATGTATCTATGAAGATAATGCAGCCTACATCGAATAGATGAAGCTAGGTTATATCAAGGGTGACAATACGAAGCACATATCGCCGAAGTTCTTCTACAGTCAGCAACAGCAGACCCTCCTCAAGATCCAGGTAAATCAAATAAAATTCGAGGAGAATGTGGCAGATTTGTTTACCAAATCATTGCCTAAAGCCACACTTGAAAAGCCCGTGAAAAGTATCGGAATGAGAAAGCTTTCTGAGCCCCCTTGATTTGATACAAGGATCAAGGGAAGTGTGTAGACTTCAAGGGGAGTCTAACGTTATCACATCACCCTCAAAATGTAATAGGTGCGTTGTGCTCTTTTTCCCTTCGACCAAGGTTTTATTTTATCCCATCGGGTTTTGTTACTTGGCAAGGTTTTTAATGAGGCAACACTAGATGCACCATTTTGTCAAATCCATAATTGACGAGAGAAAATCTCGAGATTAGCAATCAATCAGAGTAATTGTATTAATCTGTATCAATCTATTTTCATTCAGAATAATTATCATTATGTAATTTATTCTTTCCTTTAACCTCATATCTATATAAAGAGGAGTCTCAATGAAAATAAGCAGACCATTTCTGATTTACTTTTACACAAATTTTTATCACCTCCTTCCATTCTCTTAAAAACATAATTGTTAAATGAAGCAAGTACATGGCAATAAAGCAAGTACACAATAGAAAAACTCCACAGCTGATCAAACAAGTAATCTTAACCCATCTTCCTTCAAAATCTGCTCCCATTTATGCAAGCATATAAGGTAATCCGTACGCAATATTTTATGTGTAGTTCTTTGCTTTACTAGAATTTGTCAGCGTGAGTCATATTAACAATGTAATATTGTAATTATATCATAGAGTTTTACTTACCAATTGTATTCCTTGTAAGCTCTTATATAAGCCTCCACTGTGAGATGAATAAGAAATCAACAAATTCATTCTCTCATACTTGTTATATTTGAGTTGGTATCAGAGCAAAGATCCGAGAGGACTTTGTCTCTTTGTTTTATTTTTCCATTTGAATAGTTATAACCCATGTTAGGGTTTTCTTCTCGGTTTTGTCTACATCAAGTCTTTCGCTTTTCACTTTTGATTCAGCCTTTTATCGTTTCCATCGTTAGATCCGAACGACGTTGTCTTTTTGCAACTTGCACTCAAGTATAGACTGCCCCCGACAAGATCGAAGCCATCTTCATCCTTAAGGCACAAAACAGAACTGCTTTGTGAACCAGCGAAACACCGTCGTCGCTTGCCCAGAACCAACGACGTCTTTGTCATCATCACCAAAGGCCATCTTCGTCATCGGTTTAGGCAACCACCTCTATCTGCTCTGGGATATCGCTGTCGTCAGACCCGCTTCGGTCTCCGCTTCACTCTCCAGAAGCTGCTTCGTGTTTCCAGCGCTAGACCGCCGTTCTTCGATCTTCCCCTTCGGCAATTCCCGATCGAATCCAACTGAGTCTTATACCCGCTGCGTTCCCGATCCTGCCAACCCAACCAACAATTCTGACCTTGATACTGTTTTATGGCAAGTTCATAATCCTGACTCAACCCGACCTGACAGACCCGACCCGACCCAGTCAACAGATCCAACCCGACCCGATCCAGCTCATCTGTTCTAATCTGTAGATTTGAGATCGGGAGAAGAAACGAAAATGACTCATTTGTACGTTGGAAATTTGAGTTTCTGGGTCTTAGAGGAAGAGCTCAAAATTAAGTTCCATAAATTTGGGATTATAAAGAGGATATGGGTTGCAAAAAGGTCATCAGGTTTCGTTTTTATCGATTTTAATGATAATAGAGATGCTAAGGATATTGTTCATGAATTAGATGGTCACAATGATTGAAGGGTTGAACTTTCACATAACTCTATACGTGCGGTGAAGCACAACTTCAATAACGGTAATATTTATGCGACCAAAAAACCACGTGGAAGTGGTAAGATCGGTATGGCTTTGAAAATCTCTAATTTTGTTGGTACTGATACTTGGATTATTGATTATGGTGCCACTGATCATATGACTTATGATGAATCTTATTTCACTAAGTTGTCTTCCCCTCCAGTGTCACATGTCACTAATGCTAATGGTGAGGCTTTTCTTGTGTTAGGGAAAGGGTCGGTTCGTGTCACACCTACTTTAGAGCTACATAATGTTTTATGTGTACTTGACATGTCTCATCACTTAATTTCTGTTTCCCAGTTGAATACTGAGTCTCGATATTCTGTAACCTTTGACTTTTCAGGATCTTCTTACCATGGAGCTTATCGATCGAGGGTATTTGAGGGACAAATGGTTTATCTTGGGTTAGATATATGCAGGAGAGAAACCAGGAGCACAACCTCACACTACTTTGACCTCGAGCTCTATCCAGCTAAGTGATTTGGTTGTGGCATCGCCGCTTAGGGCATCCATCCTTTAGTGTTATTAAAAAATGCATGCCTTCTTTGTTTATTGGTGTGAATGAGTCTACTATACGTTGAGAAACATATGTCCTAGCTAAGAGTTATTGTGCTACTTATTCTCCTAATTTCTCTAGTTGTAGTGTTTCTTTTGAAGTAATTCATTCAGATGTCTAGGGACCCTCTAGAGTGCCTACTATGTCGGGTATGAGGTATTTTATATTGTTTGTTGATAATTGCACAAGGTTGTTATCGATTGCTCTTTTGAAAACCAAAGATGAAGTATTTCCAGCTTTTCAAGCTTTTCGTACTCAGATTCATATACAATACAATAGCACCATAAAAGTTCTTTGTTAAGACAATGGGGGTATGTTAATCATGATTTTAAACAGTATTTCCAAACATATGGAATTATTCATCAGACTACATATCCATAAATACCAGAGCAAAACGGAGTATCCGAAAGGAAAAACCGTCATCTCCTAGAAAATGGCTCTTGCCATTCTTTTTAGTTCTCATATGCCTAAATATCTTTAGGGTGATACAGTACATGTTTCCGCTTATCTTATCAATCGTCTTCCATTTAGTGTTCTTCAAGAAAAGATTCCCTTTGAGGTTCTTGCATCTCATGTTCTCATTCACTCATTTCATAATCTTACTGCCCGTATCTTTGGTTGTGTTGTTTTTGTTCATGTTCCTAAAAATCAGAGGTTTAAGTTGGATGTCCGGACGATTAAGTGTGTGTTTGTTGGCTATGGAGGACTTCAGAAAGACTATAAGTGTTACCATCCGCCCACCAGAAAGTATTATGCCACTATGGATGTCACTTTCTCTGAAGATATGAGTTATTTTTCTTCATCTGATACTGCTCTTCAAGGGGAGAATTCATATTTTGAAGAGTTGTATCATGGTTAGAGGGAGGAATCAGAAATGGGAGAAGTTACACAGGTAGGAGATACATCGATGGGTTCAATTGAGATTATTACTTTGTCAAATTCAGAGCATCAATTCATCTAGAAACTGAAGCACCAGTTGATCCTGTGGTTCCAGACCCAGAAGAACCGGTTTCAAGCACTGAAAATGTAATTGAAGACATAACTGCCCCTTTTGCCTTCGTCGCTCCTACCCTTGACCCATAACTAACTGGTACTGAAGATCACTCATTTGAGGTATGTCCCCCTACTAGTATTAGCAGTAGTGAGTCTAATGGTGGTCAATATGTGTTACCAAATAAGTCTACTAGAGGTCCAGCACCCAAAAGATATGAACTCATTCTTCAAGTCAAATAAAAGTACCTAGTAGCCAATTATATGTTCACTAAAAGATTATCTAAGTCATATGCAACATATATGAATCAAATATCTGTTGTATCAGTGCCTAACAAAGTGCAGGATGCATTAGGAGATCCAAAGTAGAGGAAAACAATAGAGGAAGAGATGGAGGCATTACAAAAGAATGATACATGGAAACTTGTGTCTCCACCACTTCTGTCGCACCCTAGAAGGGGGAGCTACAGTGGCCATGATTTTAAGCCAATAAGAAGCCAACACGTCTGAAGGACGTGTCGACAACTCATTAACCTAAAGTCGTAGGCGATTTAGTAGGTAAAATTATTTTTTAAACTTGAGTGGCACCACAAGAGTTTCTCAAAACAGTTATCAGAGTTTTTTCAATTTCGAGGAACATGGAAAAATTAAAGGGCCAATTAAAAACTTTAGCGACAACAATAAAAACATATAACATGGTTAATAATTTAGGAAGACACCTTTATAATTTTTGTTAAATACCCTGGAAAATGATTCGAATGGTAGAGCATGTCAAGTGACTATAGCTCAGACGAAACACGAAGTAAGAAATGAGACTTCACACACATAACTCTCTTTATCTATCCTGTCACCGTACATAGTACCTGCAAACAACTTGTTGTAGGGGTGAGTGTCGTCCTCGCGTGCTCACATATAGACCCACCAATGCTAGGTTTGAAATCCATAAAACCATATATATATACATACAGATTTGAGCTCTGAATAAAACCATTTAGAAATCTTGGCACCCAAAAACCATCATTTAATATTATTAGGATGAAAACTATGTAGTATGCTAAAACAAGGGCTAGAGCGCTCAATATACAAATACAGCCTGCAGGGCTTCTCAAATCTCTGTGACCGATCCGGGGTTTGCATATTTAGCAAACCAAGGCCAACTACCTATGCGCCTGATGACGAATAGTAGCGAGAGTATTCATTTACAACTAATGCCCAACACATCACTCATAGTAGTACGCCTCACTTAATACTCGCTTAACAATGTACGAGATGGGCGTAAGCAGGAAAAAATATAAACAGGGCATTGCCCCTCCAGAGGTTCACGGTTATCGATACCTTGGGATTTCCTAGATACTAGGTCCCATCACTCTCACGTCACGTACCAGAAATCAGGACAACGGTGCTCAACATATCACATCATCATATAAAATCATTCGCGTCTAGCCTCGGGTTTTCTTGGCCCAATCACAAATCATTTATCTCATAATATATTGAAAACTTTCCCGAAGCATCGACCATGAGCATACAAAAATAATGCACTTTCATATATAGACGCAAAACCATAAACAAAGGGGGGATTAACTTTCCCTACCTGAAATTGTCGTTCCTTACGTAAGCTCCAAGCTTTCAAGAACCGTCTCGGTAAACCGAGGTCATCGCGTAAGCAAACTCATCCGATGAATCACTGTAGAATAAAAGAGCTTAGCAACGAAGTAACAATAACAATCCATTTGACCACAGCATTTCTAGTTTGACTAGGATTGACCAAATTGACCAAGTTGACCAACCAATTCATTTTTATGGCACTTTAGCCTTTCAAGTTTGTTTTTCCGTTTATCGACTCTTTGCTCATTTACCGACAACCAACTCGACTCTAATTACACTTCTCTGAATCATGTAATTAACATTCGGTGTCATATTATAATCCATTGACTACTATGGACACCCAATGCATATTTTAGTCATTCCACTAACCTTGAGTCGATAAACTGATAATGTGAATCACCAATTTTACTTAAAACGGTCAACTTGACATTTCTGGATATAGTTATCATCTTCCGATAACAATTCAACATTTAACCAAATTTCGTTAAACTTCCATTCTTTACTAGCCACTTTTCAAAAATGGAAACTTTCCTAAGATGGAAAGTTTCCTGAATTAGTAGGTTTCTTAAAAATAGAAAGTTTACTAAAATGGAAAAGATTCCAATTATGGTTGGTTTCTGTTTTTAGTAAGTTTCCTTAAACATAACTTTCTGATTACGACTCTTAAGCTCGATTAAACGAAAACGACACATTTTAAAAGGTGTTGAAGACTACCTCCTCGACATTCTGCCGGATTCACTGCATCACCTAAACAGTCACAGGATTACTTGCCAGAATCTCCTGCCGTATTCCGGTAATTTTGTCGAAAATTCGCCATAGTTTCCTTGTTTCTCTGATTACCAAGTTCTCGACATGTACAAACAAAACAACATTATTTTATCATCACAACAACAACAAATTCAATAACAGTACAGTAGCTCCAGAAAAACATCACTCACCCTTTGCTTGTCACTCACCCTTGCTCCAAATCGACTTCAGCAACTCCAATTGTAATAACCCGGAAATTCTAATATTAATTTCTGATATTGTCTGGAAATTAATTAGCGGAATTGGTGCGTATTCGTACCTTCGAGAAGGCTGTCGAAGTGTTCAGAGTCAAGGGACGATCGAAAACGTCTTATTTAAAGGGTCAAAGGTTGACTTTTGCTATGTCGAGTTTCTCAGAAAACTTTCTTCATGAAAGTTGTAGTACTCAATGATACGAGTCTGTGGGCACGTGACAGGCGTGAATCGGATACCGTACGAAGACGTTATAATCAATCGAAGTTGAGTTACTATTTTTAAGAAGTATATAAATAGAAGGTATGAGTTTCCAAAATGGAAAAAGCCCATTTTCTTCTCTCCCTCACCGTGCGCGTGTTCCTTCACTATCTAAGATTTTGAACTGACCTGACCCGGACCCGGTTGACCTGACCCGACTTTTGTGGCGAGCTCCGGCCACCTGAGACGTCGAGGCCGGTCGGGATATCTTTCTCTCCTTCGTGCGAGCCTCCTAGTGGTGGTGGTGGCGTGGTCTAGTTCAGCTTGGAAGGGCGCAACTGGGCCTAAACAGTAACGGCAACGACACGAATTTTGACCACGTGGTTGCCCCGCCGTTTGGGGTGGTTTTAAAAAACGACTTAAACAGCCTCGTCTCCTCATTCAGAGCACAACCATGCCACCCTTGAAGATCAATTTAGAGCTTGGAGGTGCATATCAAGATTTCATTCTTTCGGAGCAGTTTTGTGTTGCATCCGGTCTGAATTGATCAAAACTCCAGGTATTAAAGTTGTTCCCCTTGCTTTGATCTTCATCTATCATGTTTAGAGTTCGTTGAAATTCGATGTTTTGGGTGGAGGCACGTGACGCCCATGCACCGTCGTCTGTGGCTGCGCGTGTAGGCACGTCCGGTGGTTCTGGGTGTTTAGTTTTCTTCTATAGGCTTTCTAGAGTTGTTGTGTTTGTTTGTAGGTGGTTTTTGATGGAAGATTATGAGGTTAAGGGTGGTGACGCGTGGGCCCATGTGTAGCCATTTGTGGCGACGCGTCTGAAGTTTTCTGGGGCAGTGAGTTATCCCAGTAACATGTGCTCATCAGTACGAACACATGGATATATAATTTGTGAATTTTGTTTATCGGATGAGCGTGTTGGGTGTTTCGGTGTGGATGAAGTGTGGTGGAGTTCTTTTAAATTGTGGTTGATATTTTTGGAGAATTGGAGTATGAGAGTTGGATAGGTGAAGTCATTATTGCTTTTGTGTGACAACTAAAATCGATTATATAATTGTAGGTGTATATTGTTCGACCAAGCGTGCTGGAGATTTACCGTGCGGCGGTAGAAAACGCAGCGAGATTTGAGGTGAGTAAATCTCACTGAGGTTTTGTTTGGTTTTATATAATTATTTGAGCGTAATTATATTGTTTGTTACGGATGGAATATTATGTGTGAATATTCGTGGGAATATGCGTATATATATATATATATATATATATATATATATATTTGAGTTTTATATATACGTGTATGAGTATAATATATCAATTATATTTTATGAAGCGGCGTGGCTAGATGATTATCATGTGGTGAGCATTATCTCACTTGGTTCATGGTGGAATCATTATTTCTTTTATGGTTTATTGTCGTAAAATTATAAAATTGCTCTCTTGGGAACCAAGTTTTGATTTAAAAATAAATGGACTTGATCGAGTACGGTCCATTGGTAAGTTAAAATAATTTTCATTTATAAAACGATTTTAATCAATTTTGCGACTATAAAAAAACGTGATGACGGTTTGAAATTACGTCATTACTGAGAAAGAAATATTGCTATGTAATATTTAGCGGAGGAGGTTGTGTGTGTTGGTTATCATATATTGACGTAGACGCTCCAATAATTTCGGGATATCATGGAGCTAAAGTTGGAATAGTTGAGATGTTGACTCACGACATATGTGTCAGGTGAGAAGTTAGATGAATCGAATTTGTGTATTCAAACTCATGCAGTGTCTGAGGTTAAGTGAGTAGTTTGTGCCTCATGATTAGTCAGAGGACTCTTGTTCTAGTGGTGAATTGTGTGTTTTAGCTGTGGGAGAGTGACCCGTATGCTTACCTGTGTGGCGTCTTGATCCTCATGTGTGGTGAAGGGATCTATTGTTTCATGTGTGGCATCTAGATCCTTCTGTGTAACGAAGAGATCTATTGTTTCCTGTGTGGCGGTCAGATCCTCCTTTGTGGCGAAGGGATCTGTCGTGTTTCTGTGGGTTTAGGTTCTCCTGTGTGGCGAAGAGATCTATTCTAGTGTTGCAGTCTAGATCATCTTTAGTGGCGAAGAGATCTATTCTGGTTTGGTAGGTTATGTCCTCCTTCATGGCGTGTAGACATATTTTCCGTAACTCAGTAACTCGTTATAAACCACTGTAAAAACGTATGGGGTCTCACATTTTACCCCCCTTAAAGAAATTTCGTCCTCGAAATTCACATACTAAACTGGTCATTGGTGAAGCGTCAATTTCTCTGTCATATATTCTTTGTTTCTTCAGGAATCATGATGGCTAAACTTTGTCAGTCCACGTGTGACAACGTCACAGCTGATACTCTGGTGACTTTAGTTCACCAATAACTTCACTTACCACGAGTCCAACTTTTTTCAAGATCACTGAATTTTCCGCTGAACCTCGAATCTCTACTCGCGACAAAAATAATAATGCCGATGCCAAGGCATGAACACTCCCAAGTATTTCCACTTTTCGTTACCTTGTGTAACGAGTGCTGAAGCCATGATCGAAGTGTAACAGTCGATTCGTTCGCCGATCTTGCATGTTCTATAGCCAAGTAACAAACTTAAACTTGTCACTTTCTCATCTTGATCGTAATGGCGAGATATGCTCATAATAAGCTGTCACATCCGCTAATACATAACGTCACCGAGTCTAAGCTCCAAAACGACTATCAAAGTTGTACTATAGGTGGGGATGCACATATACCAACCGACAAGTGATGATACACAAGATCACGTCTTTCTTTACAACATCGTGCTTGCACGATTGATAAACCATGAACAATGGATTACGAACGATGTCTCACCATCGAAGAACCACTAATGATTAGCTAAGTCGATCATGTTGCCGTACTTTCAACTCTTAGATGACTCGTAATGATGTAGCCAATAGAATTTTCTCTAAGTCGATATCGCGACTTTAGTATCCTCATCATAAAAATCAGAACAGACACTCGCAAACGCTTTAGCTAAACCACTCTTTTGATGCCGATATGACGATGAGTAGTTCCATGCGAGTGTGTCTGTCAGGCTCTATCAGAAAGATAACGGTCAGCCTTGATAACACGTTCGAAAAGATCAGAAGGCGTCTTAACGACCACATCCTAATCAAACGATCAGTACGTCTTCGCATTTGAAGTCGTCAAGTCGCACCTCGTACGATGCTTTCTTTAAGATAGAACTACAGGTTCCATGTCACATCCCGGTTCTAGAATCCATTTACGGTCGGTTACTACCCAAGTTACTTTGATCTTTAACCATTTCGTAGTAACCGTTTTACCGTGAGAGGTCAAGAGTTGACTTTTCGTTAGGTCAGGAATTTGGGGAAACTTTCTTCATGAAAATTGTAGAGGGCGTCGTTACGAGTTCGTGGACATGTAGCACGCCTAAATCAGAGATCGTTTGAAGAAGTTATGGTCAAAAAACAAAAGTTACTATTTGGTGAAAAACCTATATATAGTGAGTTACTGGGGTAAATCGGTGAAAAGGTGAAAATTGGAAAAGTTACTGTTCACTTCGAAAATTCCTCCGAAACCCGACAGTTTTTCCGCCGGATTTCATTACCAGATTTCTCCTCCGTCCGGCAGAGTTAGGGCGCGTGCTAGGTACCGAATTGAAGCCTGCAGTGTCACCTTCAAGTTGGTGGTGGTCATCGGAGCCAAGTCGCCGCCGTTTGAGAGAAATCACGGCGAGAAGGGACGGTCTGAGCACTGTTCATCGACACCGGATTTTTCCCTCCTCAGGCCACCTCCCGGTGAGTTCCTTATATGGTTTTGATGGGTTTGAGGTGTACATTAAGCTCCTAGAATTTGGTAGCTAGATTTGAAGTGTGTAGGGAGAATTGAGGATTTGAAGTTTGGGTTGACTTTTGATTTTGGGTTTTTGTAATTCTTATCGGTTGACCTAGTTAGAGGCCGAATTGGCCTTCGAGTTGAACTAGGAAGTGGTTCCAATTGACGAGACGAAGCTGCTGGTAAAATTTGGTGGCGATCGGAGGTCGCCGGAGTTTGGCCGGAATTCTCTGTCGCCGGCCGTCGCCGGCGGAGCCGCCACTTTTTGGGTAGTTTTTCTTGCCCATTAAATTGTAAAAATTAAGAGAAGGCCATTGAAGGACAGTTTCTAAGTTTTAGGGATTTATTTGATATGTTAAGTATTTTTGGAAGGTTCGGTTTGTTAATTGGGTAATTAAAGGATAACCGGTCGTTTAGGGAGAACCGGCTAGGCTTGAGAGCGTGACTAAGAGTTTGTACGTTAACGGGGTTTTAGAAGCCGACTCCCCATGCTTTTCGAGAGATGGTTAAGGTGGAACGTTAAGGGTAGAGCTTGTTATTGTTGCCCTTACTTTGATTATGGGTTTAAGACCTGTTTATGTGTTTTAGACAGGACGTGGGGGAGCTCGAGCTGAGCAGCCATCTGGTAGCTAGCAGACTTAGCGGCATCAGTGAGTGGACCTTGCTTTTAAATTAAATTGCATGCCCATAGACTTTAATTAGTTTCTCCTGCATATGTGATTTCCTCCATTATATGTTTTACGGTGATTTTGGGAAAATGAGATTTAATGATTTTAAAGAGAAATGAGCCGGGAAAGAGGTTCATACCTTTCCCGTGATTTTAATGGATTTTCCCGGGATATGATTTTTTATGATTATCAACGTTTTGGGATTATGGAGAGGGAGGTTTTAAAAGGAGAAACTTGGCTCTTGGATTTAAAAAGGGTTTTAAAGTAAAGGGCAGAGAACCGGTTTTGGGTTCCTGGAAAGGTTTTTAAATCCAATGTATTTGGGGTAAAGTCAGGGTGATTTGACTTGGTTTTCTGATTATATTTCCCACGAGGTTTTAAAGGATTTGTTTATATGTATTGCATGCTAGCATGAACCCTCTTCGATGGTAGCTGGTCATTAGACCCTCCCGGATAGTAGCAGGTCGGGACCCTCTTCGGTGGTAGCTGGTCATTAGACCCTCCCGGATGGTAGCAGGTCGGGACCCTCTTCGGTGGTTGCTGGTCAATAGACCCTTCCGAATAGAGCAGGTCATGAGACCCTCCCCGATGAGCTGGTCAATAGACCCTCTCGTGGTAGAGCAGGTCGGTTTTCTCGTGGATGAGGTTAATACCCCACACATATATGTACGTTTGAGCCAAGGGAGTTTTATTGTTTTATTTATTCATTGTCTATGAGGTGCGTGCATAAGGTTTTTCGTAGAAAACTCAAAGGGAGAACATTAAAGGAAAAATAGAGTTTTATATTTGATTTTTGTCCACTCACTCTAACAGTTTTCATTGTTCTCCCCTGGGCCCTTTGTTTTAAATGCCCAGATTGCAGTGCTCGACCCAACTAGACTACTTGGAGGCCAAGCATAGTTACCGCCACTTCCCGCACTATCAGTAGGTTCCGGGTTGACCTACTTGTAATATATCTATGTTTTTGCTTAATCTTATACGCTCTGATACACATCGGGTAGCTTTATTTATTGGTGAACTCTTAGGGATTTTGAACTCTATGTATCACTTACATTCGGAGTTGTTGAACTATTTGCTGAATTTTTTAGATGTGTATCGTGTGGAGATTGTTGGTTATTAGGAGCAGGATGGCTCCAGAAGTTTATGGATGGATATTGGTTATAGAAGTGTATTGTGGGTTACTGCAGGTTAAGGGTTGTCCACTTTTCAAGGGAGACTATGTCGAAATTTCGGCAGAATCTTCTTTGGGAGGTGGTCCCCGCAGGACTTACTTCGAGTTAAAGGGGTTTAACTCGGGGTGGGTCCTGACATTCCACACCTGCCAAGAGGGATATTACTCTTGTCATCAATGTTGCAAAATGTTTACCTGGTCTCTTGTTTAATGGACGGTTCCCTCATTATCATGCATTGTCATAGACTCACAGTGTTTCTCAAACCGAGCAACGCTTTATCCATGAATCAACCATATAGACATCAGAAACCTCGAAATTGAAATTTCTTCCCCCTTAGTCACCTATTGAAGAAGTAAATGACTCAAGGGTAATTTCCATCTCGAAGTCCAACACTTGGTTGAACTAAGACTCGCTGATATTGTCCTCTGGCCACAATGCTGCACTAGCTAAGTTAGTTTGGAAGGTTATAACAAACAAACAAAATTGGTGGACTCAAATTGTAACACATAAGTACTTAAGGAAGCACTCTTTTCTGGTGTAAAGAAAAAACTTAGTCAATCATATGCTTGAAAGATATTCTAGATGTGAGAGATATTATTATCTCCAAAATGAGATGGATTCATGGAATAGAAAAAATATTAAATTCTGGATATTTAATTAGGTTAATGACTTCCCTTTGATCAATTTATTAGATGACAATTCCATGAACCGTATTGATATTGATGCTCTGGTTGCTGATTTTATTGTGAATGGTGGTTGGGATATTCTGAAACTGCTGTCTTATTTTGATAGGACTATTGTAAATGACATTTCTTCTGTTAATATCCCAGTTGTAGATTGTGAGGATGAGTTTGTTTAATGTCCTGCCCCTAATGGAGTGTTCTATGTGAAATATGCTACTTGGATGCAAAGTAATTTGTCCAAGCATTCAAAAGCTGACTTTGTTGATAGAATATGGAAGCTGAAAATTCCTCCTCAAGTAAAAATCTTCAGTTGGTTGCTAGTGAGAGGAAGGCTTAAGACGAGAAGTTGGCTAGCTCGATTTATGAATGGTATTGATGAGACTTGTGCTCTATGTAGATTGGATTCTGAAACTATCTCTTCTCAAACTGCTCTTGCAGTACTTATGTGTGGTCTAATTATAGAAATTTACCAGTCCCCTAAGTCTATCCCTCTATTGGTTCCTAGTTGAAGTCTATTTTTCAAAACAACCCCTATTCTAACATTGAAGACTGCTTACTGGTTTGTTGGCAAATTTAGAAATCCTGAAACCAAGTAATTTTCCAAGCTGACCAGTTTCACCACTCTTCTATTAATGCAGCAGCTGCTGCTTGTATAGGAGCTGTTTTTCGAGAAGCAAATACCCAGATTGCTCCCCCTCCTGTTATTGGGGAGACTTTTATAAAATGGATCCCTTTAGCTCATGATTGGGTTAAGCTCAACTTCGATGGCTCTTTCTCGGCTAGTTTAGCTTCTGCTGGTTTTATAATTAGAGATTCAAATGGCAACCCCTGGGGCCGGTGCCCGATGCCTGTTAATACGGGTGTATCTACGTGTATGTTAGTAACGGGATTAGATAGTGGACACAAGGTTTATAGTGGTTCACCTTGCCATCGCTGGGTAAGGCTACGTCCACTTAATATGTATTATGTGTTGGGTGTCTTGATGGCTCCTCAAAGTATTACAAGTGGAATTAATGATAGTGTTGAGTGAGTGGGGAGGAGGAGCTTCCTTTTATAGGAGGAGGAGGCTTCTCCCTTTACAATATCTTCAATGTGGGACAAGAGTCCCCTTTGCTACTAGAATTTGAATGTGTTGTGAGGGAGCATGTTTGTAAGCCCGAGTAGGTGACTTCCGGGTAACGGATTGACACGTTCATGGTACAGTTGCTTAGCTTGTTCTTCAGGCTTCAAGAGGCATACCACGGTCGTGTCTCGTTAAGTCTCATGGGCCTACAAGTAGGGTGTAAATTATGGTTGGTGGCATAGTATATATGGTATGTCAACAAGTCCCCGAGTAAGAGACACTTCTTACTTAGGGAGTTGAAATCATTGTCACCAAGCATAAGTGACACGGCGATAGAGCCCAGCTCCTACTAGTCCCCGAACTCCTTAAGCAAGAAGGGTCTTCACACGGCTTCCAGAGTCAAGCGACTCATCTTGTTGGCAAAAACCAAAGCTTGTTGCAAATGTCTTAGCGAGTCATATTAGGCACTAGCTGAATGACCAGTAGGCGAATGGTGTCCGCTTGCTAAATAAGTGCTAGTTGCACATTGAGTGAGCGATTGCCAAGTGTTTGCTAACTGAGTGGTTGGGGTTGCTGACTCTCGCGTTACGGAGAACCGCTTGGTGCTTTGTTGATTGTGAACGGTTTGTCGTTCTCTTTGCATAATAAGGCAAGTAGATTGGTGGTTAGTCTTGCATTTGTCGTTCTCCCACATGGTGAGGTAATTTTTCAAATGTTGAACTTCACTAGTCATTCACATGTTGTGAGGTGAACCGTTTGTAGTTATGCAAACGGTTTTATCGGTGTCCTAGTTTAACTGGCGGATGTCTTTAGCGGATGGATTTTGGTAGGATCTCAAGAATCGTGAGACTGGTCCTATGAATGTTAGAATGAATCCCTAGAGGTTAAGCGTCGCAGTTCTCTCACATGTGATGAGGTATAATTTAAGTCATGACTGTCACATTTTCTAATTGGTACCTCGGAGTCCCTCACTCCACAACTAAGGCGTCCCTTAAACTTGGGTGTGGTGGCTCAAAGGGTTTTATTGGCAGTTACAAGTTTCTTCGTTTCTTGAATAGTGCGACGAATTTTGCACGAATAGTGTGATTTTGTCATAGTAGTTGATCGTCACTTATTCTCTCATACTTAATGAGATAAGAGTTAGGGTGACCAACCTGTCGTTCTCTCAGTCAACGAGGGTCTCTCGAAGAGTGAGGCAAATTCTTGGCGTTGATATATCACCAATGTGAAGGTAACAGTGAGTCAGGAGCTTACTGATCACTGATCACAAATAACCCGTTGTTTAGCTAAGGTCGTTTATTATTTCGATCATAATAATAGAAAGGGCTTTTTTATAAAAAATAATAGAAGTGAAATACAATAAATAAAATGAAAAATTCTATTGGATAACATCCGTCTTTCTCATAAAAAAGTGAATATTTGGCTGGGTTTCTATTCTGAATAAAAAAAATGGATTTGTCTGTGCTTGATAATACTAAAAAAAAGAAAAAAAAACAGCTGGGTTGATTCATAAATGTGCTGACTGGTTGATGATCACTGATCACAAATAACCCGTTGTTTAGCTAAGGTCGTTTATTATTTCGATCATAATAATAGAAAGGGTTTTTTTATAAAAATAATAGAAGTGAAATACAATAAATAAAATGAAAAATTCTATTGGATAACATCCGTCTTTCTCATAAAAAAGTGAATATTTGGCTGGGTTTCTATTCTGAATAAAAAAAATGGATTTGTCTGTGCTTGATAATACTAAAAAAAAAGAAAAAAACAGCTAGGTTGATTCATAAATGTGCTGACTGGTTGATGATCATTGATCACAAATAACCCGTTGTTTAGCTAAGGTCGTTTATTATTTCGATCATAATAATAGTAAGAGTTTTTTTTTTATAAAAAAAATAATAAAAGTGAAATACAATAAATAAAATGAAAAATTCTATTAGATAACGTCCGTCTTTCTCATAAAAAAAGTAAATATTTGGCTGGGATTCCGAATAAAAAAAAATTTGTCTTGCTTCATGATACTAAAAAAAGAAAAAAATAGCTGGGTTCATAGATGTGCTGAGGTTGATGATCACTGATCACAAAAACCTCTCCCACCCTCAAACCTCCCTAAAACCCATTTCCCATATCAGCAAGCCAACCTCAATCTAACCCACATTGCTCTCTCTCTCTCTGCAATCATTCACCATGATGAACTTGAACAAAAGCATGCTCCAAGAGCTGTGCCAATCCAAAGGATGGGCCTTACCCAAGTACAGCGGCACCCAGCAAGGCCCCCCTCACCGACCTATCTTCTCAGCCTCTGTGCTCGTCCATGGCTTCGCCTTCACCACCCACACTCCCCTCTCCTCTAAGAAAGAAGCCGAGTGCTTTGCTGCTGGGCTAGCTTGGGATTACTTCCATGATAACCCACCACACAAACGCACCAAGTGCTTTTCTCACGTACCTTCCCATCCTCCACCTTCACCTTCACCACCAGGTGCTTTGGCATTCTGGGTTTTTGTTGTATCGGCTGTTTCTAGCTATTTCTGTTGTTGGGTCTCTAAAAAGTTTTGTTTTTGTGGCTCTGTGTATCAGGTTTGCTGTATCTCACATATAAGGAGAATGATGCAAGGGTTAGTTTCTGGTTTTCTTAACTATGAGTCATCAACTTGTCAAATTGGAAATGTTTCATTTTTCTTGTTTGGTTTGTTTACTTAGGAAGTTTTGCAATAATTTTCATGGTACTTTGACTAGGCATTCTCATGCAACACTGTCTTGATCAATGACTGCATAGGAATTCGTCCAATAAGCTGTTACTATTTTCTCCTTGGGTTCTCATTTGTACAATGTTGGCCTTAATTACTTAGAATCTCCTTTGATGGTCTCTAATGTTGAGAACTGCATTTGTTGAGGATTCTAGTTTTCATTCTATTACTAGAAGCTGATGGTAGTTTTTTTTTCAGAATGAGACAGCTAGCACTGAGGGAAAGAAGGATACTTACGAACTGGAGCGAAGGTTCGCAGAAGAGGGAAAGGTTTGTTGTGCTTTATTTTCTTATACATAGTGATTTGGTTGGTTGAAGCAATCTTATTTTTTAATGTTCATCATTGACCAGCTATGGCAGAGAGAAAAGCATCAGCTTCAACTGAAGAACATTGAACTGGAGAATCAGATTGATAAGAAAAGGAATGAGATGGAGCACTGCCGCGTGAAGCTGCAACACATGGTAAACACACTGTTGCAAAATGTTAATATGGATGAACTTAGACTCTGTTGGGTTGTTATAATGATTTTACTACTCACATGTACTTCCATCTTGTATATAGTATTTGTTCAACATGCAATGTGAGTTGGAATCCAGTTTGTGGACTATTTTGTGCCTTCAGCTCACTAGGATCCAAAATTTCAGAGGTAGAAGAGAATAACATGAAAGAAATAATAACTGCAATGGAGTTTACTCTCACTAATTTCTTGGCCAGTTATCTGATATTCAGTTAAAATATAATGATTCATAGAATCCTGTTCTAGTAGGATCTAGTTTGAGTTAGTGGAAAGGTACCTTGGGGCGGTAGAACATTAACCTCATTTTCATGTCCCACCTTTTTAGTAATCCTATGCCTTTGTTTCTAGTTAAAAAAACAAAATTTTTTTTATCTTATTTGTTTAGCTCTCTCCATTGGGTAATCTAAAGGTCACAGTTTGATTGGCTTACATTTTTGGCATTTATTAATATGAGCTAATGAAGTGGTTACTTATGTAGAATGAGAAAGCAGAATCAGATCAAAAGAAATATGAAAATCTGATATTGCTGGCAGAAAAGAGAAAGGTCTGTAGTCTATAATCTTTTCAAATCTTTGAAATTCAGATGAATAAATTTCTGATATTTCTTGGGCTTTGCTTGGTAATTGCAGATAGAAAATGAGAAACTTCACTCAGAAATCATGGAACTCAAAGAACGCCTCCGAGCCAAACAGGCAGTCAATGAGGATTTCGAAGCACAGACGAAGATTGAAGCACTTGAACAACTCTTAAAAGAGAAAACTCAGGAGCTTACTGATCTGTCTGAATTTTACAATGCACTGACTTTCAAGGAGAGAAGCAATAATGATGAGCTGCTAGAGGCCCGTAAAGAGCTAATTGATGTATGTATTCCAATCATTTCTTCACTATGTTTTATTTATATAAAAAAGTGTTATGGATTTTTATGATTGTGGGAATGTTGTACATTTTTAATGTACGTTTTAATCTCTATAGGGACTGAAAGATAAATCAAAAACCTATATTGGCGTGAAGACATTGGGTGACCTTGACTTGAAGGCATTTCAAGTTGCAGCAAAGAGAAGATATACTCCAGTAGAAGAAGCAGATGAGAGGGCTGTGGAACTGTGCTCTAAGTGGGAGGATTATGTTGGGGATTCTAAATGGAACCCATTCAAGATTATTGAGGATGAGAAAGGAATAAGAAAGGTAAATGCTGATTACCTGTCCTCAATTTAGCATGTCATGCTGGATATTTCTTTTAGTATTGCTCATGCCATACTGGCTTATCACTGATTTTTCTGAAAATTTATTAATTTGAGTTTTAGCTGAAAACATATCCATGTGGTCCATGAGCGCCTCCGTTTATTGGTTTGTTTAGTTTTTATCTTACTATTGCACCTTAAATTATAGTTTTTGAGCAAGTGGATTAACCCCTTACACTGTATTCTACTGATCCACTTACTAAAAGATAGTCCTTTTACCCCATATTTCATGTCTTTTTCTTTTGTGCTGGGAACTCGTTTAGCTCGATACACTTAATTTCCAGTTTTTACTTTGCAACTTATTTGATATGGATGTGAACAGGAAGTTATTGATGAAGATGACAATATGTTGAAGAATCTGAAGAGTGAGCTGGGGGATGACGTGTATAACGTTGTCACAACTTGCTTATTGGAACTGAATGAACATAACTCGAGTGGGAGGTATAAGGTGCAAGAGCTCTGGAATTTCAAGGCTGGAAGAAAAGCAACAGTAGCAGAGGGGGTAGCATTTGTTTTGAAGCTGTGGAAGGCCATGAAATATACAAAGAGGCGAAGAAACTAAGAAGCAAGGCATTTGGGTTCAAGTTTTTATATGGTTATATATGAGGTGTCAACTTAGAGAGATTATCCATTTCAGATTCTTTCAAGATTATATATATAGTTATGTATTGGACAACGAGATGTCTTGGAATGTACAGTAAGCTATGTTTTCATACATCAGTTACATGCATAAAATCAGTGTCTAAAAATCTAATTTCAAAATGCTGGTTGCCAGAATGTTGTGGGATGTGCATTAAGTTATATCTTACTCTTGTACATACTTGCATCACGTCAGTTAAAATCCACTAGCCGAGACAGACCATTGTTCACAATTCTGAAAGCATGTCAGCCACACATCAGAATTTGTTGCTGGTTAGGTACTTCTTGCAATTGTAATTTCTGGACTTGAGCTGGAGGTATGATAGCTCTACTGCTGTTTTTGCAGGTATGCCATAGTCCTATTGAGGTAGAGCTATGACTACCAGCAATTGGATTTGCGAGTGCAGCCAATGACAGACCTTGAGAATTGTGGACAATGAATTCTATATCTTAACAGAGTTGTGAATAGTGGATTCAAGGCCAGTAGTGAAATTGGTGGAACGCCTGGTAGCATCCGCCTTGGTCTGCGGGTAAGACCTGTTGCAGGGGAGAAAGACGGAGCAACTTGTAGATATGTGTACCTGGTTATGTGAGGGATGGATTAGAAGTCACTAGGTGTTGCGTCCCCTGCAACCAAAGGGAGTGCGCAAACCAAGTCTTTATAACCCAAGTACCTCAAACTCTCAAAGGAACATCCCTATATATTCTCCTCTCCCCTTTTAACTTGGTAGATGTACGAATATATAGAGGAACCAGGGTTCAAACAAGCCAAGGAATTATAGGGATATTCATACAAGAATGCGGATCAAGAGCTTATATTCTTGCAGATTAAGGAATATCGAACCTCTTAATTCTATTAGGAAATGATGTTCTCTAACCAGATTATGAATAGATCCTTGACAGACTCACAAATATCTTGCCATATTTTACTTATAAAGAAAAGAAAAATATATATACAAGATCTAGATCACATATTCCGGTCCATATGGTTTAATATAACTGGATTCTCCTAAAAAATTAATATTGGCCCAAACAGGGGAAATATACGAGCACAGCACAACAATGAGCATATTTTTCATCGGTTGAAATGTCTATCACTCTTTGGTTTTATTTTGTCATTTTTTTTGTTTTCCCGTTTGCTCTTCCATGGTAAATGGACAACTGCTATCTCTTTCAAAACTCAGCTTGTTTTATGAACAATGTTATTGTTTACCCTTGTAGCTTGCCCATTGGCGAGCAGTTCGTCCTGTCTTAGCGGCTAAACGTCGCTAGCATGGCAGCTCGCCATGTTTTAGCAGATAAACATCGCTAGTCTCTCCAAGAGGAGACATCTCGTATTTACGAGGGATTGACGAGTGGTTCTCCGTGGTTTAGCGGATAAACGTCGCTAGTCTCTCCAAGATGAGACATCTCGTATTTACGAGGGATTGGTGAGCAGTTCGTTATGTCTTAGCGGCTAAGCGTCTCTAGCGTAGCGGCTCATCATGTCTTAGCGGATAAACATCGCTAGCCTCTTCAAGAGAAGACATCTCGTATTTACAAGGGATTGACGAGTGATTCGCCGTGTTTTAGCAGATAAACGTCGCTAGTGTCTCCAAAAGGAGGCATCTTGTATTTACGAGGGATTAGTGAGTGGTTCATCATGTCTTAGCGGCTAAAAGTCCCTAGCGTGGCGGCTTACCATGTCTTAGTGGATAAGGATCGCTAGTGTGGCCGTTCGTCATGTCTTAGCAGATAAACATCGTTAGTCTCTCCAAGAAGAGGCATCTCGTATTTACGAGAGATTAGTGAACGGTTCGTCATTTCTTAACGGATAAACATCACTAGCGTGGCGGGTCGTCATGTCTTAGTTGCTAAGCGTCGCTAGCATGTGTGAAGATGATATTAAGCGAGTTCTTTGTTGTATGACATGAGAACGTCGCCATATTTTTATGCAACATTAAATCCTTGGGGGATTAACTTTATTCTTGGTCGCTCAATAATAATAATTAGGGAAATCTAATTTAATATGTAGCGTGCAGGCGTCATGAAAATGTGGTATGTGCTTGCCGAGTAGTCCTCGGGTTTTCACATAATGAAGAAGCGGATCCTCATATGTCAGATAGTCCTCGGGCTTTAAAGTAATGGAAGAGTGGATCCTCATATGCCTGAGCTTAAAAGTAACGGAGAAGCAGATCCTCATATGTTAGGTAGTCCCTAGGCTTTAAAGTAATGGAGGAGCGGATTGTCATATGCTTGAGCTTCAAATATTGGTGTGCGGACCCTCGCTTACCCATCCTTATAGGCATGAAAATTTGTCTAAGTTCCTGAGTTCCACTAGTTTGCTAGGGATTGCTCGGGTATTTATGTGTTTAACAAAGCAATACGAATAACATTTAGCAAGTAGCATATGCAAAGTGCTAGCATGTGAAGTGTGACTTTACTAATGTCTTCCGCTAATGACACGAAGCATGGTGAGGTAATAATCAGTGCTTAACTAAAACATGAGGTATTTTGCAAGTTGGGTTGTGTGAGCGGATAGGTGTTGCTTGTGGGATGAACCCGATTAAGCGTATATCCATACTTGTAACCGCTAACAATTTTGAACTCCATCATATTGTAGTTGAAAGTCTTAATATCATAACATCTCTAAGCATCATATGATTTGCTTACAAGATTCTCATGTTCGTTTCATTGAGTTAAACATGACATAAGTTTTACGAAGCATAATAAGTGCTTGTATGCTATGGCTAAGCATGCTTGAAATGACGATAGATTTTATTACAAAGATAAAGAGATGGTAAACTGTTAATTATCTCATATTGACTTGTAGTCATGTTGGAGAGAAATTTGTTTATGTCCTCAAGTCACGTTGATTGTCTAAGAGTGACACTCCATATGGTTGGGGAATGGGCATCAATTCCCGTCATAACATTTTATGAGCAGTTTGGTAAAGTCTTTGAGTTCTCAACTTAGTTAAGAGTGGGTTGTTGATTAGAGAGAGCGGATCGCTCCTACAGAGCGGAGTTCAAGGCGCAGTGAAAGAGGAGTCCCCGAACGCTCTAGCGGATTACTTAAAGAGCCGCTCCTCGATTGGTGAACTGCTTGATGACGTGTTTGCAGTTCAAACAGTGGTGCCGTGATGATCAAGTGACGCAGTTGGGGTCAGCGTTTTCCTTCTCTTAATGAGCGATGCCGTGAGAAGATGCACCGGCTTCCCTTTTTTGTGGCGTTGGCCGCCTTGTGGATGCTGGCCACAAAAAAGCTCATCACTCAAATATGTTGAAGTGTCGCTTTACCGTCACAATAGTAATGCTCCGCCATGAGCTTTTAAACTATCAGAGGCGGTGAGCAACAGTTTTGCATGGGCAGCGGGTTGCGAGCGCTGGCTCGAAGCAGCGGCAATAATTGGTGGACTACCCCTTGAGAGCGGAGTTTAAGCGGCACTTGAGTGGTGGGTTGCTCTTTGAGAACTGAAAACCGTCACTGTTGAACTTGACCAGCGGATCCGCACTTGGTGCTGCTGCACAGTGCTTGGCAGATAGAAGTTAACGACAGATTTGGGTGGTAGATCAGGAGAATGATGCCGATGTTGATGTCCTCACTCGAAGTTGAGCGGTTGAGACAAGTGTTCTATGTTAAGCGGTTCACGTTGGCGAAAGAGAGAATTTTGGAGGTGGCTTCAGTGGATCAAAATTTACAACCAAGCGGTTGAATTTGACGAGTTACGAAACCACTTGAGAATCCAAAGGTGAGCGGTTATGATGGCAGCGGCTGTGAGTGAGAATTCCCCGGTTCTTGTCACTTGATAAGGAGAGTTGTCCGCATGAGTGCAAGAAGTCCACAGATTGTCTTATGATAGCTATCCGTCGGGTGTTACCTGCATGAAATCTAGGAGTTATCCGCATAAAAGCTGAGCGCTGGCCGCTGAGACATAACAGTTGACCGAAAGAGGGATGGGCGCTGACCGCATGGAATTTGGGCGCTGACTGCATGAAAGTTGAGACGTGGCCGCATAAAAGTTTAGACATAGACTTATAAAAGCGGAGCACTGACCTCCTGTAAGATAGGCGTTGACCAACTGAAAGTTACCCGCTTGAGAGCTAGTTATAGAGCTTGCTACATGAGCGTTGGAGCGCTGAAACGCTGAGAAATGGCTACTTGAGCGCTGGAGAGCTGGTCGTGAAGCGTTGGTCGTTGATGCGCTGAATGAGCATAAACTGTAAGCAAAAACCTTATTAGACTTGGCCGCTGAAACACATAAGAGATAGCCACATGAAAAGATGACCGCATAAGACTTGGCCGCTGGGCGCATGAAAGATTGTCGTATGAGAGTTGGTCGTTGAAATATAGAGAGATGGTCGTATGAAAGATGACCGCATAAGGCTTGGCCGCTGGGCACATGAAAGATGGCCGCTGAGACGCATAAAAGATGACTGTATGCGAGGTTGAGAGGTTTCTCCTACCTTGGTATTCTCATGTACGCGTTTGACAAGAGAATTTCTTGGCGCTTCTCACGCGCGTTCAGCGAGGCATCCCACAAGCGCTCAGTGAGGTATAATTTCAAGCAGCCCTGTAGCTCTCCTTGAGGTTCTTCTGGAGGAATGTGGAAAATTCTTTAGCAGTTGTATACCGCTAGAAGTCAGTTGTGAGCAAGAGCAGATGTGGATGTCAACGACAAAATCTTGAATGGCTTGATCGAGGTTTAAGGTTGAGCGGCTGAGGCTTGGCTTAACCTTAGCGCTGGCTGTCGGACCCGACTGGTGGAGATGCGTTTTGTGTGTGTGTGCTCTAGCAGAAGAGACGAGCAGGTCAAATTATGGAGGTTTGCTTGGCGTTTGATGTTACTGGCCCCCATATGGATTGATTGCTCCTGCATCCATTCTTGCACATGCACTTGATCCGCTCACCATCCATACTTTTATCCGTCTATCAAATGAACTGGTCCGCTCATGGTAAGTGACGAAGCCATTTGTATCGGCTTCCTACAGAGGGTACCAATGTTGATACAAGTGTTTCTACGTGTATGTTAGTAGCGAGATTAGATAGTGGACACAAGGTTTATAGTGGTTCATCTTGCCATCAACGGGCAAGGCTACATTCACGTAATATGTACTATGTGTTGGGTGCCTTGGTGACTCCTCAAAGTATTACAAGTGGTAGTAATGATAGTGTTGTGTTGACATGTTGAGTGAGTGGGGAGGAGCTTCCTTTTATAGGAGGATGATGCTTCTCTCTTTACAATATCTTCAATGTGAGACAAGAGTCCCTTTTGCTACTAGCCTTTGAAGGTGTTGTGTCAGGACCCACCCCGAGTTAAATCCCTTTAACTCGAAGTAAATCCTGCGGGGACCACCCCAAGGGAACTTCTTACCGAAACCCCCTTGAAATGACCAACCCTTCCTACAATCCAACTCAGCACTTCCATGAGTATCTACAACAAACCCTAACTCATGAAGGCATCCTTCTCCCTAACCTACTTAATTAGCTATACTAGGTTAGTCAGAGCAGTCTACTAAGATGATTACCCTAAAGAATTTCAAGCGGCAACGGATTGATCGACTATGCCTCGACTCTTGTACGCGCACAACCTCCGCTCGAGAACCCTGCACCACTGGGCATTTGAAAACGAAGGGCTCAGGGGAGAAACATTTAAAACTGTCAGGGTGAGTGGACAAAAATAAATATAAAAGCTCTAATTCCTTTAATGCTCTCCCTCTACGTTTTTCTAAGCAAATCCGCATGCAGGTAAAACATAAACAATGCCTTGGCTCAAAATATAAACAATTATGTGGGGTATTAACCTCATCCACGAGAAAACCCGACCTGCTCTATTCGGGAAGGTCTAATGACCCGCTCTACCGAAGAGGGTCCCTGACCTGCTCTATCCGGGAATGTCAAATGACCAGCTCTAACGGAGAAGGTCCCTGACCTGCTCTACCCAGAAGATGGTACCCGCTCTAACTGGAGAGGGTCCATGCTAGCAAACAATCCTTATATCCTTTTCCCTTTTTCAAAATCCCTTTAAAACCTGTAAAACCGGTAAGACCTCGTAAAACCTCGTGGAAACAATAAATCGAAAACCCCTTTAAAATCCGTGAGCCAAATTTCTCCTTTAAAAACATTCCCCTCCATATTCCCAAAACGGTGATAATCAATAAAACCATACCCCGGGAAAAATCCTTTAAAATCACGGGATGGGTATGACCCTCTTTCCCGGTTTGTTTGCCTTTAAAATCCTTAAATCCCCTTTTTCCTAAATCACCGTAAAACATATAAATAGAGGAAATTATATATGCAGGAGAAACCAATTAAAGTATAAAGCATGCAATTTAATTTAAATCAAAGGTCCACTCACAGTACTCATCGCGACCTTCTTCCTGCTCGGAAAGCTCTTCGAGCGAAACCCTCGAACTAACCGCGTAGTCGAGTCCGTCTCACGTTCAAACAGAGACTGTACAAACAAACCATTATATTAGTCATTCCATAGTTGACTTGGTCTTTTCCTAGTTCGACCAGGAAATTCTATTTGACCACAAGTTGACCAAGTTACTTTCTTATAGCACTTTAACCTTTTTGACTTCCTTTCCCGGTTATCGACTCTTAACTCAATTTACCGGAAGTCCGACTTAGCTTCTGAACTTTCCTTTATTACTTTAACTTGACGTTAGGGTGTCACGTATTAATTCGTTGAATTACTATGGACACCCAACGTGTCACATTAATCAATGTATTTAACCTTGAGTCGATTTACCGATTTAACATCTTCTCATAAATGGAAACCTTCCAAAAAGGGAAAGTTTCCCAAAAGGGAAACTTTCCTAATTACGTCCAATTTCTCCGTAAATACTCCTCTTAGGAATTAACCGTACTCTTGACTAAAAGCTTAACAGGGATTCGATTTCTACCTCTTCGGCTTTCTGCCGGGTTCACTGCATTCCCGGAGCAGTCACCGGATTCCGACAACTTTGCCGGAATCTTCGGCCGGATTCCGGTCAACTTGCCAGAATTTCGTCATAGCTTCCTCGTTTCTCTGATTAACAAGTTCTCGACACATAGCAACAAAACAACACAATTTCAGTAACAAATCCAAGCATCAACCAGGACCAACAACACACAAGCCTAAAGCTAGAACCTCACATCTGGTTTTCACAGGACTGCTTCCAATTCGAACCAACAACAGGCCCAGCAGCTTTACTGCTGCCTACCACCTCCAAGACCACTCCAGCAACTCCTCCAGCTCCCCCTCGGCGCGACACTGCCACCAGTACAGTGATTCCCTACTGCCCAAACTCACCAACCGGGACCTCCTTCGCCTCTGCCCTCTGTCTTCAGCCTCGTCGGAGTTCCAACATCTACCGGAACCCCCGAGAAGCACGCCACCGGTGGTGCACAGAGAAACCCAGAAAACCCAAGAAAACAGTGAATTGGGGCTTTCCAATTTGGAGATCAAAACAAACATTAAGAGGCAAGGGAAAGAAGAAGAAGAGGAGAGGAACACAAAGATACCTACCACGCGCCAAATCGTCGCCTGAACGGCGAGTTCTCGCCGGAAAACAGTCGAGTCTTCCCCTCGCTCGATCTCCGGCTGTGGTGGATGTATGGTGGTTGTGGAGGCTAGGCTAGGTAGAGGAAGAGAAGAGGAAGAGAATGGGGGTGGTCCGCCGGCCTATGGTGGCCGGAGTCGCCGGCACCGGCGGAAAACAGTGGAGCGGAGAGAGAGAGCTCGGGGGGCTCGAGTTGACCGGGTAGGAGAGTTTTGACCGAGTCAAAACTCTTCCCTTATTTATAGGGAATTAAACGGTCCAGATTCAATCTGGAATCGATCCAACGGCTCAGATTCAAAGAATGTGAAAAGTAAAAAGGTTAAATGGTAAATCTCCTTTTTACCGGATTGATAATTAAAAGTTACCGGAAACTTCAAAAATTCGTAGAAACTAAACCGAAGCTCCGAAAAATATTCCGAAAATACCGGGAGACTCGTGTCGACACGTATTACAACATCGAGTCATCAATTCAGGTATTTGGAGTACTTAGAAAAACTCGAAAATTAACTCGAGCGATAACTTATCGAATCACCGATCGCAATTAAAAGCCCTCGGTAACTCGTGAATCTCCGTGAAAGGTAACTTTTATTAACTTTAAAAGATTCAGGGTGTGACATGTTGTGAGGGAGCATGTTGGTGAGACCGAGTAGGTGACTTCCAGGTAACAGATTGCCACGTTCTTGGAACCGTTGCGTAGCTTGTTCTTCAGGCTTCGAGATGCATGCCACGGTTGAGTCTCGTTACCTCTCATGGGCCCACAAGTAAGGTGTCAATTATAGTTGGTGGCATAGTATATATGGTATGTCAACAACGCATTTTCCATTCTAATGTCATTTTGTCGGAGTGTATTGCTCTCAAAGATGGGTTGATGTCTGCAAGGAGGTTCAATCATAAAAACTTTGCTATGGAAGGAGATTCTTTGCTTGGTATTTGTTCTGTTCACAATGTTCTATGATTCCATGGAGGATCAAATCAATCATTCAGGACATTCGTCATTTGGTGCGTTCTTTTAACAACATTATATTCTCTCATGTCTTCTGATAAGCTAATTTCATGACAGATGCATTGGTCAATGTAGGGCACGCACTCCCTTCTTCAAAATATGGATTAGAAGTTTCTCTCTTGAAGCTTCAAATGCTTTTATGTTAGATTCCTCTTCTCTTGGTTGTCCAAGAGGTTTTGCTTTGGGGTAAATTTCTTCTATGATACTTGAGATATGACTACTTGGATAATTTCAACTTCATGTATAAAAAATGATAGTTGCATATGTTTTTATTTTAAGCATTACCTGCTTTGTAATTTCCTTTTCTTCTCAACAAAAAAACCCTAGGTGCAACCTATGTGGCACTACAAAGTGAAAAGCAAAGAAGCGAAGACTCAGAACTGACAAGTCAACACCATGGCGGTCCGAGCCACCGTCTCTCGGTTCCCTATCGACGCCGGCGCGCACGAGAATTCCGGCATACCATGGGGCCTGACGGTGACGCCGTTCGCCACCAAAGATGAGAACGGTCATGCTCCGGCGTACGGATCCGGCGGTCAATTGTTGCCGAGGTGCGAGAACTGCTGGGCTTACTTAAACACTTACTGCAACCTTGACCAGTGGTCATGGAACTGTGCCCTCTGCGGCAACCCCCAGGGGCTCTCCTCCGAGGCCATTGCTCGATACTCTCAGCCTCAGTCTTGCCCCGAGATGATGTCATCCTTCGTAGATCTAGAGCTTCGTGGTTCGTCACTCTCCTTCAATTTTTACCTGTCTCTCTATTGTTACTGCTCATTGATTTTGAATTTCTGTTTGTTTTGTGCAGTGGAGGAGTCGGATGAAGCAATGCAACCTCGACCGGTCTATGTTGCGGCGATTGATTTGTCCTGTAAGTTCTTGCATTGCTATTTGGATCGCCTATTTCTATGGTTTTCTAGTTGAAAGAGTTGAGGTCATTCGGTTGAAGTTTCGAGTTATTGACATTGATAAGAACAAGTGATCATTAGGTTGAACAAATAAGATGATAATAGATTGAGCTAGCTTTGTGAACAGATGGCAATGTAAATCGATATATAATTAGGTTGGGTTTATAAGGGGATAGACGGTTTAGGATATTGAATTTGAAGCTTGTTCTCATGACAGCCTATGTTCAGTGCTTCTTTGGCATGTCTCTTTTACTGAATTCATATATCAAATAAGATTTTAAGCATAGGGGAAGGTTCTGATTTCCTCATTTGGTTTCTCCAGTTAAAATAGGACTTCTGTTGGTCGTGAATTGAGAGACTATCATCACTTGCCTGACCCGTTTTTGTTAAGGCAATGTACGTACCGTAACTATGGAATACTTAATAATTGCTCAAGTCGTTAGTTTTAAGGGCTGTTGCTTGTGTTTTTGTTCCCATGCTATTATTCTCTGCTTAACACCTAGTGATTAAGATACCTATAGCATCACATTTCACTAAGAGTCACTGTTTCAGTTCACTGTGAATGGGCTTAGCTACCATTTTACAATTCCAGTCAATGAGAAGCAGGTGGGTGGGAGCTCAAAAGAGCCATATGACTGTCATGTGCTGTAAAACAACTTGAACTGTATGGGTCTTATGACTTGGTTCAATTCTTCTGCATTATTAGATGGACACATATCTACTTAAAAAGGCAAACAGTGACTTTTTGAACAATAAGATATACAGTGAAAAGCACCCGATACTTGTGTGGCGCTGCAAAACTTGTAATAATTTGAGTTGCTTATAAAATTTCAGAGAAATGACTTTTTATGGATTCTAATGCAGCTTCGGATGAATTTTTGGAACTTTCTAAAAGCGCATTGCTGGCAGCTTTGGAAGGTACATAGTAGCTAGATCAAATTGATTTTGTATTCGCTTTCTGGATCCCATAATTGGACAGCTAAAACTCTGTTCTAATTTTGAGTGCAGCTCTTGGGGCTGGTTCGTTGTTTGGTCTTGCTACCTTTAGCCACAAATTAGGATTATATGATGTTCAAGGCCCTATACCAGTTGTCAAAAATGTTTTCATTCCCCCGGAAACAGAGGGAAGCCTACCAATAGAGCTTGAAGATGTCATGCCCCTGTTACAGTTTTTGGCTCCAGTATGTGGCCAGTGATTAAAATTACTCTTATCTTTTCTTTTGTGCAGTATGTTTCTGATTGAGTTGTTTTGTTACAATTTCCTGTGTACCCAGTTCACTATATCTGTATTTTTTGTGTATGAGATTTTTGGTAACACTGTCACAGGTGGAAACTTGTAAGGAACGAATTGCATCAGCACTTGAAACACTTAGACCAACAACTTCATGGGAGAGAACAACAGTAGCAGGGCAAGGAGTAGATGGTGTTTTGATGGGTGGGCGAGGTTTCGGGGTGGCAATTGAAGCTCTTTTGAACTACCTTGGATCTGAATATGGAAGCACATTTGCACTAGGTAGGTGGTGGATCTCAGAGCTCAATATTTTCTATATCAGTGCGCTGTTATAATCAGAGGTTAAACTTGCGGTCTTTTAACATATGACACAGCCTAATGAAGGTTGTTGTCTCCTCTGCACGCAACTGCAGGTAGAGTCTTTGCCTTTTTGTCTGGTCCTCCTGATTATGGAGCTGGGCAACTAGATACAAGACGGTATGGTGAACAATATGCTAGTAGAGGAGAGGATGCAGACCGTGCATTGCTTCCTGAGCAGACACCTTTCTATAAAGATTTGGTAATTTAGTTTCACTTGCTGGTGGTATCATTTGTTGAATATTGTTCTCTAAGTGTAAGAATTGACATATTTTACAGGCTGCTGTTGCTGTTCAAGCAGGTGTTTGCGTAGACATCTTTGCTGTTACAAATGAGTATACAGATTTGGCGTCTCTGAAGTTTCTTAGTGTAGAAAGTGGAGGCTCATTGTATTTGTATTCAAATACTGATGATTCAACGCTTCCACAGGACATGTGAGTATTCATTGAAATACTGTTGGAGGTGTTCTGTCACATGCTTGGATTATCAATCATTAAATTACAAGCAGTTTATAGGATTCAAGCTCTGTTGTGATAGGGTTCAAAGGTTTTACTTTCTCGTCCATGTGTATGCATTTATGTTTCCATGTTATTAGTTATTATATATGTTAGCAAGTGTTGCCATTTATTTATATCTAGTATGTATTATGTTTACTTTAATTAATATCTGATCTTTGTTTCTAATATTGATGGAAATAAATATAGTAAACCATTGGATAGTGTGACAAATAAGTTCTTAGATTTGTAGAATTTTAAATTATTTTAGAGGGTGCCATTATTGTAGCTGGGTCAATTCTCACTGGTTCTCACCCTTCTCAACAAAAGATGTAAAGGTTCGAAGCATACATAACATACATAGGTTAATGACTGAGATGCTTGATTTGCAGGTACCGAATGCTAAGTCGTCCATATGCTTTTGGCTGTGTACTGCGATTGAGGACATCATCTGAATTCAAAACTGGTCATTCTGTGAGTGTCATATTGCTTGTGTAGAGTCACTGGTACTATTGCGGGATTTGTTATTATAATAACTATAATTTCTATTTTTATTTATGGCAGTATGGTCACTTCTTTCCAGATCCACAGTATGAGAATGTTCAACACATTATTTGTTGTGATTCTTATGCCACATATGCCTATGACTTCGAGTTTGAAGCTACTAAGGAATTTGCAAAGTATGTAGGTCAGATTGCCATGGTATCTTCCCTTTGACTGAAGCAAAATAATGCTTGATTACTGTTTATGATGTTGAGTGGGAGATACTAAGGGATTCCAGTGCTGTTGGTTAATGTTTATTTCATAGCGAAAATTATACTTGAGACAATCATGCATGTTCCATGATTTCTACTCTCTTGGTTTGTCACTTTAAAGAGCTCTCGAAGCACATTTAGATCCCAAACAACAGCTCACTTTTATTTGTGGGAAGCATTCACCAATGGTTAATAGCTTACTGTGCAGCTTTATATTTTTCTAGTTCAAAAGAGCATTGGCTATGTTCGATTCCTAGCTACTTAGGTCAAAGCCCAATTATTTTGTTTCTGATAAGTTGGCCTTGTCAAGTTTGTAAGAGAAGTTTTTTGAGAAGTTACACAATTTTCTTTTCAATAAAATAGTTGGTAATTTGGTCTCGTTAGTACGCTCTAGGGCTTTGACTGCTTTTCTTTTGGGCCGGTATAAACAGTGGTAGATAAGATTGAATATATCTGTGGGGATCCACAAAGCTGCAGTTACTTTTGTTACGAGAAAGGTCATTTCCTTATATGGTCCACTATTTACTTTCTCTACCCAACAAAACTTGGTCTTGCTAATATACAAGCTAGTTCTCTAATGAACAATCAAAGTTTGAAAGACAATGATGTTAAAGAAGACTTGATTCGGCTTCCAATATTTCCATTGGAAGCTGATTATTTAAGAGTAGAAATATGATTATCTAATAGTTGAACTTTTAAAGGCGATATTTGTTTGTCACATACAAGTAAAAGAATCATTATATGGAAGTGATTGGTATTTCTATTAGATGGTTACAATAGTATTCCAATCACCTTGTTGCTTTCCAGAAATAGTTCCTTTGCTTTTCGTTGGACAGTAGTGTTCACTTGGTCATTTACTGACCACGAGTTTCATGGTCATTCACCGTTGGGTGTAAATCACAGGGTGAGGATAATTATTTTTAAGTTGAGTTTTGTTTTCAACCCTTAGATTTGCATCCAACGGTGATTGACCATGAAACTCCTGGTTTACTGACCAGGTGAACACTACTGTTAGTTGGATTTCCACATTGTTTTGATCCTCCATCATCTTTATCCTCCTGGTTTCACAGTATCACTTACTGATATGAAGAGATTTTGCCTCTCTAATCCCTTCCTGCTGACTTTTGCAGACATGGATCAGAGCCTCCTATTATACAGATTGCATTTCAATACACAGTTGTTCTACCTCCTGAGGAGCTCACGGAATCTGGATCGGGCTCCTCAGTTAGGTATGGTTGTTTCACTATGTTACCTGCTAATTCCTCGTTTTTCTTCTTATAAAAGGACCAACCTATCTCTTTGTTAAATTGTATCTTCTGTTTTGGTTATTCATATAATCATATTTCAACATCAGGTAGATGTTTCCTACATGTCAAAGTGAATGTGTCTCCATTATATATTTTAATCGGTTACCTGAGAAATTTACCTTTCTGATGCTTCTATTTGATTAATGCTAAGTTTCTCAACAGGTTCCTTAAGCTTTTGAAATCTAAAAGTTATCTGAAAAATTGATCCGAGGTAGCATTTTGCCAACTATCAACAATCCCAAGTCATCTTTGACACCAGATCCAAGAATTCTAATGCCTAGACTTGTGCTTTTTAATTATAAAACAAAATATTTTGATAGATGAGGAATGTATCATTTGCTCAGATTGTACAAAATGCATTTTCTTATAATCAAGTTCTACTACACAGGAAATTGCTGGGTAGGGCAAATCTTTTGTCATGTGAAATGTATTAATTGAATGATTTTCATCATAATAAAACAGTGGATGTGTTTGTGCCTCAGCTGCACTCGACTTAAATCGTCTTTCTTGTGTTTTTGTTAGCTTGGGTAGTTTAGCTACATGTGGCTTGAGATTTTCTGGAGTGATGAGAAGCAACATGTCTTGGTATGAATAAGTTGGAGCCTTAGATCTATATGATAGGAACCTATTTAATAAGGACCCCTTTGCACAGGCATATGCCAGATCTAACTTCTGAGTTGGTGTGAATCTAGAAATGGGTGTGGTGGAAGGAGATTTACGCACATTACATGGACCTGTTACTTAGAGGAAGAGAGTTCAGATATCTTGTTTAGTTAAGGTTTCTTCACGTGGGATAATGTTGATTTTAGTGGCCATCATTAGTATGCTGCATAGGAATTTGATTTATCTAAGATAAAGCCATATAGCAAACAAAGTTGAGTAGACCTTTATTAAAAAGTTTCATTTCTACGGTCTTTGACTACTGGTAACTGTTTCTTTCTTTCTATAATTGCCTTGTGGTGCTTGTTATATTTAAATGTGTTTCCCTTGACATCCGATTTTGGATTGCATTATGCCAAAGAACTAAAATGTTGTTTGAGAAATTTTGTGATTAAAATAGAGACATTAGGATATCATACGTTCGGACAAAAATATGTGGAACTCTAATGCAGTTCCTTGACATTCTCTGTGATATATGAAACATAATATGAGAACAACTATTAAGTGAAGGCTTTTAACATTTTGGTTATGAAATCTTTCTAATTTTTATGGTACTTAACTATTAATTCCTTTCTTTTGAAGCTTTCCTTGTTATTGCTTTTCTACTTTTTTTTAATGTTGTTCCCTTTGTATTTTTACTCCTCAAAAAGTGAAGTTTTGCATTTTCTCCATTTTCCCTTGCTGTTTTATTTTTCTAGTTACTATGACTCTTTAAGTTTATGAACTGTTTGGATTCTACTATTTGGGCTTAGCCTGCTGAATATTTTATGTAGAGGCAAGTATTCTCTTAAACGGCGATTAAGGATTCGGACTGTGCAATGTGGAGTCGCCCAAAATATGAATGAACTCTTTGACAGTGTTGATCCTGAAGTGGTTCTGTCATTACTTGTTCACAAGGTATTTCTCCCAGTTTTTTTTTTCATATTTTGTCCTGTAATGAGCCTTTGGTATCATAATGAACCTTTGATATCATATTGCACTATGTAAGTTTCGATGTAATTGCTGATATAATTTGTTTTCATAAAGTTGACTATAGTTCAAGCTTGTGTATAAGTGAATTAGTCCGCATTATTAATGTTTCTATTTGGATGAATAATTTACATTTCTAGTAGTTTAGGTAAGGCATAACTCTGGATATTATATGGCTATCTACATTCTAAGGATGGTTTAATATTTCACCTAATGGGGGGAATATTGTTATGCTTTTGCTGGCATAGTGTGGAATATTATACAGAATGTTTCTAACAGTGTATGAATGTTTTTAAACGTCTACGCTTGGTGGCTTAACACCTGAACAATGATGCTATTGAATGGTTTGCTTGAATATCTTTGATATGTGCTGTGTTCTTTTCATGTTCTCCTACTGGAGATATAATCTCCTGCTATCAATGTTTTTCTGGATGCGGGAAAGAAAATATGTGATATCTTTACACTAATAAGTAATAACTTACAGTTGGGAGACTATATAATGTTGCAAAGGCTCTTTCTCTTTTGTGTTGGTTAACGAATAAATTTCCTGATTTTGTCAATTCATTATTCCTTGTATGAGAAATATTGTTTTTGCTGATAATACTAGTTTTGAGGGAAAGGCTTTAAAGATTAGTTTTTGTTTATAGAAAAAGGCTCTGTAGTTTTTGGTATAAAAAAGTAATATGCTTTTATGATAGAATTGACCATTTTTTGGCATGATCTGGTGTATTGCACGCATCCTAGACCTTTATGTGAAGATATAATTTTTATAATGTGTAGTAGCTAAGGTGGTTACAAATTGCTTATTACAAATTTGTGAATTCTATAGGTTATATTAACCTCTTTGGAGCAAGGGGTTCGGGAAGGTAGACTGTTATTGCGCGATTGGCTTGTGATTCTTACTGCTCAATACAATGAAGCTTATAAACTTGTTCACTACAAGAACGGAAGTTCAGTGACTACTCAAATTGATGTTGCGTTCTCACAATGCCCTGAACTACAGCCTTTACCTCGCTTAGTTTTTGCATTACTTCGAAATCCTCTGCTCCTTTTTCATGAAGAAGGCGTTCACCCTGATTACCGAATCTACCTACAGTGTCTTTTCAGGTATCTGATGGTCGAATTGTTATTAACTAAATTCATTCCAGAATTCTGTTACAGGGTTTAAGTAATCATTTTTGAATTATCAGATGATAGACAGAAATTGTTTTGCTTTATTTTTCCCACTACTCATCATTCTATACTTGTTACTACATTTTATGACATGACTTCTATGTCTAAGTTGATAGTTTTTATCTAACAAAAGGTTTGTGATATGCTTTAACCGCATTATCTTGTTTGGGGTGTTGATTCTTCTTGCTCTTTATGATGGAGCATGAACTCAGCAATCTTGTTCTCTGATTTTGTATTTTTTGTTTTTGCAGTGCACTTGAACCAAGTTCACTCCATCGTGCCGTGTATCCAGTCCTTACCTCCTACTCTACTCCAGATAAACTAGCATACCCACGCCATTCATTGTGTCGTGCTGCACTGATTACCAGTGGGAGTCCTATATTTTTCCTTGATGCATTCACCGCTCTTATAGTGTTCTATTCTTCAACAGCAGACCCTACACTACCTTTTCCTCCACCCCATGATTGTAAGTTTTCTGCATTTCTTGGTGCTCTCTTGGCAGACACAGGGTTTATTGCTTCATGTCTAATACAAATTTTCTTTAGGTTTGCTGCGGACTGTGATCAATAAATTAAAGCAAGAAAGATGCATTACCCCCAAACTCATATTTATCAAAGGAGGGCAGGATGATGCCACAGCTTTTGAAAACTATCTCATTGAGGAACAGGATGTTGACGGAAGTGGAATTACAAGCGTGATGGGTTTTGTTTCCTTTCTTGAAGATATTACCCGGAGCGTGTTAGAATACATCAAGTAAGACTGGAAACAACACTGAAACAGGGTGTAACTTGCACTATTTTAAGAGATCACAGAAAGAAGGTGCTAGTTTCTTGGTACCTAGTCTAGCAAAATTTGTTTTAAACTCCGTGGTCGAGACTTTCTGTTGTGCTGATTGTGTGAGAAGCCCTTGTGCCCTGTATTACATTTACATAGAATTTAAAGTCGAATAATTGTTGTAAAGCAGTCTTGACTAAACAGAGCAAGAAAGCAAGTTTAGTTCGTTATAAAAAACGAATAAATTGTTGATGGTATAATCAAAGATTTCAAGTAAGCACAGTTTGGCCAAGATCTATTACTATTAGTGCCTCTAAGCAAAAGACTAGCCTTATTAAATAGAAAGGTCGATCATAATAATAGAAAGGGGTTTTTTTTTAAAAAAATAATAGAAGTGAAATACAATAAATAAAATGAAAAATTCTATTGGATAACATCCGTCTTTCTCATAAAAAAGTGAATATTTGGCTGGGTTTCTATTCTGAATAAAAAAATGGATTTGTCTGTGCTTGATAATACTAAAAAAAAGAAAAAAACACCTGGGTTGATTCATAAATGTGCTGACTGGTTGATGATCACTGATCACAAATAACCCGTTGTTTAGCTAAGGTCGTTTATTATTTGGATCATAATAATAGAAAGGGCTTTTATTATAAAAAATAATAGAAGTGAAATACAATAAATAAAATGAAAAATTCTATTGGATAACATCCGTCTTTCTCATAAAAAAGTGAATATTTGGCTGGGTTTCTATTCTGAATAAAAAAATGGATTTGTCTGTGTTTGATAATACTAAAAAAAAGAAAAAAACAGCTGGGTTGATTCATAAATGTGCTGACTGGTTGATGATCACTGATCACAAATAACCCGTTGTTTAGCTAAGGTCGTTTATTATTTGGATCATAATAATAGAAAGGGCTTTTTTTTTATAAAAAATAATAGAAGTGAAATAAAATAAATAAAATGAAAAAAAGTGAATATTTGGCTGGGTTTCTATTATGAATAAAAAAATGGATTTGTCTGTGCTTGATAGTACTAAAAAAGAAAGAAAAAAACAGCTGGGTTGATTCATAAATGTGCTGACTGGTTGATGATCACTGATCACAAATAACCCGTTGTTTAGCTAAGGTCGTTTATTATTTCGATCATAATAATAGAAAGGGCTTTTTTATAAAAAAATAATAGAAGTGAAATACAATAAATAAAATGAAAAAAAAGTGAATATTTGGCTAGGTTTCTATTCTGAATAAAAAAATGGATTTGTCTGTGCTTGATAATACTAAAAAAGAAAGAAAAAAACAGCTGGGTTGATTCATAAATGTGCTGACTAGTTGATGATCACTGATCACAAATAACCCGTTGTTTAGCTAAGGTCGTTTATTATTTCAATCATAATAATAGAAAGGGCTTTTTTATAAAAAATAATAGAAGTGAAATACAATAAATAAAATGAAAATTCTATTGGATAACATCTGTCTTTCTCATAAAAAAGTGAATATTTGGCTGGGTTTCTATTCTGAATAAAAAAATGGATTTGTCTGTGCTTGATAATACTAAAAAAAAGAAAAAAACAGCTAGGTTGATTCATAAATGTGCTGACTGGTTGATGATCACTGATCACAAATAACCCGTTGTTTAGCTAAGGTCGTTTATTATTTCGATCATAATAATAGAAAGGGTTTTTTTATAAAAAAATAATATAAGTGAAATACAATAAATAAAATGAAAAATTCTATTGGATAACATCCGTCTTTCTCATAAAAAGTGAATATTTGGCTGGGTTTCTATTCTGAATAAAAAAATGGATTTGTCTGTGCTTGATAATAGTAAAAAAAAGAAAAAAACAGCTGGGTTGATTCATAAATGTGCTGACTGGTTGATGATCACTGATCACAAATAACCCGTTGTTTAGCTAAGGTCGTTTATTATTTCGATCATAATAATAGAAAGGGCTTTTTTTATAAAAAAATAATAGAAGTGAAATACAATAAATAAAATGAAAAATTCTATCGGATAACATCCGTCTTTCTCATAAAAAAGTGAATATTTTGCTGGGTTTCTATTCTGAATAAAAAATGGATTTGTCTGTGCTTGATAATACTAAAAAAAAGAAAAAAACAGCTGGGTTGATTCATAAATGTGCTGACTGGTTGATGATCACTGATCACAAATAACCCGTTGTTTAGCTAAGGTCGTTTATTATTTCGATCATAATAATAGAAAGGGCTTTTTTTTATAAAAAATAATAGAAGTGAAATACAATAAATAAAATGAAAAATTCTATTGGATAACATCCGTCTTTCTCATAAAAAGTGAATATTTGGCTGGGTTTCTATTCTGAATAAAAAATGGATTTGTCTGTGCTTGATAATACTAAAAAAAAGAAAAAAAAACAGCTGGGTTGATTCATAAATGTGCTGACTGGTTGATGATCACTGATCACAAATAACACGTTGTTTAGCTAAGGTCGTTTATTATTTCGATCATAATAATAGAAAGGGTTTTTTTTATAAAAAAATAATAGAAGTGAAATACAATAAATAAAATGAAAAATTCTATTGGATAACATCCGTCTTTCTCATAAAAAGTGAATATTTGGCTGGGTTTCTATTCTGAATAAAAAAATGGATTTGTCTGTGCTTGATAATACTAAAAAAAGAATAAAACAGCTGGGTTGATTCATAAATGTGCTGACTGGTTGATGATCACTGATCACAAATAACCCGTTGTTTAGCTAAGGTCGTTTATTATTTCGATCATAATAATAGAAAGGGTTTTTTTTTTATAAAAAAATAATAGAAGTGAAATACAATAAATAAAATGAAAAATTCTATTGGATAACATCCGTCTTTCTCATAAAAAGTGAATATTTGGCTGGGTTTCTATTCTGAATAAAAAAATGGATTTGTCTGTGCTTGATAATACTAAAAAAAAGAAAAAAACTGCTGGGTTGATTCATAAATGTGCTGACTGGTTGATGATCACTGATCACAAATAACCCGTTGTTTAGCTAAGGTCGTTTATTATTTCGATCATAATAATAAAAAGGGCTTTTTTTATAAAAAAATAATAGAAGTGAAATACAATAAATAAAATGAAAAATTCGATTGGATAACATCCGTCTTTCTTATAAAAAAGTGAATATTTGGTTGGGTTTCTATTCTGAATAAAAAATGAACTTGTCTGTATTTAATAATACTAAAAAAAAGAAAAAAATAGCTGGGTTGATTGATTGATGTGCTGACTGGTTCACTGATCACAAAAACCTCTCCCACCCTCAAACCTCCCTAAAACCCATTTCCCATATCAGCAAGCCAACCTCAATCTAACCCACATTGCTCTCTCTCTCTCTGCAATCATTCACCATGATGAACTTGAACAAAAGCATGCTCCAAGAGCTGTGCCAATCCAAAGGATGGGCCTTACCCAAGTACAGCGGCACCCAGCAAGGCCCCCCTCACCGACCTAGCTTCTCAGCCTCTGTGCTCGTCCATGGCTTCGCCTTCACCACCCACACTCCCCTCTCCTCTAAGAAAGAAGCCGAGTGCTTTGCTGCTGGGCTAGCTTTGGATTACTTCCATGATAACCCACCACTCAAACGCACCAAGTGCTTTTCTCACATACCTTCCCATCCTCCACCTTCACCTTCACCTTCACCTTCACCTTCACCACCAGGTGCTTTGTCATTCTGGGTTTTTGTTGTATCAGCTGTTTCTAGCTATTTCTGTTGTTGGGTCTCTAAAAAGTTTTGTTTTTGTGGCTCTGTGTATCAGGTTTGCTGTATCTCACATATAAGGAGAATGATGCAAGGGTGAGTTTCTGGTTTTCTTAACTATGAGTCATCAACTTGACAAATTGGAAATGTTTCATTTTTCTTGTTTGGTTTGTTTACTTAGGAAGTTTTGCATTAATTTTCATGGTACTTTGACTAGGCATTCTCATGCAACACTGTCTTGATCAATGGCTGCATAGGCATTCGTCCAATAAGCTGTTACCATTTTCTCCTTGGGTTCTCATTTGTACAATGTTGGCCTTAATTACTTAGAATCTCCTTTGATGGTCTCTAATGTTGAGAACTGCATTTGTTGAGGATTCTAGTTTTCATTCTATTACTAGGAGCTGATGGTAGTCTTTTTTTTTTTTTTCAGAATGAGACAGCTAGCACTGAGGGAAAGAAGGATACTTACGAACTGGAGCGAAGGTTCGCAGAAGAGGGAAAGGTTTGTTGTGCCTTATTTTCTTATACATAGTGATTTGGTTGGTTGAAGCAATCTTATTTTTTAATGTTCATCATTGACCAGCTATGGCAGAGAGAAAAGCATCAGCTTCAACTGAAGAACATTGAACTGGAGAATCAGATTGATAAGAAAAGGAATGAGATGGAGCACTGCCGCGTGAAGCTGCAACACATGGTAAACACACTGTTGCAAAATGTTAATATGGATGAACTTAGACTCTGTTGGGTTGTTATAATGATTTTACTACTCACATGTACTTCCATCTTGTATATAGTATTTGTTCAACATGCAATGTGAGTTGGAATCCAGTTTGTGGACTATTTTGTGCCTTCACCAGCTCACTAGGATCCAAAATTTCAGAGGTAGAAGAGAATAACATGAAAGAAATAATAACTGCAATGGAGTTTGCTCTAACTAATTTCTTGGCCAGTTATCTGATATTCAGTTAAAATATAATGATTCATAGAAACCTGTTCTAGTAGGATCTAGTTTGAGTTAGTGGAAAGGTACCTTGGGGCGGTAGAACGTTAACCTCATTTTCATGTCCCACCTTTTTAGTAATCCTATGCCTTTGTTTCTAGTTAAAAAAAACAATATTTTTTTATCTTATTTGTTTAGCTCTCTCCATTGGGTAATCTAAAGGTCACAGTTTGATTGGCTTACATTTTTGGCATTTATTAATATGAGCTAATGAAGTGGTTACTTATGTAGAATGAGAAAGCAGAATCAGATCAAAAGAAATATGAAAATCTGATATTGCTGGCAGAGAAGAGAAAGGTCTGTAGTCTATAATCTTTTCAAATCTTTGAAATTCGGATGAATAAATTTCTGATATTTCTTGGGCTTTGCTTGGTAATTGCAGATAGAAAATGAGAAACTTCACTCAGAAATCATGGAACTCAAAGAACGCCTCCGAGCCAAACAGGCAGTCAATGAGGATTTCGAAGCACAGACGAAGATTGAAGCACTTGAACAACTCGTAAAAGAGAAAACTCAGGAGCTTACTGATCTGTCTGAATTTTACAATGCACTGACTTTCAAGGAGAGAAGCAATAATGATGAGCTGCTAGAGGCCCGTAAAGAGCTAATTGATGTATGTATTCCAATCATTTCTTCAATATGTTTTATTTATATAAAAAAGTGTTTTGGATTTTTATGATTGTGGGAATGTTGTACATTTTTAATGTACGTTTTAATCTCTATAGGGACTGAAAGATAAATCAAAAACCTATATTGGCGTGAAGACATTGGGTGACCTTGACTTGAAGGCATTTCAAGTTGCAGCAAAGAGAAGATATACTCCAGTAGAAGAAGCAGATGAGAGGGCTGTGGAACTGTGCTCTAAGTGGGAGGATTATGTTGGGGATTCTAAATGGAACCCATTCAAGATTATTAAGGATGAGAAAGGAATAAGAAAGGTAAATGCTGATTACCTGTTCCTCAATTTAGCATGTCATGCTGGATATTTCTTTTAGTATTGCTCATGCCATACTGGCTTATCACTGATTTTTCTGAAAATTTATTAATTTGAGTTTTAGCTGAAAACATATCCATGTGGTCCATGAGCGATTCCGTTTATTGGTTTGTTTAGTTTTTATCTTACTATTGCACCTTAAATTATAGTTTTTGAGCAAGTGGATTAACCCCTTACACTGTATTCTACTGATCCACTTACTAAAAGATAGTCCTTTTACCCCATATTTCATGTCTTTTTCTTTTGTGCTGGGAACTCTTTTAGCTCGATACACTTAATTTCCAGTTTTTACTTTGCAACTTATTTGATATGGATGTGAACAGGAAGTTATTGATGAAGATGACAATATGTTGAAGAATCTGAAGAGTGAGCTGGGGGATGACGTGTATAACGTTGTCACAACTTGCTTATTGGAACTGAATGAACATAACTCGAGTGGGAGGTATAAGGTGCAAGAGCTCTGGAATTTCAAGGCTGGAAGAAAAGCAACAGTAGCAGAGGGGGTAGCATTTGTTTTGAAGCTGTGGAAGGCCATGAAATATACAAAGAGGCGAAGAAACTAAGAAGCAAGGCATTTGGGTTCAAGTTTTACTATGGTTATATATGAGGTGTCAACTTAGAGAGATTATCCATTTCAGATTCTTTCAAGATTATATATATAGTTATGTATTGGACAACGAGATGTCTTGGAATGTACAGTAAGCTATGTTTTCATACATCAGTTACATGCATAAAATCAGTGTCTAAAAATCTAATTTCAAAATGCTGGTTGCCAGAATGTTGTGGGATGTGCATTAAGTTATATCTTACTCTTGTACATACTTGCATCACGTCAGTTAAAATCCACTAGCCGAGACAGACCATTGTTCACAATTCTGAAAGCATGTCATAGCCACACATCAGAATTTGTTGCTGGTTAGGTACTTCTTGCAATTGTAATTTCTGGACTTGAGCTGGAGGTATGATAGCTCTACTGCTGTTTTTGCAGGTATGCCATAGTCCTATTGAGGTAGTGCTATGACTACAAGCAATTGGATTTGCGAGTGCTGCCAATGACAGACCTTGAGAATTGTGGACAATGAATTATATATCTTAACAGAGTTGTGAATAGTGGATTCAAGGCCAGTAGTGAAATTGGTGGAACGCCTGGTAGCATCCGGCTTGGTCTGCGGGTAAGACCTGTTGCGAGGGAAAAGACGGAGCAAATTGTAGATATGTGTACCTGGTTATGTGAGGGATGGAGAAGAAGTCACTAGGTGTTGCGTCCCCTGCAACCAAAGGGAGTGCGCAAACCAAGTCTTTATAACCCAAGTACCTCAAACTCTCAAAGGAACATCCCTATATATTCTCTTCTCTCCCCCTTTAACTGGGTAGATGTATGAATATATAGAGGAACCAGGCTTCAAACAAGCCAAGGAATTATAGGGATATTCATACAAGAATGCGGATCAAGAGCTTATATTCTTGCAGATCAAGGAATATCGAACCTCTTAATTCTATTAGGAAATGATGTTCCCTAACCAGATTATGAATAGATTCTTGACAAACTCACAAATATCTTGCCATATTTTACCTATAAAGAAAAGAACAATATATATACAAGATCTAGATCACATATTCCGGTCCACTAGGTTTAATATAACTGGATTCTTCTAAAAAATTAATATTGGCCCAAACAGAGGAAATATACGAGCACAACACAACAATGAGCATATTTTTCATCGGTTAAAATGTCTCTCTTTGGTTTTATTTTGTCATCTTTTTTTGTTTTTGTTTTCCCGTTTGCTCTTCCATGGTAAATGGACAACTGCTATCTCTTTCAAAACTCAGCTTGTTTTATGAACAATGTTATTGTTTACCCTTGTAGCTTGCCCATTGATCTGCAAGAATATGAGCTCTTAGGTTCTCTATATAAAGATGTCAAGGCGAATAAACAAAGGACAACCAACTCAACATACAAACTATTTGCCAAGCAAATATCAAACCTCTTCCGGAGCAACCATACAGAGAAATCCTTGCTTCTCCCTGTAGCCCTTACAGAAGCATCCCTATTGCATTTTGTAGCCCTTCGATCCCTGCTCGAAGGTTATCTATCTTCTGATCCTAGCTCAGAAGCCAACCACCATCCTATCCCTGCTCTGATACCCCAATTCTGCCAAAACCATTGTTAAGGTGTAAAACCTTTAGCAAATATCCAATTCTTGACGTGATTATTACTTTGCTTGACCTTTTACGGCTCAAGTAAGATTAGGCCATAGAGGTGGAGAAAAATCCTGAACGAATTTGTTATGGGTTTCAGGTCTAAGTAAAGAACCTCGCTACAGGTTTGATCACACCTGTACTCAATTGTTTAGAGAAGAATTTAGAAGCGCGCAAGAGAATAAGATCAAGTTTGCATCCGACTTAAGGTGTAATGGCACACCAACAAAAGCCGGTTGTTTGAGAAAAGCTATTTTCACACCAAACATTTGGCATGCCCGTAGCGGAACACAACACGCTTCAAAATTGCTGGTGGAAACACATACTTGAAGGAATTCTTATCGTGCAACAAGCCGAATCACAAGCATTGTCATCCTCACAAAGCTCATTGCAGAGGTTTATCAGCAGCTGACGCAGCTTTACATTTTGGAACAATGTATGGGGCAGATGAAACCAATGCTACTAAAAGAGGGGACACAGGTGTGGACATGGCTAGCTTAGCTCTGTTTATCCAGAATGTCACTCAGAAGTTGGAAAAATTGGATAAGCTGGACAGATTAGAACGAGAAGTGAGTAGCCTGAGGAAGCAATGGATGATAAAGAGACAAGAAGTTTTGGCCGAAGTAGAACCATGTCTGTTGAGAGAAACAGGGAAGATGACATTTTAGTAGAGTCAGCAGAGGAGCATTTAAACCAGGAAGTTCAGTAGACCCCTGGAAAGTCTGGTCCTTAAAAAGCGAGCATACGTTGGAACTTTAGCTAATCAAAGGAAATACGGTAGAAGAACAAGAGCGTTTGTCGCTCAATCGAGACGCGAACAGTAGAAGGAGAAGGGTTTTGGAGCAAGGACCAATTCCTGAACCACGTGTTGGGATATCAGAACTGGTCATGAATGAGCAGTTCCTAACGCACGTACAGGCGCAAGACATGATTGAGGAAACTTTGAGGAATCAACGCCTTGAACAAAATGTGAACTTGGTTTATGCTGATCCTTTCCTGGAGTGGGTGTCAAGGCATGCATGGCTTGAGCAATATAGACCAATTTAGTTTACTCCCTTTTTCGGAGAAGGTTTTGAAGATGCTGCTACTCATATCGCAAGATTCCAAAGCGAATACGGTCCTTACATGATAGACAACTTGTTCAAATTGCGAGTGATCATATCTTCTCTGTCTAGATTAGCATTGACTTGGTATACCAAGTTGACCCTTGGATCCATTCTTGATTGGAAAACAATGGAGCAGATGTTTAGAACCACATTTCAAACTGTGGAGCTGGAAGTTGACCTGTCTTCACTGACAGCTATGTATCAGCAGCCATCAGAGTCATCGGTGAGTTCCTTAAGAGGTTCAAGATCTAGCAAGCGAAGTGTAAGACCCCAATAACTAAGCAGGATGCCATTTAATGTTCTGGAGCAAAGGCAGAGGACCAAGCACCATGATATGATATTTACAAGTATGACAGATTTAATGAATAAAGTTGGCAGTTATTAGAATTTGCTAGCTAAGTTAGATGAGCAGGAAAATTTGTCAAGGGCACATGTATCTTATGTACTAAGGACTCTGAAGCCGAGAAATGGTCTAAATAGACACTGGATAATAAGGGTTATATACACACATATGGATCAATCCTTACTATACACCCCCTCAACATGTTTATCTTGTGAACCATGGGGTATTGACAGAGAAGAGGTGGCGGTAGAGGAGTTAGCTGGGAAGCATCCGGTCAAATCTCAAGTTTTGTAGATGTCAAAAGAGCCAGTGACAATATCATCCTAGGCATATGCAAGGCCAGAATATGCCTCGTATAAATATATTGCTCACAAGGCTCCAGAAATCTTGGATGAGTTGTTTGCGCTAGGGACAATGAGGTTTGAGTTTGGACAACCACCATAGCCTGAACAGATTAAAGGAAAGAAGTATTTAAAGTATCACAATCTGTGGAACCACAACACTACATAAGAATGCATTAAGTTAAAAGACCAGATCCAGACGTGGATAAACATTAGGAAATTACGTGTGAAGGAAGAAAAGACTGCAGCATGGGTTGATGTAGATCCTTTCTCAACTCTATCAACGGTGGAGTTGGTGCCAACAACATCTGCATCTACCTTAGTAGTTAAACAAGGATCTACTTCTCAGGCAAGGCATAGGTTTAAGGAGTACACAACAATGCATGATGGACACATATAATCCTTGATACTCTTATTAAGGGAGACGAGATTGAGATACCTTAGGAGGCAATCCCTCTTGTAGAAGAAATTGCCGGTAAGATCTATTGTAAGTTCCATAATACTTGGACTCATAAAACTTCTCAGTGTGTGCAGCTCAAAGACCAGGTTCAACAGTGGATCAATGACGGTTTCTTGACATTCGAGGATCCTCTCAAGGTAGGAACTGAGATTGCAGCAGTTGGTTTTGCATTTAATAACAGGGGAGGGTGAAAGCTGACATTGGACATAGCAATAGAGTCAACTTCTACGCCACAACAGACATAAAAGCCAAAACCAGTAGTGGAAGCGTCTATAGTGGTGTTGTGCGCTCGGTTTAAAGTAAAGTGTGGTCTCACCACAGCCTATGAAGAGTTCATGAAGGTTGTGAAAGATTCTGAGTCCACGGGCATCCATTTGCCACTAGAAGCCCACCAATCGGTAAGCCCAACGAAGGTTCTCACCTAAAAAGAGGTTAAAAATAAAGCTAGAGACTCAAATTTATTCAAAAGGTTGAGAGCTGAAGAAGCAAAGGACAAGGAACATGTTAAGGAGGTTCAACAAGATGTTCTCTCCAAGCCATACATACCACTGGCATCTCGTGCTTTCATTAAAGAAAATACATGCAATGTTTGAGAAAAGGGAAGGTCTGTTGAGGTAACTCTTACCTAGACCAAGAATGTCTAGAAGAGGTATGGCAAAACCAAGAGACTGTTAGTCTTTAGAAAGGGGTGATGTTAGGCCCAAACAACTAAAACAAACCCCAGAACAGTTAAAAAAGAAGTTAGAACAACTAACTGCATGACCTTATATGCATATGAGGCGCTACAAGGAAAGCCATCATTCGGGTCACCAACATCCAAATGTTTTTTCCAGAGTTTCCTAGCAGAAACCAGAAACAGAACCTGAAGGGCATAAGTCTGTGTTCACACGAATGAGGGCTTGAGACATCGCCTTAACTTTTGGAACTAAGGAAATACCTGAGATATCCAAGACAAAGAGAGTCAAGACTGATAGGGTATCTGTTAAAGAGGTATAGGTTAAAAAATATGAATGGAAACCAAAGGTGGTTCCTAAGACCAAAACGACTGTAGAGGTGTCCTCTCTGAAGGCCATATCTAAGCCTAAATAAGGAATCAGACAAAGAGGTTTCTTTGGTGGAGCAGATGACTGTAGTGTTCGTGGTTAGTCCTTCTGATCGACAAGAATCTGTGAATAAAGATGAAGAGCCACCTCTGGATCTAGAGATGACTGCAGAAGATGAGATTATGGAGGATACAAAAGGAGGGCAAGTACCCTGCAACATGTTGTCTCTGGAAAGGCAACATGAGGGTCTAGTTGAGCAGGATGAAGGGCCAATGGTGTCATGTGACATGGTTTATGTCGTATCTTCCAAATATGCACTAGATGAATCGATGCCAACTGATATCGTTCTAAATACACAAGAAGAAGAGGTAGTTCCAACAACTGAAATAGTTGAATTTCCACTTGCCGAGGAGGGAAATTACACAGTAGAAGCAAAGAAAGATAGAGGTTTATTTTACGTTAAGAAAACTCTTCATGATCTTTAGTAAGCCAACATTGGATCAGACCCAACATTTGAGGCCACTATACGTGATTGCCGAGATGGAAGGAAAAAAGGTAGTCAAGATCTTGGTGGACAATGGTGCAGTATTGAGTCTTCTAACGGTGGGAACTACAAAAGCTCTCAACATTCCCAAAGAGAAAATCGTCAATAGCAACTTCAGGGTAAAAAGCTTTGTAGGAAATATAACACAAACCCTACAAGTGCTAATAATTAAAATGAAGATTGGACATTCCGATTTGTTTCAGTCATTCTTCGTCACCGACTGTACAACACTTTACAGTCTTATTTTGGGAAGAGATTGGATACACCGAGCTTACTGTATTCCTTCATCCTTACACCAAGAGTTAGAAATTTGGAACCTAGCAACAGATGAGGCTGAGAAAGTTAAAGTAGATCCTTGACCCTTCTCGGTAGCAGCCTGCATGTTGGAAGCTAGGTATTATCATAGTGATTTACGCCCTTTGCAGGTTACAGGGGTGACAGATAAAGGACATCCATTTAGGGTAATGTCAACAAAACATACACAATGGGGTATTGCACAGGACTAAGCTGATCATAACAGACTTGGCTTCATTGTGCCACTTCCACACATAACTCCATGACACAACTTACAGGAGAGGAACTTCAGGCCTACGCTTACCTGCATCAGAGATTATCCATTTACTTACAAGAAGAAGAGGCTTTTGAGGAAGTGGCTTTAGTGGAATGCATTGAAGATGATGTGTTAGATTACAGAGAAAATGAGAAGGTTATTCAGTCAGTTCTAGCTGTCTTGTATGATACTCCATCTAAAGTCAAAGATCTAGTCGCGAAATCAACCTGGGGACCCAAGAGGAATCAATGGAGGTTGGGATTAGTATGGTTTTGGAGCCTGAGATGTGGTAGAGGCTCATTAAGTTGCAAGAATTCAAGGATTGTTTTGTAGAAAAATATGAAGATATGGCAGGCTTATCTCCTAACTTGGGGTGTCAAAAATTGCCAATCATGGATGGTTATAGTCCAGTGCAGCAAGAACAACGATGAATGAATGTAGCAACAACTAAATATGATAAAGAAGAGGTTCAGAAGAAGTTAACGTCGGGTATCATAAGGCATGCGAAGTATAAACAGTGGTTATCTAACATAGTGCTTATTCGCAAGAAGAATTGAAAGATTCATGTCTGTGTTGATTACCTAAATTTAAATACGGCAATGCCAAAAGATGTATATCCTATGCCAATTGAGGATATGCTAGTTGACGCGGTTGCGGGCCATGAAATCTCATGATTTATGGATGACACAGCTGGTTATCACCAAATACCTGTTCTAGAGGTGGACAGGCATAAAACAACCTTTCATTGTCCAAGTTTTACAGGAGCTTCAAGTATGTGATCATGCCATTTGGGTTAAAGAACGTGGGAGCGTCATACCAGCGAGCTATGAATATGATGTTCCATGATATCCTTGGAAAGATCTGGGAGATTTACATTGATGATGTGGTTGTTAAATCCAAAGTCAAGCACGATGACATTGAGAACCTCAAGATGATTTCACCAGAATGAGGAAATATCAGCTGCGAATGAATCCTGCGAAGCGTGTGTTTGGGGTTCAGGTTGGTAATTTCTTAGGATTTGTGGTACATCAAAGAGGTATTGAGGTCCTTGGAGACAAGGCAGGACTGTGATCGATGCTCCAACACCAAAAATGAAGAAGTTCTTGCAGCAGTTGCTTGGGAAGATTTATTTCTAATTCAGCTAGTAAGATAAAACCAATATCCTCATTATTGAAGATGCAAGAAGAAGCAAAATTTAAGTGGGAGCTTGAACACCAGGAAGTTTTTGATTGAATTAAGGAGTATTTGACAAATCTTCCGGTGCTTATGCCTCCTAGGCCAGGTATCCCTCTGAGATTATACATTTCAGCTTCTAATACCACCATTGCAAGATTATTAACCCAGGATGAGTCCAAGGAAGATGTGAAAATGGTGGAGCATGTGGTTTACTATCTTAGTAGGACATTGTTAGAGGCTGAGACCAGATATTCAGCCGTTAAGCATTTTTGTTTGGCTGTATACTTTGCTGGGTGCAAATTGAGGCATTATATGCTTTCTTTTACTACAATGGTGATTTCTTTAAACATATTTGGTAAAGTATATGCTCACTAGACCTATTCTAAGAGGTCAAATTGGCAAATGAATTTTGGTAGTGCGAACTTGATGTTAGCTTAATATACCTTCAACCTTGGGTGTTATACTTTGATGGCAATAGTACATGTACACTGTCAGGAGCTAGAGTTTCCCTAGTCACACCAAGTGGCACTAAATTTTCTTATTCCTTCAAACTAGAGTGGTGATACACTAACAATCACGCAAAGTATGAGGCGTTATCCTTGGTCTTGAGATGCTCTTAACAATAGGAGTAGAAGAAGTTGAGATACTTGGTGATTCTCTTTTAGTGATTAATCAGTTGAAGGGATTTTACAAGTGCACTACATTTACTTTGATTCCTTTTTGGGAGAGTGCATTGGAATTGCTAGAGCAGTTTGATGAGGTGCACATGGAATTTATTCCTCAAGAATTGAATTTTACAGAAAATGAGCTAGCACAAATCGCAACTGGCATGTAATACCCCAAATTTATGATATTAATTTATAAAATAATTTTGGGAATTTTTTTAGCAAATTACATGCGTCTTTGTTTTTCGAGAACATTATTGAAGTGTTCGGAGTGAAAGAATACTCGAAAGCGTTTTTTTTAAAGGGTCGAAAGTGGACTTTCTGCTACGTCAAGTTTCTTGGGAAACTCCCTTCATAAAAGTTGTAGTGTTCGACGATACGAGTCCGTAGACATGTAGCATGTGTAAATTGGATATCGTATGAAGAAGTTATAGTCATTTGAAGTTGTGTTTCTTTTTTGGGAAAATTATAAATAGAAGGGTTGAGTTTCCAAAAATGGAAACCATTTTATCTTCTCTCTCTATGTGTGCGCACACCTTTCAGAGTCAAACTTTTTCAGGTGACCTGAACTGAACCCGACTGACTCGACTCTGCTGCCACGACCAACTTCGGCCACCTCCGACGGTGAAATCGGTCCGGTCCAGTTCGTCTCGATAACAACAGTTCTATAGTGGTGGCTTAGTCTTATTTTGTCTGAAACGAAGCATCTAAGCCTAAATAGTATGGTGGCGAACTCGGTTTCAACTCGGTTGCTACCCCGTCGTCTCAAGTGGTTTTAAGGGTTGAGACCACTCATGTTTTGATTGTCTCTTCCTCCTGAACATGATGGTGTAAACCATGAAAATCAATTTGGAGTGTGGAGGTGCTGAGTTTGAATTCTTCCTTTCAAGGCAGTTTTGAGGTGTTTCCTGGCCGAATTGATCGAAACCTCAGGTATTAAAGTTGTTTCTCTTGCCTTGACCTTCAAGTTTCATGTTTTTAGGGGAGGCGCGTTACGCCCACACGCCGTCATCTGAGGCGGCGAGTGGAGGTGAGTCTGGTGTTTCCAGGGGGTTTGTTTTCTTCTGTAGGCTAGCTATGACTGTTGGGAGTGCTTGTGGGTGCTTTGGGTTGAAAGGTTGCAGGTTTTAGGGCTCATGCGCAACCGCTTGTGGTGGCAGGTCTGACTTCCTCTGGGGCAGTGGGTTGTTCCAGCATCACGTACTCGTCAATACAAGTGATTTGATATACAATTTGCCGATTTTGGTTAACGTTTGAGCATGTAGAGTGTTGTTCGAAGTTTATTAACTTTCGGTTTCTACCTAGGGTAAATCTGAGTTTAGAAACTTGGTTTCAGTGTCGAATGAGGGGTCAAGGAGTTTGTTTAAAATTGTGGTTGACTAGTTTGGGGGGGAAGGGGTTAGAGTGTGAGGCTCGGTTTGATTTGAGTCTTATCTCTTTGTGTGGCACTAATATCGTTTATTATTACTTAGGTGCTTGGTGCTTTATTTGCTTGACCAAGTGTGTTGGAAACTTACCGTGCAGCGGTAGAAGACACAGTGAGAGTTTTGGTGAGATTAAATCTCACTGAGGTTTATGTTGTTTTTTTTATATAATTTATTGGTCGTGATTATATTAATTGGTTGGATGCCGGATTTTATTATTTTTAGTTGGCCAAAAATTATATTGTTGGATGTTGAGTTCATTTAATTATTTTTTTTGGAATTATGTTGTTTCAGATGTGTGATTTCTCTATAATTAATTAGCCGTGGTTATATCTTTTGGATGAGGATGAAATATTCAGGTGTGAATATTTAATGAGAATGTGAGTATATATAAGTATGATATAATATTAATATATATGAGGTGTTATGGATAGTTGATAGTGTGGGTTGAGTATATCTCATTGGGTTCACATGGAACCGTTTCTCCTTTATAGTTTATTGTCTTAAAATTGGTGAAATTGCTTTTCTTGGAATCCAAGTTTGATTTAAAAATAAATGGGCTTGATCGACTATGGTCATTTGCTAAGTTAAAATAATTTTCATATAAAAATGATTTTAAATAGTTTTGTGATTATGAACTATAACACGAAAGGTGGCGAATATAGAGTTAGGGCTTGTTGAAAGAGAATGTATTGCTAGACAATATTACATTAGAAAGACATACGTGTCGGCCGATTTATGTTGGAGTTGTTGCTCCTATGATTATGTGATATCATATTGAACTAGATTATAGACTAGTGGAAATGTCGATATCAAATCAAGTAGACATATCTTATGTTAAGTCAAGGGACTTGTGTTGTAGTGGTTAAATGCGTGCATTAGCTGCGTCGTGTGTGACTTGTATGCTATTATGGTGTGGCTAATTAGATCCTCCTTAGTGGTGATGAGATCTATTTTGGTGTGGATGATTAGGTCCTCCTTAGTGGCGAAATGACCTATTTTTGGTGTGGTGTTTAGATCCTCCTTAGTGTCGAAGGGATATATTCTTATGTGGTGGTAGATCCTCCTGAGTGGCAAAGGGATCTATTCCGGTGTAGCAGTCTAGATCCTTTTTAGTGGCGAAGAGATCTATTCTGGTGTTTCAATAGATCTCTTCGCCACTAAAGAGGATCTAGATTGCTACACAGGAATAGATCCCTTTGAAACTCCTGAGGATCTACCACCACATAAGAATATATCCCTTCGACACTAAGGAGGATCATGTTTCTGATTGACTCTTGTGCTTAAATGTTTTCTTGTTTAATCTCTACGCAACGTGTCTTTAAATGAGTTAGCATTCATGTTTAGGATCAAGCGCAAAGATGGTTCTAAATACTTGAGAAGTCTTATCGATTAGATAACTGCAACGGCTCTAATTAGAATCGAAATTGGTTAGTATCTAGGGTAATTTGTATAATGTTTCCCGGTCTTGCATGAAATTGTTATGTCTTTTTGATGGTTTTTCATGTTATGTGTTGCATGAGTATGTTGATCACTTGTATATAATAATCTTAGGTTTAATTTTTATTAGGTTATTTGTTATATTAAATCAATCTTAAGCCCCAATATTTCAATGTATATATGTGAATACTTGTTTATAAATTGTTTGTTTTCTAAACGATCCATACTTTTCCATACTACTAACGATTGCAGGGTAATTAAATTGAGAGTTGTCAGACCTCGGTCCGGACAAGACGTCACTGAGGCAATTCGGTGAGGACTTGAGGAGATTGAGGAAGAAGAGGCTGAGGAAGAAGAGGCAATTCGATGAGGGAGGCAGAATGAACTAATGAAGAGTGAATCGATTCTGTTCTGTGTCCTAAATCCTCTGTTTATCAAAAGTTCAAAACGACGTCGTTTTGATTTCTACTAAAAAAAACTGACGTGTTCGCCTTCAACGTTTTGCGCAGCACCTAGGCTGCCTTCTCCACCTTGCGCAGCTCGTTCGCCGCCTTGGCACCAAGGCAGCGAGGCTGAGGCTAGACATTGCCCGCCTTGCGCCTTTTACGCCTTAAGCCGTGCCTCAGGCTCGCCTTTTGAAATCTTGGTTGCAACATATGTGAAATTGCCAAGGGTCATCGTATTTCATATTCACCAAGTCAGAATAGAAGCCATGTTTCATTTATGAAGATTCATTCTGATATTTGGGGTCCTGCGAAAATTTCTTCTCTATACGATGCTTGGTATTTTGTAACATTCATTGATGATTGTACTCGCATGACTTGGGTGTTCCTATTGAAGAACAAGAGCGATGTTTGCTCAAGATTCAAAGCATTTCACAAGATGGTGTCTACACAATATCAGTAGACTATTCGAGATTTCCAATCTGGCAATGGTGGAGAATATATTAATGGTCCAATGCATGAGTTTATGCAATTCCATGGAATTTGACATCAGACTTCAAATGTTTATACTCCTCAACAAAATGGATTGGTAGAACAGAAAAATCGATAATTACTTAAGGTTGTTCGAGCTTCTTTATTTAGCATGAATGTACCTCTTGAATATTGGTATGGGGAGAAGCTGTGAAGTCTGTTGTTTATCTTATTAATCTTACTCATTCTCGGTTAATTGAATTTCAAAATTCTTTGCAACAGCTTCATAATCTACTTTCAGTTCTGTCGTTGCCTAACCTAAAGCCTCGTGTATTTGGATGTGTCGTGTATGTTCGCATACCTAGAACTCAACGAAGCAAACTTGATCATAATGCAAGACGGTGTATTTTTATTGGGTATGTCGATTTCTAAAAGGGTTATAGATGTTATGATCCTCTCAATGACACCGTTCATGTATCACTTGATGTTTCTTTTCAAGAATTTGAGCCTTACTTTCAGGGGGAGTATCAAAGTCTTCCCTCTAGAAAAAGAGATCATTTGAAGAAAATCCTCGAAATTTATTAAATTGAAAGAATTTGCAAAATTAGAAGCATTAGAATCTAGATTTGGAGTTAGAGATGTTGGAAATACTACTAGAACTTTTATACCAGACGTCGAAGAGAATTCAAGGAATTATGTGGACCAGAGGCAGTAGAATACGCACACAAGTGGGCATGACGTGTGTGGGCCTGAAATTGGAGCGGCACGTGATGAAGCTTCTAACGTGGGGACACGCACGTCTGACGCAGAGACTGGCGTTGACTTCAGCGCGTCCAAGAATGATAGACGCGAAGGTGCGTCTGTTGGCGATGAAGGATTATCTAACTAGCATGCTGGGATCCATCTGGAGCCACACCAAGCCGAGCTGAGCTGCAGGCTGTGCCATGTGGCATTCCTCAAGCGGACGCTAATGTGCCTGACACAACAAAAATTGTTGGTATAGAAAGGACAATTCAACGTTGGACCCATGGAACCCTGAGTAGTGAAGTATCAGCTTCTTCAGATATTATTCCCAGAAATCAAAGTACTTGTTCATTAGATAATTTTCCCCACTCTACACCATCAATCGAAGAATCTGTCACCAATATCCCTCCTCAGTTACCTTTAAAATCAAATCATTTATCCAGGATAGAAAATATTGTATCTAGAAAATCACAAAGAGTTACTAAGGATATTCCAAAGAAACAATATGAACCGGACATCAAAGCTAAAACCAAATATCATATAACAAATTACATTAACCACAGAATGTCTGGATCACATGCTCTTGTCATTAATCAATTATCCAGTGTTTCTATTGCCAGTACTCTACAGGATGGAATGGCGGAACGAGAGTGGCTCAAGCTATGAATGAAGATTCGCCTTGCAAAAGAACTCGACTTGGGATATTGTGCCTATTCCCGCTGGGAAGAAGATCTTCGGATGTCGTTGAGCATTCTCCGTGAAACTTAAAGACGATGGGAGAATTGACAGGTATAAAGCTAGATTAGTTACCAAAGGATACACTCAGCGCTATGAAATCAACTATGAGGAAATGTTTGCACTTGTAGCAAAGATCATCACTATTCGAATCTTGATTTCACTTGCAGCAACTAAAGATTGGCCTCTACGACAGTTTAATATGAAGAATGCTTTCCTCAATGGAAACTTAGAAGAAGTGGTGTATATGGATTTTCCCCCAGGAGTCAAATACAAACCTTGCGATGCCAGCAAAGTTTGTAAGCTAAAGTAGTCGTTGTACGGCTTGAAATAAAGTCCTAGAGTGTAGTTTGATAGATTCTCCAAATCAATAATGATGTTTGGATATAGATTGAAACTCCGCTTCTTCCTTAGTGGTAGATCCTCCTGAGTGGCAAAGGGATCTATTCCGGTGTAGCAGTCTAGATCCTCTTTAGTGGCGAAGAGATCTATTCTGGTTTCTTAGAGGGCAGAGGATGGATTTTCAAAGAGGGAGGAAGAAGAGGGAGTTTCAATCTGAATAGGAGTTGTTTGGACAAACAAAGAGACGTTTTAGTGGTGGTGGGTGATTATAATTATAGGTTTAATGAGTATGACTCTGTGCCCGTTAGATTGGCTCATTAAAAATCTAATAGCTATGGTTGTTTCGTCCCGCACAGTCCCACAAATGTAGTCCGTACCTGAGCAGGCCTAGAATAATCATATCATCAACATAGACAATTAGAGATGTGATCTTACCCTGATTAAGATTCGCATGACTTGTGGGGAATTCGGTGGAAAGATGGAATGATTCGCATGACTTGTGGTGGATGAATCGGCTAAGTATTTTTCTCTATAGGGTTTGGTAGAATTTCGGCTATGTAATGGCAAGGTAGTGATGATATTTTTCTGTCTAAATAAAAGCCTATTTATAGAAGAATACACATAGGGTCGGCAGCCACAAGTCCTTAACCAAATAGGTTTAGGTTTTCCTTCTTGAACTTGGTTTGCTTGTCCAACAAGACTTGAAGATTCTGGAGGCTTCTTTGGCTGAATTTTGGACTTCTAATTCTTTATTGGACATGTCATTGAACTTCTCTTCATGGATTAGGCTTCATGGATCAGCTGCTTTGCTTCCCTAGGTCCATCAGGAACACTTCCTCTCGGTAGCAATAAACTGCCATGTTTCGGCAGACTAACCTTCCGGAACTAATTTAGGCATAACTCCGTCCAGAAAATAGATATGGATATGATTCTAACTGTTCTAGAAACTAGACATACATAGCTTTCCATTCATATATGGTACATCTTCTAATTCCTTGTGAGTCGTCCTGGAGAATTTTTTGAAGTTAGGTGATGTGCCTAGAAAATTCCTGCTTTTGCTGCTCTCGGCCTCTTTGATGTTATTGCCTTCCATAGCCCCGATTCTCTTGATTCTTTCTCCCATGAACTCTTCTATATGTCACCTAAGTATAAGAGAAGTTAAATCAATTTATGACAATGTAAAAGCTTCACAGAATTATCAAAACATCTCTAAGTCTCCACGAATCATGTTTTTGACAATCTTGTACATTATTCTTGTCAGGACCGACCCCGGGTTAATCCCTTTAACCCGAAGTAAACCCTGCGGGGTCCACCTCAAGAGAGATTTTTACTTGAAGCCTCCCTTCAAATGGATAACCCTATTTGTAATCCAACTAAACTATACTGGGGGTAATCAGAGTATCCTACGTGGAAGCAAATCATAAAGACTAAACAGCGACAACAGAATGATTTGACTAAGCCTCGTCTTCAGTACACATGACCTCCTCTCAGCAACCCTGCAACACTGGGCATTTGAAAACGAAGGGCCCAGAGGAAAACATTTAAAAACACAACGTCAGCGTGAGTGGACAAGAAGAATATCCAGGCGTGTGAAAAGTAACAAGTTTATGTTATCCCATTGAATTTTTCTAGAAATAAATCCTTATGCATGTCTCGTCGGGAAAGAGTCCCAAATAATCATTTCAGAAACCAAATCGTAAAATGTCAGTCTCATTGGCTTGAAAGTCAACAGTAAAAATGGGGAAAGAGGTTTCACCATGACGCAGAGTCTCCCAGACTAGGGTCGGAACCTTTAAGGCTTCTAAGTAATATGATGACCCTTCATGGCAGAGACATTCTACCATGACAATGAGCCTCTCAGGCTAGAGTCATGACAATGAGCCTCTCAGGCTAGAGTCAGAACCCTCTAGGGTTACTATTGCCCACTCCTCTTCCAAATGGAGGGGGCTAGCTAGCATCTTTATATATATGACGACCCTTCATGGTGATGAAAACAAGCAAATACGAAAAGTCATTATTATATGACTCTTCTCCCGTATATTAAAACATGCATCTCATGCATAAGGCACGGTTCCCCGACCGTCCTCAAAGCTATGGCCATAAAACAAGGCATTTCAATTTAATCAATTTAACAAAGATTTCAGCCGATATAACATAGGGACTTACGGAAGGAGAGCAACCCACCTTCCTGGCCCTACCGGCTCTTTAAATTAATTAAAGCATGTCTAGCATAAAAGAGCAGGTCATGCATTAATTTAAAACAAAGGTACACTCACAGTACTTAATGCGACCTCCTTAACGCTCGGAATACTTCTCAAGCGAAATTTTGAAACATCCACATGGTCGAGTCTGTTTCACGTTCGACCATAAGCTGTACAGTTAATCCAACAAATTAGTTTTTCTATCGTTGACTTGATCTTTTCCTAGTTTGACTAGGAAATCATAATTTGACCAAGAGTTGACTAACCAAATCTTTTTAACGACTTAACAACAAATAGAACTATTTTCAAATTACTGACTCGACATTTAGTTTCCGACTTCGTAACCTTAACGTAACGATTATCCTTACTATTTCATTTGAGGTTGTGTATCGAATAATAATTTGTAGAATTACTATGTGGACACCCAATTCACAACTTAAATCGTTTTACTAACTGTGAGTCGATAATTCGAGAATGAAATTTATCCAAATATTTTCCACGATCAACTTGACATTTTCGTTAAAAGGAACCATTAACTTCCATAACGACTAAAGTTGTTGACACTCTTTTAATTTCACGCAACACAATTTATCTCAAATTCCTTTAACTTTGAATTTCACCTTCTTCAATAAATTCGCTTCCAAAATTAATCACTTTCCAAAAAATAGGAAGTTTCCTAAAATGGAAAGTTTCCCAAAATAGAAACTTCCTATTTACGTCCAATTTTCCGTAACTAACTGAATTACGATTCAACGGACTCTTAACAACTCAAAGCTTAACGGGGGATCGATTTCTACCTCTTCGGCTCTCTGCCGGAAATTCTGCTACTTCGCCGGATTATTCTGCCAGAAAATGGCCATAGCTACCTCGTTTTCTCTAATCACCAAGTTATCGACAACAACAACAAAACACATTAAAATTAGGATCTAAACACAATTACAACAACAAAATAGTGGAACACATAAGCCTAAAACTAGAATCTCACCTCTGGTTTGTTCAACCCAAGAATCAGCAGCTTCCATCCTCCTTCACACCTAGAACAATAACGAAAAAAACAACTCCTGCTGACCACTGCCTCAGATCGACCTGCCTACAGCAGAACTGCTGCACATCCTTCAGTATCCAAGAAATCTCTTTTCAGCCTCACAAGCTGTCTGCCAACCTCGCCCAAGCACCAAGAAATCAAGAACACAGTCGTCCATCTCCTCCACTTTGACTCGAGGGCGAACAAACCGTGTCTCGACCCAAGACAACACTGCAGCGACCCTGCAGTGATACAACTTCGTCGTCAAGCTCCCAAACTGCACCGCCAGTCTCACTGGAGTTTGAGTAACTCTCCAAAAGTTCGAAACCTCATCGCCGGACTAGACGACCCGAAAACCCAGCAAAAACAGAAAAGAGGAATTTTGAAATTAGGGCTCGAATTCACCAATTAGAAGCACAGGAAGAATGAGAGGGACGAGAGGGGCAAGAATATGACCTCAAGTTATCGATTTGCTGCCTAGATCGTCGGAAAACCCATGAGGACAGCCGCCGTCCTCTTCCTTCAATCTCTGTCGTCGAAGGTTGTAAGTCGAAATAAGTGGCTGGGCTTGGTAGATGTGAAGTAAAGGAGCAGTTTAGAGGTGGTTCCGTCGCCAGACGGCGGCGCTTTGACGCAGAGATGCCGGAGAAGGCGAGAGAGGGAGGAGGAACTCGGGTTGACCGAGTTGAGAGCTTTTGACCCGATCAACAATCTCACTTCCTTTTATACACAAACCGACGACCAAGATCAAATTCCTAATTGATCTGACGGTCCGGATTTAAAGAAGGTAAAAAGTAAATGATTTAATGGTAAAAACTATTTACCGGAAAGGTAATTGAAAATTACCATAAACTTCTGAAATTCACATAAAATAAACGGAAGCTCCGAAAAATATTTTGAAAATACCAGGAGACTCGTGTCGACACCTACTACAACATCAAGTCATTAAATGATACATTTGAAGATTTTATAAAAACTCAAAAATAAACTCGTGCGATGACTTTATAATTTACCAATCGCAGTTAATAGCTCTCAGTAACTCGAAAACCTCTGTGAGAAAGTAACTTTTAGGTACGGGGTGTTACAATTCCTCTATGTTTAACATGTTTTTCACACAACTCTACCAAAAACTCTCGATTCTAAATTATGACTCTAATAAGAGATAAACAAGGTACAAATGGAGGTAATAATATATTAAGAATGTCGCATTTTATGCTCCTATCACTCAGCCTCTTTTTCCTCATCGAACAAGTCTGCATCCTCAAGTCCTCACCGAATTAGAAGAGCATGCATGAGTTTTTTGTTGGGTCACTTGGGTGTTTGGGTTTTTTCTTAAAATCAATGATATATGGTTATGGTTTTTGCTTCTATGGCTATTGGTGTATATTTTAGGCTAGTATTTGCATTGAGTGCTGGTTTTGTTGAGTTGATGTTAATGTTAGATGCCCACCACCTGTTCGATCAAATGCTTTAGTTAGTTTCCTACTTTGTTGTAATGATCAGATTGATAGTTTGATACTAATGGTAATAATATGTCTCACAGTTGATCAAATGCTTCCTGTAATGATCAAATGCTTCAGTTGATGTTAATGTTATACTTTCATAAATTGTGTAATGCAGGGAGTCAGGGACAATGGATTGTAATGTAGGGAGTCAAGGAGTCATAAATTGTGTAAGCTTTCATCTTTGAATTTGTATTGTGTATGGTGATTTGGTTGTATTGCAAGAATTTAGTATGTGTTTATTATGAATGGATACCAATTTATGATGTTTGATTAGGTTACAAACTTACAATATATGTTCTATATCTATGATGATTGAATTGTATAAAAATAACTATTTTATTTGCAAGGCTTACGCCTGGCTTAGGCTCTCTTGGTTACGCCTTAACCTTTTAAAACATTGGTTGTAACAAAAATTTGAATGATCGACACCAGAAAATAATTGCGGTTGCAGTTTCTTTAGATAATTGAAGTTCAGGTGGCCCAACTGGTAGTGCCAAAGCCACACATTTTTCTTAGCACTCTCATCTCCATTGACCTAAAAAATGTTTTTGTTTTTGTCCTATCTCTATCAGATCCTTGTGGTACAATTTTGCCTTCCTTACACCATACTCTGAAATCTGACGAGGCAGAATATCCTGAAATATGCAGATTGATGGGTAGATAGTAAAAGTACATGATAATTCATGAACGATTTGGCCAACTGAAAGAAGATTGTATGACACTGATGGGGCAACTAGTACAAAATCAAGAGTTCATGTGTTTGATAGGACAATGAAGCCTTCTCCGGTAACTGAAGTTGGTGTACCATTAACAGTAGAAACAATATTTTGAGAGGATAAGTTTAATTTGTTCAAAAGGCTAGGATCATTAGTCTTATGGTCAGATGCCTCAGAATTAATAATCCATGAACTATTCATAGATACCTTACCATTCATACCTGACTGTACGATATTAGAGGTATTGGATGTTTGTTTTTTCTCTGTAGTGTCTATGACATCTTTTGCTTGATTCTTTCGGGGTCTCTTGGGTGAAATTCCACCAAACTGGGTACCTAATTATTTCATAGTACGTTACTTGCTATGACCTACATATCCACAGAGAGGGCATTTTGAGTTCTCATATGAATTTGGTTTGTAGTATGGTGGGATGATGGTGTGGTTGTTACTTTGATATGTCATTTGAAGAATAAATTCAATTTGATGAGATTTGGGATTTGGGATTTGAGATTTGAGATTTTGAAATTCGGGATTTGAAATTTGAGATTTGTTGATTTGGTATGATATTTGATTCAATAACAATGCAGCAGATTTGTGGTTTTCAGATGTAGGATTGAACCTTCTCTGATACCAACTTGAACAGAGACAAGTATGGCCCTTGAATCATTCAATATTGTCTCAACTTAACCACCTTTAAGTTGTTGGGTTTTAATTACAAAAGGTCTTGGTAAAATTATGTATGTTTCATCCACATATATATTATATTTTATTTATCCCTTTTTTGATGTGAGCTTTTTCCTTTCCAACACAATTCACTCCCTCAACAATATATAGAGGCATGCATGAGTGACCTAGCTATAAACCACAAGTTCTAAGATATCCAATTCACATTCAGAAAGATAAATCACAAAGACAATTCATCATGCATGTCTTCTGCTTCTACTTGTTCTCAACCCAGTGCCCGTGATATCAGATTGGCAAAGGAACGTGGATCAAATTCAAATCCACCAATTAGTCAGCCTGCGCCTAAGCCAAATGCTCAAGCATGTCTAGCCAAAAACAAAAGGAGATGATCGAGCGCAGACAAGTATTGTGAATTAGAATTTTAAGCTAGTTGTTTGTGACGAAGTGGTTATAGCGCAGTGGTAAGCACATCCACTACCTATTGATAAAGTCAAGGATTTGAGTCACCATGAGGTAGGAGTGAAATCCTTTGATACTCTTTTATAATAAAAAAGCTAGTTGTTTGTGTTTCTGTGTCATATGTTGCTCATATATACATAGTAACTAAGGGGCTCATTTCATACCATCTTTCTTTCTGGTATTCTCTTCGTTCAAATTTACCATTTCCATCTCATTCTCCATATGGCCATCGATCTCCGAAAGAAATTACCAAAACATGAAGGCAATTACCAACTGAGCCCTAAAAATAACAGAATTATACCATTGTTTTCATTCATTGTTAAAATTGATGTTCTCTTGTAAGTGTTATAGGATATTTGATATATATGTGTGTCTTGGTCCATGCCTTGTATAGGGTTTTATGTAGTAATCTATGTTGTAATAGGGTTTTACACATATCCATGTAATAGGCCCATTGACCCATGTAATATAGCCCAAGAGGCCCATGTATTTCCCTATATAAAGGGTTTCATTCTTTCAATAAGAGAATGAGAATTCAGTTCTCCTAGAACACGTTATCAAGCACTGTCTCTAGCCCTAAAACCCAAAAACAGCCACCGCGCGCACCCCAGTGCACCACCGTATGCACCTCCACGTGCACCTGCATGGCCACCGACAAACAAACCCTAAAACCTAATGCAGGCGCTGCTGTGCACCACCGTGCACCCATTGTGAAGCTTTGAGCGCACCCCTGTGCATCACCGCACACCCCCATGTGCACCGCTACACACCACTGTGCACTGAACTTGCACCTGCCGTGCATATCTGCTGCTTGCTGTTGGGCACCTAGTGAGCACTGAACGTGCACCTGCCGCACCGCCTGCTACTGCAAAGCCTAATTGCTGCAACTTCGTACCGTTGATGCTGCAACTTCAACCTACTGTGCACCTGCTTGTGCCCTGCTATGCACCTGCCTTTGCACCCCCTGTGCACCTACCGTGCACCCCTACTGCACACTACTATGCACCTAGAACGGATTGTAATTCTTGGTTTTCGTTAAATCTTTCATGTGATTGTTTTATGGTGAATTTGACTAACAATATGATTTGTTTGTTTCATGATATCACCGTGCATGAATTACAATGGAATTACTCGAGCAATTTTGCCGCACACGCAAGGATTTAAGCATGGAACAAGTATAAAACGAGATTAATAATGCAGTCTATTTGGCAGACTAGCAAGTAAGCTTTAAGTTTTATGTTTTTTCAAAGTTGCTAAACTCGAGGAGGTTCATCCTTCCTTTCCCCATCCCCTTCCATGTTTGGAATTTGGTGCGTACAGGTTAAATCTCAATCATATTATGGGTCCACGTCGTTTGGTATCCGACGTTGAGATGATTAGACTAAAGGGGGAGCATAGAGCACCCGCGTTGTTGGACAACGTTCTACATTTTTCGATTAAATTGGTAGCGCACCCGCGTTGTTGGACAACGTTCAAAGACAAACCAATGAAACCTTATTTTGTGACCTTTATCGAGTCTCATAACAGCTTGGTTTTGTATGCAAGAGCAAGGTAACATTTTGCTCATTCAAGTTTTGACACACTTGATGCCAATGTTTCACATCTCGTGCGCTCCCAATTGAGGTTTAAGGCGTCATTGACACGCGCACATGGGTATAAAGTCCTGATGCGTTATTAGTCCCGTGGCTTGATTATCACTAGGTTTGACTACGTTGTCAATGATACTTTGTGGAATTGTCTAGAAACAAGGAGGCATAGCCAACCATAGTGGCGGGGCCTCCAGGCCTAGATCCATAGACACCAAACTTGTCAAAACAAATCACTCCAGCTCTAAAAATAATAATAATAAAACGGTTGTGGATCTTTAGATCACCGAAAAACAAAAAGAAAATGGTGGAGTTTATTAAGTTGTGAGAGCATACAAAGAATGTACAAAGAGTATGGGAAAATCAAATTAAAAACAAACATGAAATCCTTATGATCGTGACTTCACAGTTATCGGATCTAACTTTGGATTCCTCTGACATTGATGTCATTGAGGAACTACATTTGATTTTCTTTCCAAGACATATGTAAATAGATGTCATATCGATGTCTTTAGAATTTACAAATTGAGATTTCGATAAAATCGTTGGCGCAATGTTAAGAAATTTTTCTTGTTGGATTGAAGGTATTCTTACATTGTCTGCTATAGTTTTATAAGTGTATTCTCAGAATCCTTAGCATAATGACATGATAATGCCGCTCTATCTCTCTAAAAAAAGGGATTAGACCACTGGCATAGTGGCCTAGGATCCCCCTATGGCATCACTTGAGGTTTTAAAACCCCCTCATGTACAAATTCTGCAAAAACAATACCTCCAATAAATCTGCACCTCTTGGGCAGTAACTTCGTCTGAGCACTGTGATCAACTCTGGATGAACTAGAACCCAAACCTTACATCACTAGAAAGCTTTGTGAGTCTATTTCCAATGGTTTTCACGGTTAGTCCATAGCCTTTCTGACGAGAGATTTATGCCAAATTTAGTGAGCAGAGGTCAAACTATCCGAGAAGATTGTTTTTACTCAAGATTGCATTGTATGAAGCATAGTCTCTGTGTGACTTTTGCTTCTGTCTCTACCTTATTTAATAGGTACGGAGATCGAGTGTCTTGCAGATAGAAGGATTACTGATGAGATAAAGGACCGCCAACAGTTACTATCATTGTGAGAATGAACTTTTATGTGTACGTCTCATAAGTGCTAACGAAAGAGCATTATAGAGAGAAACATGAGTCATTCTAGTGGACTATATGTCACTATGATGCAATGTCCAAATCCTATGTCGGCAATAGATGGATTTTGGAACATTGACTCTGTTAGGACCCACCCCGAGTTAACCCCTTTAACCCGAAGTAAACCCTGCGGGGACCACCTCAAGGAAAATTTTTACCGGAAACCCCCTTGAAATGGATAACCCTACATGCAATCTAACTAAACACTTTCACAATAATAAAATTCAACTAAACTGTACTGGGATAAACAGAGCATTCTACGTGGAAGCAAAACCTAAATAGACTATATAGTGACAGCAGAATGATTTGACTATGTCTCATCTTCAGTACGCATGACCTCCTCTCAGTAACCCTGCAACACTGGGCATTTGAAAACGAAGGGCCCAGGGGAAAAATTTAAAAACATGACGTTAGAGAGAGTGGATAAAAATAAAATCCAGGCGCGAGAAAATATCTTAATTTAACGTTATTCCTCTTATTGTTCCGAGAAATCATTTATGCATGCCTCATACTTTCGAAAAAAAATACACTTGCCAATCTCATTGGCTTAAAACTCAGTATTAAAAATAGGGGAAGAGGTTTCACCATGACAGAGAGTCTCCCAGACTATGGTCGGAACCTTTAAGGCTACTAAGTACGACCCTTCATGACGGAGAGATTCCACCATGACAATGAGCCTCTCAGGCTAGAGTCGGAACCCTCTAGGGCTACTATTGCCCTGCTCCACTTCCAAAGTGAGGGGGGCCGTATGGCTAGCTAGCATCTTTATATATATGACGACCCTTCATGGTGATGAAAATAAGCAAATACGAAAAGTCATTATTATATGACTCCTCCCCCGTAAATTAAAACATGCATCTCATACATAAGGCTCGGTTCCCCGACCGTCCTCAAAACTATGACCATAAAACAATGCATCCCAAATTTAATTAATATAACGCTGATTTCAGCTAACATAACATTAGGGCTTATGAAAGGGGAGCGACCCACCTTCCTGGCCCCACCGACTCATTAAATTAATAAAAAATCATGTTTAGCATAAAAAACACTACATGCATTAATTCAAAACAAATGTCCACTCACTCTAACGTCATGTTTTTAAATGTTTTCTCATGGGCCCTTCTTTTTCAAATGCTCAGTGTTGCAGGGTTGCTGAGAGAAGGTCATGCGTACTGAAGATGAAGCATAGTCATATCATTCTGCTGTCGCTATATAGTCTATTTAGGTTTTGCTTCCACGTAGAATGTTCTGTTTACCCTAGTACAATTTAGTTGAATTTTATTATTGTGGAAGTACTTAGTTGGATTGCATGTAGGGTTATCCATTTCAAGGGGGGTTTCCGGTAAAAATTTCCCTTGAGGTGGTCCCCTCAGGGTTTACTTCCGGTTAAAGGGGTTAACTCAGGGTGGGTCCTGACTGTTGGTACCAGAGCATTAGGTTATCGTTTCCTGTTACTACCTCATGTACTTGGTAGCACTTAGTGTCTATAGAGTGATGGTCCTACCGCGACGGATCCATTGGCATTTTATGCTTGAGACGCTCAGTGTTATTAGGATATGAGTTAGTAGTTTCTATTGTATTTATGGACCGGGTGGTTCCATAAATGTCTGCATATTCAAGACTATGCCTCAGTACGCTGACCTCTTAGAGAGTTCCCGAAAGGAAAAGGTAAATAATTGGTGATTTCCTTTTATGCATTTGTGGGACTAATTGAGATATGGATTAGAGTTTTGAGGTTGAAACTCGAGTTGGGAACTCGTATTATTTCATCTTGGGGCATCTTGTGCAAATGCCTAGAGAACGAAGCATTTGATTCATGCCTGAGAGACTGTCGTGAAAGTTGACAAGGATGAAGTTGTAGAAGCCTAAGGCGAGACCTTGGTACCCGATTTGCGAGACTCTTAGAAGTGAAGAGTCGGAAATGATATTAAAAGTGTTTTAGTTCATGTGATAGAAAAACAAGTTTTATATGTCTTTTCTTATGAGTTTCAAGTGTGTAAACGGGAAATGGAATTGAAATACGAGTTAGGAACTCGTTAATTAGATATATATGGGCTATGGTGGAAATGTTAAGTAAGGCATTTGATGCCTACTGCTTGTGTGTTTAATAACATTATCATGCCCTGGAATAGTTGATGTAATAACATTATCATGTCCTGAAATAGTTGATGTAGGCTATGAGTGGAGAATTTTGAGTTGGAGAGTTTTAATAAACGATTCAGATACTATTATAAGTGGCCCACAAGAATGAAAAGTAGAGGGAAATGAGAGGATAAATGATATAGTAGTCGATGAATAATATTTATTGTTATTTCCGACTAGGGGCATACATTGCAGTTGAGTAAAGCGTTACACTACGATTTTAGAATTTTTATTCCTCAAGGTTTGGGTCGAATAAAAGTCGTTGGCCCTAGCATTGTGGCCAGTGGGATGTTATGGTTCAGATGAGGAATTTTAGTGATTAAATTGTGTCACTAAATGCATGAAATTTTTTGGGTGTTTATTTGATTATTGAATTATAAAATGGGTCAGTTAAATGATGCTGATTATGAAGCCATGGTGAGATCTCCAGGATAGTTAGAGTTGGAGGTCAGGCTTCTAAAGTTTTGGATGTGGCGTAGTCTAAGATTTTGAGAGACGGGATGGTGTCACTTAATTGCTTTGGAATCTCAAGCTCGGCTTGAATCGTTAGCGACGACCGTGGTTATGGTATTATAATGGTAAGGCCGTTAAGGGTCCTCCAGGATAGTCGTGTTGGAAGTTGGTTCTAGGTTTTGGAGGGTGTTCTTGATAAGTTAATAATTGTAAATGGTCCTGAATAATAATGATAGATCGGAACAAGATCGTTGTGGTCGTTTCGGCTGGATGATGACGTGCCATAAGTTGACCTGCAATTTAAAACCCTATCATTGTAGCATTAGTAAGTAGGGTATCGTTCTAACCGGGGACACTAGGAAAGGATTATTATTCTGCAAAACAAATGTTAGTACACTATACATATATACGAAATCGAATGGGATTTTTGAAATGGTTCGAAACAATAAAAAGAAATAAACAAAAATAAACAAACATATATACAAGTGATCATTCAATTCTTTCAACATTTAGAACAGCACAAAGCACCGATTAGTTAACATGCAAGGTTATGAATCGGATTAACAAGCAACATTTATAATTTCGAACACTTCAATTAATTTCAACCTTTAATGACTTCTCATGTGTTTTTAGGAACTTCAAATATGCCTGAACCTAAAACATATATGTGTCACCTTGTTTAAACCATCAAATATGCCTAATCTAAACAAGATACACTTACCGTTCACGAGTCGGTTGAAGACATGGTCATAGGTATGGCGTCACTCATCCTAATAGCATGCAAATCCCTCACCCTACCACCCTATGCAGCAACTAGAACCAAGCCATCAAATATGCCTAACTTGATCCTAGATTACCACGGCAGATTAAACTCCCCCCTAATAGCTAACTTGTCAAGATTCAAGCTAACCTAGAGTTCGATTACGTGCTCAGGTGATGATTAATCAATTAAAGTTCTCTAATAATATAAACACAGCAAGTTAAGTCTTTTATTCACAACCTAAACATGCATTCTAATCGTTATGTTCAAACAATCACATATAAGAAATCACAAAGAAGAATCACATGATCATGCTTGAAACATAAAACCACAAAAACAATATATATATTCAATGAATTTCGACAAACACATAGAGTACTCAAAAAGCTTACATAGATCCCTCCTAGAGAAAATCGGCAAAGGTAGGGTGAAATTGGCGAAAGAATGGCTGAACTCTCCGGTGAACAATGGATGCGGCAGCTTTTTGTATCTCTAAGTGTTTAGGGTTTTTGGGTAGAGCTTGGCTCTCTAAATATTACAAAGGTTGAAGACTCTAAACTAAGAGCTATACATGTCTATTTATACAGAACAACAAGAGAAAAAAACCCTAGGGAAATCGGCTAGATCTTTCTTTTGCAACAAGAAAAGATCTTCTTGTATTCCTTCTTGAACACAACTTGTACTTCTTTCTTTCTTGACAAGAAATTTCGACTTGGACCTTGGATCTTCTGCTCTTGGACTCTCCTACATGTTAATGGATCAATGTAGGCCTTATTGCACAAGTCTTGGGCTTCTAGGCACCTCCCAAACTCATGTGACAACTTAGGCAGAAACTGCCCAGTTTTGCTGCTTGACCTCTGTCCATTGTTTTGATCATAACTCCCTCATATGAACTCCAATTTCTGCGATTCAAGAAGATCTAAAAACTAGACACATACAGCTTTCCAATGATATATGGCTCGCCCTCATATTCCTCCTAGATATTTAGATATAATTTTCCGAAGTTGATGTAGGGTTTCTGGAAATTTCTGCTAGGATCAAAAACTTATGTTTCGGAGTTTCTTCTTTTCCATGGCCTCTCTTGTTGTCTTCCATGAGTCCAATCTTCATGATTCTTGTTCTCATATGCTCATTTACATGTCATCTACACATTAAACCAAATTCATCAAAATTGACAATGTAAAGGTATAACGAATCATAAGAGAAAATAACCAAGTCTTTGTTCTAAATCGAATTTTCAACACTTAAGCACAATTTTCTATATAAATGCACGTTTTAGCCATTGCTCTACAGAAAAACCCTTTTGACTCAAAATAAGTAAAAACGACATTACTAAGGAATAAACCAAGTATAAATGAGGGTAAAAACACATTAAAAATATGGCGTAAAACGCACTTATCAGATGACAACTTATGGAGGATTTTAATGTGTTGTCATGGAGTTTTTAATTATATTTGGTTATAGTCAAGTAGCGATAAAAGTAGTAATAGTGGTGCAGTGAAGCCCATTGTATCGTGGAGTATGAGAGTTGATGTCCATAGTTAATTCAGGATATGTTGCTATGAGATTATTCTTATAAGCCTAGAATTTGTGATTGATAAGCAGATTGCCAAAGAGGGCTGACGTTACCTATAGGCACGATTGTGTGGTGAGACCACATACTAATCTCTGTATGACCTGAGAGGTCATCACTTTTTGAGTATGTGTTCATCAGCCGGTATTAAGGTAATTGGTTGAAAATATTCTGTGGACGGATGAAGTTGGCCATGGTTTGAATTGAGTTAGTATCAAGAACTGCCGAGACGCGAACATCATAGTTAAAAGAGTAGAGTTTTTAGATGGTTTGTTGGGTGCCCGAGGAGAGTGCAGACTTGACTGCAGGGTGGAAGTCAGAGGTGATGGATAACTAAGTGGCGACCCTAGGTGATTCGGGGTCCGATTAAATAACAAATTTTGGAGCCACAAGTGGTAATGCAGCGAGAGAATTGCGGGGTTCTGTGTATTAGCTGTCTGCTTTGCAGTGAGTATGAACTGCGAGAGCAAGAGAAATGATTTCTTTTATTGACTCAAGAAGTGTTATGAGTCAAGGGAGTAGTGATCTTTTTAGGGATAATCGTATTAGGTGTGATCCCCTACTGATCCAGGATTGAGGTGTGAGGTCATTGTTGGTTGCAGATTATGCCCTCAGTCTAGGTTACGGGTATTGGGCTGAATCATTAAGTTGAAGTTTGGCTCAGGTTACGGTTTCAAATTTGGCCATTAATAATTATTTGAGAGGTGCAGGACCTTTTGATGGCTTGACGTTAGAAATTCGTTTCCTCTCGAGCGGGAGCTGAGAGTGGAAGTGCGTTTTGATTTCTGTCCTAGGTATCAAACTGGGGTAGTTTGAGAGCTTAATTTGTGGTGCTAGTTCTTACGAGGAAATTATTTGGTTTATGAAATGTGACTCGATATTTATCGCACGGGTAGTGCAGAAGAATGAACATCCAAGGCTATTTTCAAACGTCGCCGTTTCTGATGCTCAGTGCAACTAGATAAGGTGTGACTTTTATTGTTGTAGTTGTTCGTTAGAATTTTTTATCGATGGGAAAGTAGTGGCACCTGAGAGGTGTACGAGGATTGAAAATTTTTGCCCTCGAATTGTAAATTGTAGTGAGACTGGGTATTGTTGGGAATAGAAATAACAATGTGTTGTCCAATTCAGGGTAGTTGTAAGGTGAACCGGGAGTGTGGTAACATTGGTGGTATGTTATGCCTCTTTAGATGTAGAGGATGATGAGACCCGTGGCGTCTCGTCGAGCTGGTAGGTGACTCGTTGATGCCCCGTGTAAGTTATTTTAATGCCTCAATGTTATTGGCTTGAATAGCAGAGAAGCAGGGAGCATTATTGACTTCTCGAGATTTCATTAGTTGACTGTTGTTGATTGGAAATGTCAACTAAGCCTTATGCATATGGTTTTGATGCAGAAGTGGGGATCCAGACTTATTTTATTAGAGTAGACGTTAGAAAGGGTTTAACGTAGTTTTGTGTTAAACTTTCTTTGAGGAGTAAATCTTTTGAGTACTTATGTCTACAGAATCGGATTTTCTGGATACAGTAATTGCAGCTTTGATGTTATGTTTCGTATCTTTCAGATACTATTTGGTGTATGCAAATGAGACTATCCTAGCGGTCATGTGCAGAAAGGGAATTATTCCTTATCAGACATGTACAACGGAAAACGTGAACCAGATCGTGTCATCTATTTCAAAGGAGAAGAGTTCGTAATTTTGAATTTGACTATGGTTTCTCCATGGTTTAACGTGAGTCTTGATTCTGTGAAGTGTTTTGCCAATTAGAGTTTTGGTTCCTGCATTTTTGCAGGGGTAAGAATTCCCAATCGGTTCGATTGTAAGGTTAGAGGAACACTATGAACATGTGTCGATATATGGATGGTAGAGTCATAGCTAGTGGGATTTGACTCCGAGTCGTTGAGTAGCTTGATGTCGAGTGGTTACTTGACTTCATGAGGTTCGAACCAGGTGATGGTAACGAACTTTGCCCTCGTTCGAGTTAACTGCTTCCAACGAGTGGAAAGACGTGGACAAGCCTATGAGTGATTATGATCCGGCTTAGGCAACAGGGAATTGTTGCCAAAGGATGTTTTCAGTGCATGATAGAGTATGTAATCTTTTCGTAGAAAACAGTAGTGAGTTTCTCAAGGATTACAGTCAATGGATAATTGGTAAGCAATGTCGTATCCCACCTCGTAATGGGTTAGAGTTTAGTATGAATTCAGTGAGTTGGTTTGATCAATGATTCAAGGAGAGGGTCATTGTGATCAGAGGTAAGATTTCAGACGTTTTAGAGCAGACGTAAAAAGAGTGGCTGAGCCTCAGAAGGTAATTGAATATTTTGAGATGATCCACGTAGAAAGGTGTGCTACGTTGGATAAATGTGAAATTTGACTAGGTTATATATGAGGTTGCAGAATAGGTTGGTGATCCATAGGATGGATGCGCTTATGTGCATGTGTCGTAAATAGGTACTTATATTATCTGATGCCCGGTGAGAATAGCATTGTGGTTTGTACTAAAGATGAGCCATAGTCAAATCATTCTGTTGTCGCTATATAGTCTATTTAGGTTTTGCTTCTACGTATAATGCTCTGTTTACCCCAGCACAGTTTAGTTGAATTTTATTGTTGTGAAAGTGTTTAGTTGGATTACATGTAGGGTTATCCATTTTAAGAGGGGTTTCCGGTAAAAATTTCTCTTGAGGTGATCCCTGTAGGGTTTACTTCAAGTTAAAGGGGTTAACCCGGGGTGGGTCCTGACAGACTCAGACAAGCTATGATATTTAGGTCATTACGGATGTGATATATGATTCGGAATGTTGGACATCCATTCTTCCTCTTAAAAACAAAAAAAATTTGGATGTAAATGGTGCCGAGCGCTGTGCACCAGTTGCCGAGCAATGTGCACCCAACTGCTGAGCTCTGTGCACGCCAGCTGCCGAGCGTTGTGCGCACGACTGCTTGGCACCGTGCACATAGCTGTTGGCACTGAGTAATGTACATTTGAGACATGTTAAAAGAGCATACAGATGCCAGATTGTCAAAACAGCTCCGTGGTCACTAGGGAGATGCAGATTTGAAAGAAAGTCTAGCATATACATGTCATAATCAAATGTGAAAGGTGTGGTTGTTTGTGTCAACCATGTTGCACTCTTTTTCCCTTAGTCACAGCTTTTTGTCCCACTGGGTTTTTGTTTGACAATGTTTTTAATGAGGTAACATTGCATGCAGCGCTAAGACCATTGATCCCCATTTGTGGATGATCATGGCAGACTTGTTCAAGTCTTGGCTTACATCTACTATTGAGATACATGTTGGAATGCACCATTCATCAGGAAAATTCGATTGAAGCACACATCAAGGGGAGCATCACATGACGAGTTCTCAATGGAGTAGTTGGTGCGTTGTACTCTTTTTCCTTCGACAAAGGTTTAGTTTTCCCACAAGGGTTTTGTTACTTGACAATGTTTTTGATGAGGCAACACCGTAAGCACCATACCGACATGAAGACACGCGACACAAAGGGAAGTGTTATAGGATATTTGATATATATGTGTGTCTTGGTCCATGCCTTGTATACGGGCTTTATGTAGTAATCCATGTTGTAATAGGGTTTTACACATATCCATGTAATAGGCCCATTGACCCATGTAATAGCCCAAGAGGCTCATGTATTTTCCTGTATAAAAGGGCTTCATTCTATCAATAAGAGAATGAGAATTCAGTTCTCCTAGAACAGTAACTTATTATTTCATTTTGTTTATAAGATCGATCAATCTGCAATTGATAATGTTTAATTAAATTGTTTCATAATTCCCCGTGGTTCCTCGATCTATGTTGTAACTAACAAAACCTTGATATGCAGTTTTGAATGATTTGCATCTCCCTAAACCATGAACCATAAGAGTTATATCTTCCAAGCTATTTACAGGGCGACTTAAAAGATCACCGGCCAATCAAGCATTACGCCATTACAGTAGCTACCTGAAGATCCACAACAAGAAAATAGAGAATCCGTAGTTGACTAGAAGGGAATTTCAATTATATCATCAGATTTTTGTTCTTATTGTCGTTCAGTTATTGGTACACATGAAATACTCTTGGATACGATTATCTCTGCTTTTACTATTGCAGTGAATTTTGATGCACAACCTTTCTTGCAAATAGATAAATTATAAGGGATGAACATGTTTGTATTAAATTTTGTTGTACTCGTATATCGCTAACATTTGTTGTACTCCTATAGCGCACTTAGACATTTTTTTGACACTCATTTCGGATTGTTCACAGTATCCTAAAGGTTTCTTAAGCTTAAAAACTAAGCGCCGGGGTCCAGACAGCCAACAAGGCATTGCATAGTCCCTCTCCTGGCCACGTTTATAATTTAGCAATTATATTGAGCGACACCTGCGTTCGAACCCATGACTTGGAGGTTCGAAGCATGAAGTCCCGTGGTGGAACCCAACACATCCACTACACTACTTACCGTGGACGTAGCACTTAGATATAGTGCGTGTTTGTTTGGGCTTCTGGGGGCTTTGCTACAAAGCAAAGCAGCCAATTGCGTTTGGAAAGCAAATAAGTGCACAGCTTTGCTTTAAAGCACTGACTTTTTCTTGTAAAAAGCCGAAGTCACGGAGACGGAGCTTTTAAAAACGGGAAACGCTTATGTAACTGTAGCGCTATTACTGTTGATTAATGAATTTTTCAAATATCCCACTTTTGACCCTCGCATAACCACCCTCACAATTTCGCTCGCCGTTCCTCTCACAACTCCAGCGTCTCTCCTTTCGCTCCTCTCTCCAGTTTCGTTCTCTCACAAATCGCTCATCTCTCCAGCGCTCTCTCAACTCTTCTCTGACTCTTCATTCTCTCCATCTCAAGACCCAGAATTCTGATTTGTTCAGAGGCTCGCTCTCTCTTTTCTGAAGCATCAGAGTCGCACCCTTTTTCAGGATCGGAGGTACCCACTTACAATTGATTAAGCCACATGTGCTTGGTTTTGGTGTGATTTTCGTTTTGATTCTGAAATTTTCAGGATCGGAGGTACCCACTTACAATTGATTCAGAGGCTCTGCGTTCTCACCTTCCGCCACCACCAGACTCCTCTCCCTCTCGCCAGCCATGAGCATCGACGTTTTCAACAGGTAACCCTTCTACTCTAGCCTTGTTCAATTCCATAGGTTTCTCCACTGGTTTTGTTCTCTGCTTCTACACTTTTCGTTTTCAATCGCTTCTTTAGGTTCGTAAGGCTTGCGGCCAGAGCTTTCTACGATGACGTCACGCCGGAAGGTGATAATAAGCAGCCCAGGATTGGCCGCAGCGACAACAGGGGAATCGCGGTCGTGGTGCTCGATGCGCTCTCAAGGTTTGGGATCTTATCTTTTTTATTGAATTGGAATAATGAAACCTTGGAAATTGAAGTTGAAGAAGCAATAAAGAGTAATATAAGAGTAGTAATCATAGACAAAGATGTGAGTTAAGTCTGTTCAACATTTGAAGTTTGTTGGCAAATATTTGGGTTGAAAATTTATTGATCTTTAATTATTAGAATCACACTGCTTGGTTCTACTTGAAAGTGATATTAAGATTCTTTGATGCCAGGCGACAATGGGTGAGAGAAAAACATTTGGCAAAGGACTTGGAAATGCACCCCAAGCAGCTTCATCGTGTTTTGCAATTTTTGATGGAGGAAAGACTGGTGATCAGAGAACATAGGAAGGAGGTTATTTGGTTAACCTTAGTTTAGTTGTTTAAATTCTGTTTTTCTTTATATCTTCGTGGTGGATTCATTTGTTGTTACTAATAAGTCTAAAATACAGTTAGGTATTCCACCTTTCCAAAAAGCAATATGTTTGAAGCAGTGTTAAAACACTGGGAAAAGTATATACAAAATCAGAATTAATAAATTATAAAGTATATATATTGATGCTAGTGCTCAATATCTCTAACAATACAATAAATACTGTTGGCTAAAGTGATGCTGGAGGTTCGATGCCGCTCAGCTCTCATTGCACTTTATGATGGTGCTTGATAGGGTATAAATTCTGTTAAAATAGATTGCTACTACCTGTTGTAATGTGTACGGTCTTAGGTTCCTTCTTGTCACCAAACTACAATATGATAATGTTAAGGACAAACACTAGTAATTTTCTCAGACTAAATCTTGCTCCTCTGCTGATTTTAGATAGGCATTAACAAGCTACATGATTGGATAATCTTAATCCTTCATGTATCTCTGTTCCTTACATCTAGATTATTTTTTTGCAGACAGCTAAAGGTGTGAAGACTTTTAGTGCTGCAGTTGCTGCCATAGACAATGGGCAACAACATAGAAAAGAAGGTGATGAGAAAATTAAGCTGCGTGTTTTTTGTTGCCCGTGTTGTCAATTAACCAACTTGTTTTATGTGTTTTTAGTTGCCGTGTTGTCAATTAAGCGGATGTCTCACTTGAACATGTATATTCCACTGCTATCATTATTATAGTTGATAAAATGAACTGGATGTAGGTACAGCTGAAGCCCTTAATGGAACAAATTAATAGGATTAAGGATTTACCTTTTCCTGAATTTGGAAGTCTCCAAGCTTAGGAAGCCAGAGCAAGTGCTCCACGACTTGCAGAGAATGGTGAATCTAGAGCAATTGATCCCACCACATCTTCTCATGGGCTGGGGGCTGGAATGCCCATGCCTTTCCTTGGAGATACAAAGGTAATTCTTTTTTCCCTTCCCTCCAGCCTTACAGTTTTATATATCACCCTTCACTTGAGATCAAAAGCAAGCATCAATTGGTTGGCACCTCGGGTTTTTACAGCCTTGATTTCATGCTTTGCTTTTGTACATACTTATATTACTTGATGCATTTTCAGCTTTTGTATACAATGCTTTGCAGTTTTGACTTGATGTGTCTGGAGTGTGTTGTAAGGATTGTTGGTTATGCAGCTCCTCAGGAATTCAAATTAGATATATTATAAACATAAATAAACTTAGACTGTTGTCACAAACTTGCTAGATTTTGGCAGGTTGAAGTTGTTTTTTCTAAGTTTGATGACGAGGGTGGGGATCTTATCAAATCTGAAGATGATAATACAGACCAGAAAGTTGTACCACCTTGGATGATCAAGCAAGAGATGAACCTCACAATGGAACAGCGTGGAGAGGTCTCACAAACGCACGACTCTAGTCATCAGGTTCGTCAGGTTGGCATGAAATCAGAACGGGACGAGGATGAAGGAGAAGATGATATTGATTGGGAATAGGCGTCAGTTGCAGTTAAATAACATTGTAGTCAATCACCTCTTTATTCCACTTGATATTGATTTATTAGATTTATCAACCACTTACAAGTGAGATATTGATACAATGTTCAAACAGTTGATGCAAATGCAAAGGTTAATGACTTGAATGTTGAAGCAGCTAGAGGACTCAAGGATGAAGGTTGAAGAGCAAAGCTTTTCTGTCCTTTAATGTTTCTCACCAAAGGTTGACAGTCACACTGATATGTACAATCTACAAATATCAAGTTTTAATCTGAGGGTCGCAGGCTCTGTGAATGATATACATGTGATACATAATTACATTATCAATGAAATATGGTACAAGTTTTACTTCATTTTTCTTATTTTAAGGATCATTCTCGCTACATCTCTGTGTGTTTAATTTTGAACTCGAACATACAAGAAACTAGGGGTGTTAAAGAGCTCAAGATTTGTATTATTATGTCATCATGGATACTGTGACCATTACTTTGGAACATACTACACTTAATGACCGTATCAATACATCGAGTATATTAGATTTGATACGGTGGCAGATCGACTCCATTCAAATGTAGACTAGCTTGACCATCTCAAATATTGAACTCTACTACAGTTGAACTACTATACGATGTATCGGTACTTCGAGAAACAAGTGAAAAGCTAAATGGCACATTTTAAGTAACATGTTAGGTTTCCCATTTGAGAAACAAGTGAAGATTGTCATTGTCACAATGACACTTCATAATTATATAAGGAGACATGCACGACGCGATCCTGATTTTTGTGATTCAGAAAGGTTGGGTAACATTGGTGACATAGAGATGGATGATGATGAACAAGTAGAATCCCATAATCATAGAGCACAAGAAATGGAATTAGTAAGAGATAGGATCCCTCAATGTTTGATGAGTGCGCGTAATAGGAATGTTTGAAGGTAATATGAAATTTTTGTTGTTCATATGAGCCAATGAAAGATAAATTATTATTAATGTATGGAACAACATGTAATTCATATATTTATGATAGTGTCTAATATTATTCTCTTGGTAACTATGAATTATAAAACTTCATATATAAATCATAAAAAATATATAGACATAAGGGTTCATGAGCAATTATATTATAAAACATTACCAAATAAATAAAGCAAAAACATATTGTAAGGCTAAACTAGTAATTTACAAACTCAAAGCACTTTTAAAAAGCTAATTTACCAAACAATCTGTCTCTGCTTCTATCATTCACAGCACTTATAAAAAGCCAATTTACCAAACACTCAACAGCTTTGCTTGTCAGCTGCTTATTCTCAGAATAAGCCACAGCCAGCTTATTTTTAAAGCCACAGCTGTACCAAACAGACCCTTAGTCTCCTATCATCAACTGCATCACCAAAAGCCTTGCATTTCCCTGGAGATCCATTCTAATCATTAATGATATCAAGTCTATTGTTGTTGGATTTGAAGACATCTCCTTCAATCACATCTTTCGTGAAGCACTTCGTGGCTAATGCTTTAGAAAAGCTAGACCATGGCTCGTATGATCTTCGTGTCATGCCTTAGAAAGCCTTACATTTCCTTGGAGATGCATTCTAATCATTAATGATATTTCCCATATACTAAAAGGGGTGCAAGGTGCTGCCCTGTTCATCGCCACTGTTCAAATGGAGCCGACACAGTTGCGCCTTATCTCTTTTTTCCACAGTTTCGACCGCAGAATCCAGAGAGTGACCTAGCTGAATCAAGAACCAAGCCAAGTTTCCCGGTCCCGATCTGGCTGGCGCCTCAAATTAAAAATGCTATCTTTGATTTTGAATCAGCTTTGCCTGCATACCTTCGATTTGAATCTCTTCTCTTCAATTTCGGTTTGCCTTACAGATTCCTACATATCTCCAAATTCATTGTCTAGTTCAAAGGGAGAAGGAAATGTTGTGATGTTGGTGAGCCCTCTCGCTCTTTGAATCATCGAGTTACAGCTTCGTCAAAGACAGACAACGCCCAACCTTTCAGGTTTTCATTCTTCTCAAGACTTTCAATTTGTCTCAAGATTCATTTTCTTGATTCTTTGTTCTTACTCTAAATTGATTATTTTGTTCCTTCTAGGAATCTTTTTTGTGCAGGAATAAATTCATTAGAGGCTTGGGAAAGAGTTCGATACGTGGTTTTCCATGAGAATTGATTTTTTGGATCTGGGTTTTTGCTTAGAAATAAAATAGAGAAATTGGGAAAAGGCATTGCTGATGTTATCAGGTTCGGTGGGAAGCCTACTGAAGCAGCTATGATTTGAGCAAAAGCCACAATACTGTCGTATGGTATTGTTTCTCTAACAATTCTCTTCTGCCTCATAAAACGAAAATCGCTTCATTCTCTCTCTCTCCTTCTATTGTTCTGTTCTGTTGACCTAAAATGCTTTGAGCAATTATACAATTAGAGATCGTTGAGGGATGAGGCTCCAGGTAAGCTTCTTATCTATTTAATTGTTTAGACACAAGCAATTTTGGTGGTGTAAAGAAGCTTGGGATTCTCCAGTTTGATAAGATTGGTCATGTTTCTCTCATATTTTATGCAGAATTTGGCAGGGTTGGATAATCAAATTGAAACCTTAACTGATGATGTTTTTCGGATCAGTTGTGATTGGAGTTGAAGCTGAGAAAAAGAAGATGTCTATGGCCTATCGGTAATGGGTTTCAATTCCATTCATTTTTTCTCAATTACTGATATGCAATTGTTGATGACTTCTGTTGCTGCAGTTTAGCGAGTTTTGGTTTTTGGTTTGGTTGATAGTTTCTTAATTGATTATTTGCAGCCTTACAGGTGCCACTCTGGAGCACAGTGGAAACATAAATGGGCAGAGTCTTTATCTGATCAGATATGTAGTGAGTTTCTGGGTAATTTAGAGACTTGTGATTTTGGCATTGACTACAGTACTAAATCTGCAATTGTCTGTTCTCTTATTCTGATGCGGGTTATGTTTTGGATATGGATTTCCAGTTTTTTATTTGGTAGTTGTTGTGTTGCTTTTGATCTGGAAGAGTTTAGTTTCTGGTCTGTTCATTTTTTTTCTCTAACCATTTCATTGGGTTCAGTTTATCTTTCTTTCTTCTCATGATCTTCTTTTTTGTAATCTTATGTACTTTGTGCCTTGGTTATTAGATGTGATTAGATTAATCTTGGGCATATTGTTCCTCATCGGTCTTTATAAGCAAAATAAATCTATTTTTTTATTCTTTAGCTTTTCGGCCTACGTACTTATAGAGAAAATATACATTTAAACTATATATGATTCCGTTCATTCAGTAAGAGGCATAGTTGAATTATGATCAGAGTTCAGTTTAGGTGGTGATATTATCAATTTCAAGTTGATTAATACAAAAGAATGGTTCTCCAAGCTAGAGCTAAAGACAAAATTGAAGGCCATTAATTAAGATTCATCTTTTACACCACAATTTATAGTCAAATGGACAAGTTCATCATATGAGTTGATTTTATAGGATTTGTTAGATTCCCTCTGTGATGAGTTCATCTGCTGCTAACAAATTTTGGCAATGCATCCATTTTAACATTTCATACCAAAAAAAATCCATTCAACATTGGTATGTGAATAGTGTTCTTTGGTTCAATGTGTTCTACCTGTTGCTTTTGGTTACTGTATTAATGGAGATGAAAACTGATTATAAAACCAGGTAAGTAGGATGTATTTTTGAAGATATCAAGTTTATATCTAAAGTAATATGTAGGGAAGTTTACATTTTTATTTTATTGATTCAGTTTAGTGATTAGCGTTTTTGTCTAAAAGCAGGGCTAATGTTATATTTTGACTGAATGCACTGCAAGGCAAGACATACATTCTCATGATACTATGGAACTTGGATCAGGGTTAGAGGCCTTCTATATACATGAGGCTCTAAGGTAAGAGCACACCTGATTAAATATGAAGTTACTCATAAGATATGTTGTGTCATTAATAAAAGTTGCTTTGTCTTAATAATGTCTTGTTCTTTTTTAGGATTATATAATAGAATGTAATAATGAATGTATGTTTTCTCAAACATCTAAAAGAATATGTGAGGAGGCGGCAGCAAGTCTTATTCAAGGTGAAAATAAACAAGTCTTTTCTACTTATTAATTTTGTTATTAGCTTTAGTTTTCATAAGAAGATACTGTTGCTGCATGTTTTTTCTTTTTCTCAATTCAACGCGTTTCAGTGAATACCCTACTACATGGGTTATATTGCTGAAGATTAGGAATATATGTATATCAAGTCAGGGTTTAAATGAGATATATATAACTACACATATAGACGCACTTGCAAATGAAAAGGCTAGAGGGTTCAGTAAGGCCAACACAGGAAACGTATATATGTTCTACTGATATCAGTACATGCGACCTTGATATTTGCCAAGGTAGATATGTTATACTGATATCAACGATGATCGAAAGATGCTCAAGTACCCTGCAGCAAGTGCTGCGGAATATTTTGTAAATATTTTCCAATGTAAATGTTTCCAGACTATTTAACCCTGTCGTTTCATCTCTAAACTTCATATGATAACCTCCTAAACATAGTACGCATATCAGCATCTACATTAAAATAATAAGAATACCAATCTTTTAAAGTAAACTGTATAATACAAAATGTGATGCATATTTGTTAATGGAATGTATCTTCGTCAATTGCATTGATCCCTTCTTTTTTCTTCCACTTTGTTTAACAAAAATAATAGCAGCGGGAATGTGCGAGCATACTACTAGAAAGTGTTTTAACGTAGTGTAGGAGTTTTGTAGGATAGCCTAATATGCAAATACAATCGTCTACTGTAACAGGACTTTCTACTGCATTAAAGTGTAATACGCATACCCTATCTGCTGTGACACAATGTGCAACACCGGCGGCTGGACATGGGCAATAACCCTAAAACAATGTTGCAACTTATTAATTACCTCATCATTTTCATCACTCATCGATAACTATCATTACATGATCCCAACCCGCGCTGGTGCGGGTACTTAACCTAGTCAGTTCTATTGTTGTTGGATTTGAAGACATCTCCTTCAATCACATCTTTCGTGAAGCACTTCGTGGCTAATGCTTTAGAAAAGCTGGGTCATGGCTCTTATGATTTTTCGTACATGGATTGTTAACTTTCTGCATGACGTTGTTGCTGCTATCAGTTTCGACCTCTTCGGCTTTGGTTGTCAGAGAGGTTTTTGCTTATAGTGTGTCGTTTTTTGAAAATAAATGTTCATTAAAAAGATCAATAGCCAAATCATATATAGTCTAAATGCTTACATAAAAGAGAACGGAAATCTGAATCTAACCTATGAAGTAACCGACTAATAAAATATTGGGATGCTCATTATGTAGTAATCCCTAGTTAAGTAATAAAAAATTCGTTCATTATGCACTTATGCATCTAGTCTTCTACAATCATATGCCTGCCTAAAAACGTAATTATGGTACAGATGGATCTAGCCTGTCAACATAAAACTCATAGAGTAGAACAACCACTGATTAGGACTTGTCTGTACGTACAACAGAAAAATTAAAAAGGGAACCAAACCCTAGAACTGAACTTAGGCCCAAAGGCCCATGCATGGTCATTGAGCCCAATCACCCATAACACCACGATATCAACCTTCACCGCCGCCATCACTGACACGTCTGGAGGTCAGTCTCCCCAAGCAGCCATCATTACCAGAAAAAAACTTTAGCCGACGAAATGAATTTTTATTTCATCGGCTATACTGTACTTTATCAGACGAATTTTTAGTTGTCGGCAAAAGTTTTTACTCGTCCGCTAAAGTATTTTAGCAGATGAAAAAAAATGTCATCGGTTATTGTCAGAAAAAGTCGTTGGCAATTGTCAAAAATATGTCGTCAGCTATTGTCGAATAAATGTCGTCGATGCGCCCGAACTTCCTTCTTTTGAAATTCTCATTTTCTCTCCCGCCTCTCTATCCTCTCCCTCTCTCCTTAAAACCCCCAAAATCTAATCACTCTCTCTCTCTTTCTCTCTCTCTCTCTCTAAAATCAAACCCCCCTCTTTCTCTCTCTAAACTCCAACCCACACTCTCTCTCTCTCAACCATGAACCGTCGCCCACTGCTCCTCCCCTAACTGCTCATCACTCTCTCTCGTTATATTTTTCTTCTCTTTTTTTATTAGATTATGCCAAATAGGATACTAAACAATGCTACAATCACCAATTAGCGAACATAATTTTTTAACGACATATGCAAAATCTGGAATATTATCTAATTACCCTTCCACAGATAATTACCCTTTCATAAAAATGTAAATAATCTAATCACCCTTTTGCAGACTTGTAAATAAAGTATAATACTAAAAAACATGTATACTTAAGCCGACGATATGTACACTTTAGCAGAGGATGTGTTCGAAATAGTGAAATACGACTACTATTCAAAAATCACGTAATTCGGGTAACGTCTGGGTGCCGATAGTGGTCGTCAACCCTATTTACCGTTATTATTCCCAATGGGGAGCCCTATCGTCGAAAGGTAAATGTCCCAAAATTTTTATATGGACGGTTGCGTTTTATCTACGTGAGTGTTTTTGTATTGAAGGTTTGCCAAAAATATGTAATATAGAGGTAGATATGAGTGTTTCCGTGTGATAACTGACGATGGATCAAGGTTGACCGTTTCGATTGAGCCCTTAATTTTGTCGGATCCAGTTAAACTTTTAACAACAGACATCTTTCGTCATAATGATCATATCTGACGGTCGAATTTTAATTTTTAACTTTTAGTCATCGGAATCACAATATGCATACTAATGTTGTATAACTTGTTTATTAGGTTTTAAGCAAATGCACAACTTTATGAACTAACTCTACATAGAAGCAAAATTATCAAAAAACTCGTGAAATAAGATGTGTTCGGAATGGTGAAATACGGCTATGGTTCAATAATCATGTAATTCGGGTAACGTCTGGGTGCCGAGAGTAGTGGTCAACCCTATTTACCGTTATTATTCCCTATGGGAAGCCCTATCGTCAGAAGGTAAATGTCCCAAAATTTTTATATGGGCGGTATCGTCTAAAATTTTTATCTACGTGAGTGTTTTTAGTGTAGAAGGTTTGCCAAAAATAAGTAATATAGAGGTAGATATGAGTGTTTCCAAGTGATAACTAACGATAGATCAGAGTTGACTGTTTCGATCGAGCCCTTAACCTTGTCGGATCTAGTTGAATTTTTTACCACAGACATCTTTCGTCATAATGATCATATCTGACGGTTGAATTTTAATTTTTGTCTTTTTGTCATCGGAATCACAATATGTATACTAATGTTTTATAACTTGTTTATTATGTTTTAAGCAAATGCACAACTTTATGAATCAACTCTACATAGAAGCAAAATTATCAAAAAACTCGTGAAATAAGATGTCACTACTGGAACAACGACTTTACCCGACAAAATTTTTTCATTGGCTAAACCCTAAAATTCGTCGTCTAAAGTCTTTACCGACGAAATTATTGTTAATCGTCGGCTAAAGTCATTTATTTAGCCGACGAAGAAATTTTTCGTCACTTAATTTCTGGGCTTTAGCCGACGAATTTGTGGACCTTAGCTATTATTTTTATTTATTTATTTAACTTTAGCCTATGAATTACCCTAAAATTCGTCGGCTATAGTTATTATTTTTTTTATTTTTTTTCTTTTTTAAACTTTAGCCGACGAATTTTAGGGTAATTCGTCGGCTATAGTTATTATTTTTTTATTTTTTTTAAATTCGTCCGCTATAGTTATTATTTTTTTCTTTTTTAAAATTTAGCCGACGAATTTTAATAAAATTTTAAACCCTAAACCTTGAAACCCTGGGTCTAGCAGGACACACCCATAGTGTACCTGTGAACCCTTGTAGCTTCTCAAACCTTCTCTAGATCATAATGCTTTCTTCTTTGTAAACCTTGGGGTCCATGACTATAGATTCATAGAGGGATAGATGCAGGGGAGGTCCATGACAAACTTGCATAGGCATAAGGATTAGGTAATAGGATGTGGTTGTAACGATCAACTCTTCCTGGGAACTTTCATTCATTGGATATGTGCATTAGGTTAAGTATGCATTAGAAAGATGGAATGGCGGTGGTGGATTGCATTGCTCTTAACTCATTCATCACATAGTTTAAACAACTTGCATTCATAAGCATAGTTACTTTCAGTATTTATTTTCTGTATACATGAGTAGCGTGTCCGATTTATTTTAGTAACCAAATCAACTCCGATTACCCTCAAATTTTGTGTGGTAGTCCGCCACTGTGTCTTGTTTATTGTGTCAAAATTTCATAATTTTTGGTTTAGTCTAGGTTAGGTTCGTGGTGTGATTACTGTTCAGTGGTCGAGTCTGTCAGATTTTTGTCATTTGTGTTCATTTAGTGTTTTAAGACTTAGTTTCTCCAGTTCCTTGTGGACGATAACCCCTATTTATCTGTACTACATTGATATATCTGAGTGGGAAAAAAGTATATTTGTTATGCGGTCAACACGCTCATCAAGGAGAAGGCTAGGAGAGGGAGAGGAGAAGGAGAATGGAGAAGGAAAAGGATTTAGAGGAGGAGAAAAGAGGAGCAGAAGGAAGAGGAGAGGAGGAGAAGGAGGTAGGATGAGGAGTACGTTGTTGCCGCCGGAGTAGGAGAAAGAGGAAGAGAAAAATGAAAGATATAGAAAATTTTTAACTTTAGCCGACGAAATACCTTAATTTCGTCGGCTAAAGTTTAAAATTTTAGTCGGAATCACAACATGCCTACTAATGTTGTATAACTTGTTTACTAAGCTTTAAGTAAATGTTACGTTTTTAAAACAAACTCTACGTAGAAACTTCAAAAGCAAAAAAGTCTCGTAATTCCGGAGGAGAAGAATTTAGAGGAGGCGGAGGAAAGATGAGGAGAAGAATTTAGAGGAGGAGGAGGAGGAGGAAGAAGAGGAGAAGGATTTAGAGGAGGAAGGAGGAGGAGAATGATTTAGAGGAGGAGGAAGGAAGATGAAGAGGAGGAGAAGGAGGAGGAGAAAAATGAATGATATAGAAAATTTTGAACTTTAGCCGACGAAATACCCTAATTTCGTCGGCTAAATTTCAAAATTTTAGTCGAAAAAATTTCAAAATTTTAAAAATGCCCGCAAAAAATTTAAATTTTTAATTAACTTTAGCCGACGAATTTTAATAAATTTCTTCGGCTATAGTTATTTATTTTATTTATTTATTTAACTTTAGCCGACGAAATTAGGGTAATTCGTAAATAACTTTAGCCGACGAAATTAGGGTAATTCGTCGGCTATAGTTATTTATTTATTTAACCTAAGCCGACGAATTATCCTAATTTCGTTGGCTATAGTTATTTATTTTATTTATTTAACTTTAGCCGACGAATTAGTGTAATTCGTCGGCTAAAACCCTAAACCTAATAGGTAGAAGCTTCAAATGAAAAAAAGTCGTGAAATAAGATATGACCGGAATGGTGAAATACGTCTACTGGTGGAAAATCACTTAATTCCGGTAAAGTCTCAGTGCCGATAGTTGCGGGTAACGCAATTTTCCATTCTTTCTCCCTAGCGGTAGCCCTATCTCCGGTGGTTATTTTTCATAAAAATTTTATACCACTGGTTGCGTCTCATCGATTTGAAACTATTTTCAGTTGAAGGTCCGAGCAAAATAGGTAATTTAGACGGTCAAATAACTGTTTCTGTGCGTTAAGGGGTTTGACTTACGGGATTGACCGTAAGGATCGAGCCCTTAACGTTGTCAGATTAAGTTGAATTTTTTCCTATAGACATATTTCAACGTAATGATTATATCAGACGGTTGAAATTTTGTTTCTCAACTGTGATCATCGGAATCACAAAATGTCTCATTATGGTGAGTGTTTGTTGTGTTGAAGGTTCGACCAAAATACCTCATATATGTGTAGATATGGACATTTTCGTGTGTTAAGAGTTTAGAAAAACTTTATTTTGAAGCCTTAAACGAACTCAGATGGCCAAAAAAGCCTATATGCATGTTATGGCATTAGCGATGAGTTTGACTCGTAGGGCCGTTCTGCTTCCAGATTAGTATCACAATAGTCAATCGGACACTGAAATATCCGTAGTTCAATTTTGTAACTAAAAGTTACTTTAGCCGACGAAAAACCCTAATTTCGTCGGCTAAAGTTCACATACTATAGGTTCTTAATAATTTCTTAGAGTTTAGGCCTAATAGGCATAAATTTTCTTTTGAAAAGTTGAAATGGTCAATTTTAGGGTATAAGGTTTAGAATTTCTTCATTTTACTTTAATAATCAGATATCTTATTTATATTATATTATACCTTATGTATTATAATTAATATATTTTAAATGTCTATCCGAAATGAATTAGCTTGAATTTTATTTAAAACCATGTATGAAAATCTTCCTTTTTCCCATTTTTTCCTCAATTGTTTCCATCCATTTTTCTTGTGTCCCTTGATCATACCTGCTGATTTTACTCCTGCATTTCAACCATATCCATCAAGATCAGTATACATTCAGATATTTTTCCAAACTGGTTATGATCAACCGAAAAACTGATTCTTGCCTTTAAAAACTGATTCCTCAATTCGTCGGCTAAAGTTTTTTTTCATTTTTTTTCATTTTTAAACTTTAGCCGACGAATTTTAGGATAATTCGTCGGCTATAGTTATTATTTTTTTTATTTTCTTTTTTTTTTTTTAACTTTAGCCTAAAAATTTAAATATCTAGGAGGAGGAGAGAGAGGCTAGGGGAGGAGGAGAAGGTTAGGAGAGGGAGAGGAGGAGGAGAAGGATTTAGAGGAGGAAGGAGGAGGTAGGATGAGGATTACATTGTTGCTGCCGGAGTAGCAGGAGGAAGGCAGATGAAGAGGAGGAGGAGAAAAATGAAAAATATACGAAATTTTGAACTCAACGTTGGCTATAGTTATTTATTATTATTTTTTATTTATTTAACTTTAGCCGACGAAATTAGGGTAATTCGTTGGCTATAGTTATTTTTTTATTTTTTTATTTAACCTTAGTCGACGAATTACCCTAATTTCGTTGGCTATAGTTATTTATTTATTTAACTTTAGCCGACGAATTACCCTAATTTCGTCGGCTAAAACCCTAAACCCTATACGTAGAAGCTTCAAACGAAAAAAAGTCGTGCAATAAGATATGACCGGAATGGTGAAATACATCTACTGTTGAAAAATCACGTAATTCTCGTAAAGTCTCGTTGCCGATAGTTACGGGTAACACAATTTTCCATTTTTTCTCCCTAGAGGTAGCCCTATCTCCAGTGGTTATTTTTCATAAAATTTTTATACCACTGGTTGCGTATCATCGATTTGAAACTATTTTCAGTTGAAGGTCCGGGCAAAATACGTAATTTAGACGGTCAAATGACCGTTTCCGTGCGTTAAGAGGTTTGACTTACGGGATTGACCATAAGGATCGAGCCCTTAACGTTGTCAGATTAAGTTGAATTATTTCCTATAGACATATTTCAACATAATGATCATATCAGACGGTCAGAATTTTGTTTCTCAACTTTGATCATCGGAATCACAACATGCCTACTAATGTTGTATAACTTGTTTACTAAGTTTTAAGTAAATGTTCCGTTTCTAAAACAAACTCTACGTAGAAATTTCAAACGCAAAAAATTCTTGAAATAAGATATGACCGGAATGGTGAAAAACATCTACGGTTGAAAAATCACCTAATTTCGGTAAAGTCTCGGTGCCGATAGTTGCAGTCAATACAATTTAGGGGTTTGACTTATCAGATAAAGTTGAATTTTTTACCAGAGATATATTTCAACATATTGATGATATCTGACGGTCGTATTTTTGTTTGTGAATTTTGATGACCGGAATCACAACATGCCTACTATTTACTATTATTTATTTATATAGGGAGCCCTATCATTAAAGGGTAAATGTCTCAATGATCATATCTAACGGTCAAATTTTTATTTTTGACTTTTAGTAATCGGAATCATAATATGCATACTAATGTTGTATAACTTGTTTATAAGGTTTTAAACAAACGCACAACTTTATAAATCAACTCTACATAGAAGTAAAATTATCAAAAAACTCGTGAAATATGATGTGTTCGGAATGGTGAAATACGAATACTATTCAAAAATCACGTAATTCGGGTAACGTCTAGGTGCCGATAGTGGCCGTCAACCCTATTTACCGCTATTATTCCCAATGAAGAGCCTTATCGGCGAAAGGTAAATGTCTCAAAATTTTTATATGGACGGTTACGTTTTATCTACGTGAGTGTTTTTGTATTGAAGGTTTGCCGAAAATACGTAATATAGAGGTAGATATGTGTGTTTCCGTGTGATAACTGACGATGGATCAAGGTTGACCGTTTCGATTGAGCCCTTAATTTTGTCGGATCTAGTTAAACTTTTAACAACAGACATCTTTCGTCATAATGATCATATCTGACGGTCGAATTTTAATTTTTGAATTTTAGTCATCGGAATCACAATATGCATACTAATGTTGTATAACTTGTTTATTAGGTTTTAAGCAAATGCACAACTTTATGAACTAACTCTACATAGAAGTAAAATTATCAAAAAACTCGTGAAATAAGATGTGTTTGGAATGGTGAAATACGGCTATGGTTCAATAATCATGTAATTTGGGTAACGTCTGGGTATTCCCTATGGGAAGCCCTATCGTCAGAAGATAAATGTCTCAAAATTTTTATATGGGCGGTTGCGTCCAAAATTTTTATCTACGTGAGTGTTTTTAGTGTAGAAGGTTCGTCAAAAATACGTAATATAAAGGTAGATATGAGTGTTTTCATGTGATAACTAATGATAGATCAGGGTTGACTGTTTCGATCGAGCCCTTAACCTTGTCGGATCTAGTTGAATTTTTTACCACAGACATCTTTCGTCATAATTATCATATCTGACGGTTGAATTTTAATTTTTGTCTTTTTGTCAACGAAATCACAATATGTATACTAATGTTTTATAATTTATTTATTATGTTTTAACCAAATGCACAACTTTATGAATGAACTCTACATAGAAGCAAAATTATCAAAAAACTCGTGAAATAAGATGTCACTACCGGAACAACGACTTTACCCGACGAAATTTTTTCATCGGCTAACCCCTAAAATTCGTTGGCTAAAGTCTTAGCTGACGAAACATCGTCGGCTTAGTAGTCGTTGGGAAAAAACCGTCGGCCAAGACTTTAGCCGACGAAATTACAGTTAATCGTCGGCTAAAATCTTCGCTTAATTTCTGGGCTTTAGCCGACGAATTTTTGGACCTTACCTATTATTTTTATTTATTTATTTAACTTTAGCCTACGAATTACCCTAAAATTCGTCGGCTATAGTTATTATTTTTTTTCTTTTTTAAACTTTAGCCGACGAATTTTAGGGTAACTCGTCGGCTATAGTTATTATTATTTTTATTTTATTTTTTTAAAATTCGTCGGCTATATTTAATATTTTTTCTTTTTTAAACTTTAGCAGACGAATTTTAATAAAATTTGTCGGCTATAGTTATTTTATTTTTTTGCATATTTATTTTTCTTTTTTTCCTTGTATTTTTTATTAATTTTTTTTGCTTCTTTTTCGTTTCTACACCGGTGGTGGAGAAAGAGAAGAGAAGGAGGAGAAAAGGAGGATAGGAGGAGAAGAGGAGGAGCAAGACAAGGAGGAGAGAGGAGCTACCTAAGGGAGGAGGAGAAGGTTAGGAGAGGGAGAGGAGAATGATTTAGAGGAGAATGGAGAATGAAAAGGATTTAGAGGAGGAAGGAGGAGGAGAAAAAGAGGAGGAGAAGGAGGAGAAAAGAGGAGGAGCAGGAGGAGGAGAAGGAGGAGGAGAGGAGGTAGCATGAGGATTACGTTGTTACCGTTGGAGTAGGGGGAGGAGGAGGAGGAGGAGAAAAATGAAAGATATAGAAAATTTTAAACTTTAGCCATTTCGTAGGCTAAAGTTTAAAATTTTAGTCAGAAAAATTTCAAAATTTTCAAAATCCCCGCCAAAAAAATTGAACTTTAATTAACTTTAGCCGACAAATTTTAATAAATTTCGTCGGCTATAGTTATTTATTTATTTTATTTATTTACTTAACTATAGCCAACAAATTATCCTAATTTCGTCGGCTATAGTTATTTTATTTATTTATTTATTTAACTTTAGCCGACGAATTACACTAATTTTGTCGGCTAAAACCCTAAACCCAATACGTAGAAGCTTCAAACGAAAAAAAGTCGAGAAATAAGATATGACCGGAATGGTAAAATACGACGACTGTTGGAAAATCACTTAATACCGGTAAAGTCTCAGTGCCGATAGTTGCGGGTAGCGCAATTTTCCATTCTTTCTCTCTAGCGGTAGCCCTATCTCCGGTGATTATTTTTCATAAAAATTTTATACCACTGGTTGCGTCTCATCGATTTGAAACTATTTTCAGTTGAAGGTCCGGGCAAAATACGTAATTTAGACGGTCAAATGACTGTTTCTGTGAGATAAGGGGTTTAACTTACGGGATTGACCGTAAGGATCGAGCCCTTAACGTTGTCAGATTAAGTTGAATTTTTTCCTATAGACATATTTCAATATAATGAACATATCAGACGGTTGGAATTTTGTTTCTCAACTGTGATCATTGGAATCACAACATGCCTACTAATGTTGTATAACTTGTTTACTAAGCTTTAAGTACATGTTCCGTTTCTAAAACAAACTCTACGTAGAAACTTCAAACGCAAAAAGTCAGGAAATAAGATATGACTGAAATGGTGAAATACGTCTACGGTTGAAAAATCACGTAATTCCGGTAGTCTCGGTGCCGATAGTTGCGGTCAATATAATTTGGTGTTTGACTTACGGGATTGACCGTCCGGATGAAGCCTTTAAATTTATCGAATCAAGTTGAATTTTTTACGATAGACATATTTCAGCATATTGATAATATCTGACGGTCGTATTTTTGGTTGTGAATTTTGATGACCGGAATCACAACATGCCTACTATTTACCATTATTTATCTATATGGGGAGCCCAATCATTGAGGGGTAAATGTCTCAAAATTTTTATATGGACAGTTGTGTCTCATTATGGTGAGTGTTTGTTGTGTTGAATGTTCGACTAAAATACCTCATATATGTGTAGATATGGACATTTTCGTGTGTTAAGAGTTTAGAAAAACTTTATTTTGAAGCCTTAAACGAACTCAGATGGCTAAAAAAGCCTATATGTTATGACATTAGCGATGAGTTTGACTCGTAGGGCCGTTCTGCTTCCAGATTAGTATCACAATAGTCAATCGGACACTGAAATATCCGTAGTACAATTTTGTAACTAAAAGTTACTTTAGCCGACGGAAAACCCTAATTTCGTCGGCTAAAGTTCACATACTATAGTCGACGAAAATTTTTTTCGTCGGGTAAAATTTAACTATTGCCGACGAAAAAATTAGTTTAGCCGACGTAATTATTTTTTGTCGGTTAAAATTCCAATTTAGCCGACGAAAATTTAACTTAGCTGACGAAATTTTTTTTTGTCGGCTAAAGTTTTTTTCTGGTAGTGAATGGTATTAAAATAATATAGGTTCTTAATAATGTCTTAGAGTTTATAACTAATAGGTATAAATTCTCTTTTGAAAAGTTGAAATGGTCAATTTTCAACAAAAAATGTTGGAATGAAAAGTAGGGTAGCAAATGGACATTTTTCCAAATTTAAAATAAGATGATGTTTAGGGTTTAGGGTTTATAACCGTCTAGCTTTACCTACACAACAGTGACACCGTCTCTGAAATAATATTTCCCGGAAACTCGTTTAACAGAAGACCATCAAACACGTACCCTCAGAAATCTAAAGGAAAGGACGCACGAGTTTAATCTTGGTCTCAAGAGTTGGCCAACTAAAATAAAAAGGAAATTGGAAATAATAAATTTGGACACGAAATTCGGCCAGATTGAAGAGATATAAAACAAAGCAAGCTACGCGGTTTAACGTACGCGGTTTATTAGAATTTCAGTGAAGTTTGTTATGCAAGTTCCAGTAGTGAGCAGCATAGCAATTCCTTGCGGCCAGAGATATACCAGCAGGTGGCAATCAAAACTGAGCTTAATTCTTGGGACCTGTCAAACCTTGCGATTTAAACGCGGTTACTGATCCGCTTGAAGTCAAGTTTATATCAAACTTCCACTAAACCTCCTAGCAATTGCATGCTGCCAGAGCTACAATATATCCGGAGTTTGGATTTGTTTCTGGGTTTGTAAATGGTCGAGTAGATAGAACTCGCTGTACGTACTCTCGCTATTTATCATCTTTACGTCATTAGTTTAGTAATTTAGTATTATCAATAGAAAATTTTATCAAACAATTTCTTAGCTAGATTGAACGTATGGCTGTGATCAACGATGGAACAATTCTTCATCAGTCGACCGACGACTGGTTTTGTAGTCAAATATATCTTCTCAGTCAAGGAAATTACTTAGATGCATGAAAGAAAGCGGGCACCATTTGCAATGAAGCAATTGTTCAAGAAATCATACATGTATATTCTGTATTACAACCGGGCAGCATTGCATAATTTGCATTGGACAGTTGAAAACCAAAAACACTGACCTTATCTCTTGAAAGCTGGTTGTTATGAAAGTTTGGTTTCATACATAAAACTCGTTTTATAGTAAACGAAAAATTGAGATTTTTATGTATTAGGGTTACTCAGCATAGTAAAGTTCCCCTCAAGTTCCGGTCCTGAAATAATACCCCTCTTACAAGCAACCCCGCGCCGTCAACTATAAATATCGGATATCGGGGAGCAAAGTTCTTTATCTTCGTCAAAGCCAATATCCTCAAGAGTTAAGTCGACATTTGCAAAATCACATACCTAAATAGTTATAGAGTTAGCTTGTAGTTAAGCATGCCTTCAACTAAGGACATGTTTGGGAAGGGCTCGACTGTACAAGGAGGTCCGACAACCGGTATTGTCTCTTCACCTCCATCTGCTCAACAGGTTCGGGGCCGACCACAAAAGAAAACCAGCAGGCATGTCAAATACTAAGCCATGGCCAGGTCCTTAGATGTCTTCGGGTCTCTGTTGCCTGTTCTTAATTAGCCTGTTACTTCTATCATATATGTGTTTGCGTGTCTATATATTTAAACAGATTCAATTCGTGTTTATAAACTTTATATATAAATCATTCATTCTTTGTACACATTTCGATTCATTTCAAATATCCCAGTGTGTAATAGATAGAAGAAATACAATAAGGTTATTATTTCATTTTGTTCATGATCTACCTTGTTTTTACTTCATTTCAAGTATGATTGGGATCTATGCATGCCCCTTATAATTTGTTTCACTATGACCTCTGTAAGTGGCATCCACCAAGAGCAAGAGGAAAAACCATGGAAACATATGGTTCTAAATGTTGTAAATTAGGGTTTGAGAATTAATTAATCCATACATATGGAGGCTGACTGTGACGGAATGGATTTTATTCCATTTGGACCATTAGTGTCTATTTTATGTGATTCTGTCTCCACTATTGTTGACATTTAGTTTAGGGTCGTCATCATGACGTTTATCCAAATTGGTGACGTTGTGCAAGTTTGGATGAATTGCGTACCCGGTGCCGGTGTACAACACTGCTTTGCATTTTTTGGCATGAAATTTCTTAGGACATGCAACCTGTGATTTTTGAATGTTCATGGAATGGCATTGACATGTAACTCAATACCATTATTCTACTCTACCAACTCAAATATGTATGACAAATGTTAAAAACTATTCCCTGAAAACAGAACTCAAAGTGTATCATATGATCAAAAAGTTTCAAGAGACGTGTACAACATATATAGGAAATTCAAATTAATTATGATGATTTTGCTAGATCATGAGACAGAAGCATGAGCATGCCACCGGCGGTGGCTTTCGGAGACCCAAACATATAGCTTAGTTTGGTCTCTGTCCTAATTTTGAGCGGTCGCCGCTGGTTTCAGTGTTCAATGGTGACGGTGCTACAGGGCAGGCTTGACATTCCAATTGAAGAGGATTGTTATGTGTAATTTCAATGATGCATGAGTTCAAATGTTATATTACTAGACTAGACTAGACGTAAAGAAAAGTCATGCAACAAATCTATGTATTCCCCAGTGGTTGGGAACTTACCCTTGAAGCGATCGAGACCTGTTCAAACAAAAGGCTAATCACTGAAATTTTGGATGCTTTACAGACTTATCTGTCAAATAATTAACCTTCGCGTCTTTAACAAACGACTTGTAATAACACGACTTTGTTTCTATCTATATGTGTCCGGTTAATTTTCAGAGTCTCTGTAGTTAGAAATTGTTGCTTATTAGCTGTGTTGATCCACGTACGTGTAGATTTTATTTAATTACTATTGTATTTGAATTTAACAATTTCCTACTCGGCTTGCTTCTAGGATTTGATCACGATGCGCTTGTAATTTATGTGCAGGTTTGGATAACATTGGTCAAACTTCAAGGTTTGAAGAATACAATTGTAAACATGAATCTGAAAGAGGAAATGAATGAGAAATACAAGGCATGCAAATTCATATTCAGCATCCTAAAAGACACAACATTAGTTCTAATATTATATTTAGAGAAAAATTCAGCAATAATCTATAAACTATTATGTCAAGACCAACATTATACTTATAAAAACTATACATTTGATACCTAAACTCCCATATTGCTATCAGTTTGTTTGATGAGGTGACAAGCTAGGGGATCTCAAGCAAAAGATAAAATGACAAAAACAATGTTCAGCAGATTTTATTTCCTAAATGATATTTCTCTTATTTTTTTTTGAGAAAATCTCAAATTACTAACTTTTTTTAAGATAAATCCATACATATTTTTCTTTCATTTTACACTCAAACTTTTTATATAGAGCATATTTCTATAATTAATAGTTTTTTTTTTCATTTTTCGGTTTCTCAAATTTGCCTTTCAGACTGTAGAAAACTAAATTTGGTATCTTTCTCAATTTTAGGTACAGGGGCTATAGGGTTTAGGGTATAAGGTTTAGAATTTCTTCATTTTACTTTAATAATCAGATATCTTATTTATATTATATTATACCTTATGTATTATAATTAATATATTTTAAATGTCTATCCGAAATGAATTAGCTTGAATTTTATTTAAAACCGTATATGAAAATCTTCCCATTTTTTCCTCAATTGTTTCCATCCATTTTTCTTATTGTGTCCCTTGATCAGATTTTACTCCTGCATTTCAACCATATCCATCAAGATCAGTATACATTCAGATATTTTTCCAAACTGGTTATGATCAACCTAAAAACTGATTCTTGCCTTTAAGATGAAAAGGATTGAATCAACAAAAGTCAACACAGATCTCTATTGACAAGCCACTCATACATTAATGTCAATTGAACTACAAATGGAACTATAGTTCGAACAATTTGTCTATTGAACTACAAATGGAACGATTATAGATTGAACTACAATTACAGATTGAACTACTTTCAAAGACCAACGTTGATGCAACTAAAGTCCAAAAGAAAAAAAACTCATAGCACAAGAATCGGTTTGCTTCCTTCTCTTTTCTTCGTCCCTTTTCATCAACCCACCCAACCAATTTAAAATCTTCAACCGTGAAACCCAGAATAGACAAATTCCATTCTCAACTTTTGTGGAAAGTGAGTTCAGAGATACGAATAATATAGAAGTTTGTTCGGGTGTAAAATATACTTTACTGTACGGGCAGTGTTCCAAACCAGTTTAGTGGTTCGTCAAGGATTTGATCGAGCAGTGATCAGAGTCATATTAAGCTTATCTTGGAGACCAAGACGTTTGGTCCAAATCCGGTAGTATTGAGAATTTGAGATTAATTGTGGCTTACTTGGTAATCAAATTAGATTAATATTGAAGAATCATGCATTATGGAAGGATGTGGACGTGATACTTGAATTGCCTTAGTGATTAAGGTATATATACAGCTTGATGCATGGTATATATCATAGGAATGTTACTATCTTTAATGGGATTAAAAGAGACACACGTCTAGATTCATGCAAGCTATAATTGTGATGACTTAAGGATTCATTCCTTAATGGTATTTGATTGCATATATATGATACACGACCAGAGCATATATTGGAGCAATTATATTGTCAAGATGGTGGATATATCTAACTATTCAAGAGTTAGATTTGAGGTTGATATCTTCATCTATCTTAATTATACATGGACCGATTCTTACGGTCTAAATAATTGTAAATATTTTATTTCCATTTGAGGTCTTAGCCGACGAAACGTCGTAGGTTAAGAAGTCGTCAAGAAAAAGCCGTCGGCCAAGACTTTAATCGACGAAATTACTGTTCATCGTCGGCTAAAGTCAGTTATTTAGCCGACGAATTTTTGGACCTTTGCCGACTAAATTTTATTAAATTGCATCGTCTATAGATATTATTTTTATTTATTTATTTAACTATAGCCGATGAATTACCTTAAAATTCGTCGGCTAAAGTTATTTTTTTCTTTTTAAACTTTAGCCGACGAAATTCGTCGGCTAAAGTTAGTTTTTTTTTTTTTTTTTTCTTTTTTAAACTTTAGCCGACGAATTTTAGGGTAATTCGTCGGCTATAGTTATTATTTTATTTTATTATTATTATTATTATTATTTTAACTTAAGCTGACGAATTTCAATATCTAGGAGGAGAGAGAAGCTAGGGGAGGAGGAGAAGGTTAGGAGTGGGAGAGGGAGAGGAGGAGGAGGAGGAGGAAGGATGAGGAGAATGATTTAGAGGAGAAGAAGGAGAATGATTTAGAGAAAGAAGGAGGAGAATGATTTAGAGAAGGAGAAGAGGAGGTAGGATGAGGATTACATTGTTGCCGCCGGAGTAGGAGGAAGGAAGATGAAGAGAAGGAGGAGAAAAATAAAAGATATACGAAATTTTGAACTCTACGTCGGCTATAATTATTTATTATTATTTTTTATTTATTTAACTTTATCCGACGAAATCAGGGTAATTCGTTGGCTATAGTTATTTATTTTACTTATTTATTTAACCTCAGCCGACGAATTACCCTAATTTCGTCGGCTATAGTTATTTATTTTATTTATTTATTTAACTTTAGCCGACGAATTACCCTAATTTCGTCGGCTAAAACCCTAAATGCTAAACCCTATACGTAGAAACTTCAAACGAAAAAAAGTCGTGAAATAAGATATGACCAGAATGGTGAAATACGTCTACTGTTGAAAAATCACGTAATTCCGGTAAAGTCTCGGTGCCGATAGTTACGGGTAACGCAATTTTCCATTTTTTCTCCCTTGAGGTAGCCCTATCTCCGGTGGTTATTTTTCATAAAATTTTTATACCACTGGTTGCGTCTCATCGATTTGAAACTATTTTCAGTTGAAGGTCCGGGCAAAATACGTAATTTAGATGGTCAAATGACCGTTTTCGTGCGTTAAGGGGTTTGACTTACGGGATTGACCGTAAGGATCGAGCCCTTAACGTTGTCAGATTAAGTTGAATTTTTTCTTATAGACATATTTCAACATAATGATCATATCAGACGGTCGAAATTTTGTTTCTCAACTTTGATCATCGGAATCACAACATGCCTACTAATATTGTATAACTTGTTTACTAAGGTTTAAGTAAATGTTCCGTTTCTAAAACAAACTCTACGTAGAAACTTCAAACGCAAAAATGTCATGAAATATGACCAGAATGGTGAAAAACATCTACGGTTGAAAAATCACATAATTCCGGTAAAGTCTTGGTGCCGATAGTTGCAGTCAATACAATTTAGGGGTTTGACTTACGAGATTGACCGTCTAGATGAAGTCCTTAAATTTATCGGATAAAGTTGAATTTTTTACCAGAGATATATTTCAACATATTGATGATATCTGACGGTCGTATTTTTGTTTGCGAATTTTGATGACCGTCTTGTAGAATATATGTGCTGATAGATAATGAATGGAATCGATCTCTCTTATTATGAATAGGGAGGAGCTCTTTATATAGAGACTCACTCTAAGTACAATGGCACAATCCTTTATGGATTGGGAATAAGTCCATAATGTAAACCTATTACAACTAGGGCACACGCATAAGGCCCATGGGCTAAGCCCATATACATGGCATAAGACCAAGTGCACACACGCACATGTTATATGTCCTACAACACTCCCCCTTGTGCCACGCATCGAAATGCCGGATGGTGCTTACAATGTTGCCTCGTTAAAACCTTGCCAAGTAATAAAAACCCTGTGGGAAAAAACAACCTTGGTCGAAGGAAAAAGAGTACAACACACCATGCTTCTCAATCGAGAGCGTGGCTCCCCCTGATAAGTAGCTCACTTAGGGAGGCTCGATAGTCGTCGCATTCCAATGCTCTTCATATGCTTCTCGAGAGTAGACTTGGGCAGAGATTTAGTAAACAAGTCCGCTACATTTGCCTCTGAACTCACTTGATTAACTTGAATGTTGAGGAGGGCTTGCTGTTGCTGATTATAGAAGAACTTCGGTGAGATGTGCTTCGTATGATCACCCTTGATGTAGCCTTGCCTCATTTGTTCAATACATGCGGCATTGTCTTCATAAATACAAGTCGGCTTGTCTGTGGTGGAGCTCAATCCACTAGTCCCTCTAATGTGTTCTATAACTGATCTGAGCCAAACACATTCGCGAACAGCTTCATGTAGCGCTATAATCTCTGCATGGTTGGAGGATGTCGCCACTAAGGTCTGCTTTGTGGATCTCCAAGATATCGCTGTATTCCCAATGGTGAAGACATAACCAGTTTGGGAGCGCCCCTTATGTGGATCTGATAAGTATCCAGCATCCGCGAAACCAACCAAGATATCATTAGGTGTTTCGTTATAAGGGCAGCAAGCGGTGCCAAGTATATTGGGAGAGTAATACTTCTCGGCATCTAAGTATGCATGCATGCACAGCGCTCGGCAGTCATGTGCACAGCCCCTCTCGGCTGCTGTATCATGCTCGGCAGCATGTGCACCGTGCACAGTAGCGTGCACGTAGTGCCCGGCAGCTACAGCGCAGCGCTCGGTGGCCAGCGTGCACCGCTCGGCAGGCAGCAGGCAGTGCCCAGCCGGCAGCGTGCACCTCTTGGCATTCTGCATGCAGTGCTCGGCAGTGTGCACCCAGGGCACAGCTGGCAGTGTCTGGTGCTCGGCAGGGGCAGCACTGTGCTCGGCAGTGTGCACACAGCTCTCGGCAGCTGTGCACAGCGCACGGCAGCAAGGTGCACCGTACCCGGCAGCTTGGTTCTTTAAGTGACCAGCGCCTAGATTCTCAGGAACTCTGCACTCTTTTGCAGTCCATCTTGAATCCTTATATGGAAAGAACAGGCCTATGTCTATTGACCATTTAAGGTATCGAAATATGTTCTTGACACCGGTCCAATGACGTTGCGTTGGCGCAGAGCTATATCTAGCTAACAAGTTTACAGAGAAAGCAATGCCTGGCCGAGTGCACTGAGCCAAATATAGTAGCGCACCGATTGCACTAAGATATGGTACCTCGGCTCCAAGTACATCCTCGCCATCCTCTTTAGGACGGAATGGATCTTTCTTAACATCCAAACTCCAAACTACCATGGGGGTGCTAACTGGATGCATTTTATCCATATTGAAGCGCCTGAGCATCTTGTGAACATATGCACTCTGGTGTATTAAGATTCTAGAGGCTCGGTGCTCTAGCTCAATGCCTAGGCAAAACCGAGTCTTCCCCATGTCCTTCATCTCAAACTCGGACTTCAGATGTGCCGCGGTCTCATTGATTTCATCAAGAGTCCCTATGATATTCATATCATCCACATAAACGGCGACTATCGCAAATCCGGAACTCGTTTTCCTTATGAACACGCAAGGGCACAACTCATTGTTCTTATAACCCTTCCTAATCAAGTAGTCACTAAGACGGGTATACCACATCCGTCCGGATTGCTTCAATCCGTATAGTGAGCGTTGCAACTTAATGCAGTACGCACTCCGTGGTTTAGAGTCACTTGACTTAGGCACCTGGAAACCATCAGGTAATTTCATATATATCTCTGAATCAAGATCCCCATAGAGATATGCTGTAACCACGTCCATGAGCTGCATGTCCAGTTTTTCAGATACTACCAAACTGACAAGGTAGCGGAAAGTGATTATGTCCATTACGGGAGAATATGTGTCCTCGTAGTCTATTCCATGGCGTTATGAGAAACCTTGCGCCACAAGGCGAGCTTTATACCTTAGTATCTCGTTCTTCTCATTACGCTTTCTAACAAAGACCCATTTATGTCCCACAGGCTTTACACTTGGCGGCGTTAGCATAACCGGTCCAAACACCTGTCGCTTTGTTAGCATAATCGATATGCATGGATGATCGGTCCTACAATGATACTGTGTTCTCATAACACATCGAGATTTCCATGTTCTCGATTACCGATTCGGGTCCCGGGGCGTCCCCCAAGCACACCGACATCGTTTCTAGGACATAGGTGTAATCAGAGACAATCTCGTGAGAAGGATTCTCAGTATCGATGAGTAAGGGATTGGATTGTGCCAGAGGAGTCCTTTTCTTCCTGGGCTGCACATCTTTCGAACCAAGTGGCCTTCCCCTCTTCTTTTGAGGAGCCACGGCCTCCACCCGTCCACTAGGGTCGGCAGCGCCCATGCTAGGGGCAGCGGTGCTCGGACCCAGAGTGTCCATGCCCGTCTTTGGGACTTCTAGCCTTGCAGGGACATTAGCAGCTGGTATGTCCGATCTCGTGACCTTAGCAATCTCAGCAAAAGAGTCGGGCATCAAATCCGCCACTTGCTGGAGCTCAAGGATTCGCCTTACTTCCTTCTCGGCATGAGAAGTACGGGGATCATAATGAGCAAGCGTTGGAACTGACCAGGCCAATTCCTGTCGTTCACGCCGAGCATGTATGCTCTCATCTCCCCTAACGACGGGAAGACGGCCTCATCAAAGTGACAATCAGCGAATCGGGCCTTAAAGAGATCACCTGTAAAAGGCTCTAGGTATCTTATGATAGTTGGGGAATCATAGCCAACATAGATACCCAAACGTCGTTGCGGACCCATTTTCTTATGCAGTGGTGGCGTAATAGGCACATACACTCCACAACCGAATATGCGTAAGTGCGAAATGTCAGGCTCATATCCAGTAACCAACTGGTACGCACTAAACGCTTGGTTGGAGGCGGGTCGGAAACGAACTAACAAGGCTGCATGCAATATAGCATAACCCCAAGACGCAATAGGGAGCTTTGAGCCCATGACCAGTGCTCTAGCTATCAACTGAAGTCTCTTTATCATAGCTTCAGCTAAACCATTTTGCGTATGCACGTGTGGAACAGAATACTCAATCTTTATTCCAACCGACATGCAATAGTCGTCAAAATTCTTTGACGTGAACTCAACGGCATTATCCATCCGAATCGACTTGATTGGATGATCAGGGTGGTTAGCCCTCAGCTTAATAATCTGTGCCAGGAGTTTGGGGAAAGCAGCATTCCTTGTGGACAATAAGGCGACATGCGACCAGCGTGTCGATGCATCCACCAGAACCATGAAGTATCTAAATGGTCCACATTCTGGATGGATGGGTCCACAAATATCACCTTGAATACGCTGGAGAAATGGGATGTTCTCTGTGTTTGTTTTAGCATAAGAAGGTCTGGCCACCAACTTAGCCATTGCACAGGCTTTACAAAACGACTTATGAGCATCAGACATAGTCAGTGACGCATCAGGAAGGGTCCGAATCCTCATGACCGAGTGAGGATCGGCGGAGCTGTCCTCTGGTGACACAAGTGTCAGCCGGGAGCTCACTTTGGCGACCACTGCATCTCTACCCTCTTTGGGGAGCATGTGTCCCAAACCATTTCGCTTTGTACGGAAGAAAGGATGTCCATACGAGTTTCGTAGAATCCTTATCATCATATCTCTTCGGGGGTGACCGAGGCGGTCATGCCATAGCTTGTACGAGTCATGGTCCCAATAATCATGTTCGGCGACCGCATAGGATTCAATAACCCTTATGGTGGTGAGGTACAAACCACAAGATTGACTCATTAGCTTCTCCAAGATGCGCTTAGAGCCACACTCATTGGAGGTTACACAGAGGAACTCACGTCCATTCTCACAAGGCGTCTCCAAGTGGAAACCATTGGCGCGGATGTCCTTGAAACTCAGTAGTGTTCGAAGGCCCGTAGGCGCATACAAGGCATCAGAAACAATGATCAAGGTTCCATTCGGCAGCAGGAACCTAGCAGGTCCACGCCCTTGAATGACAGGAGATGAACCGATCAAAGTCTTCACGGAAGTTTGACACGGCGTCAGTTCTGTAAAGAACAGCCGATTCCTCAAGATCGTGTGGGTCGTCCCACTGTCTGCAAGGCACTCGATTTCTCCACGTGACATACCTATCAAATAAGGTAGATACGTGAGAAAAAGATATAAAAATCGAAGGCAACAACCGAAGGCAACAATCGAAGGCAACGGTGTGCTTTGCAGAATTCCTGGCAGCCTGACCTTTGCTCACTAAAATGGTCATAACTCCTTCGTTAGGATGGATATCAATGAACCGCAAAAACCGTTGGAAACTAGACAGACGTAGCTTTCTAGTGATATGTGGTTTGCATTCTAGTTCATCTGGAGCTGTTCACAAAGCTCTTCGGAAGTTACTGTACCGAAAGCGGCAGATTCACTGTTTTCGTTTTTGAATGCCCTGAATTGCAGCTTGCTCGTATGCCAATGCCATAGGCCCTTGGCAACGTTCGGCAGCGCATTTCATCTACATATATGCCATTGCACTAAGCATTTGGCAACTTGGTAGTGCATGAGGAGCCACACACATGCCGGTGCACAGAGCACTCGGCAACAATTGTTGGCTGCACACTCTTTGGCGCCCATGGCGCACGATATGGGGCAGTAAGGAGGGGGGGCTCGGCAGCTCATCACTAGTGCACGGTACGAGGTGCACAGAGCTTCGGCAAATGCCACCCAGAGCTCGGCCCTGGTGCCTGGTGCTCGGCAGTCGGTGTCCTATGCACGGCCTCGAGTGTTCTGTGCTATGTAGCTCACTTAATGCTTGTCCTTGATGTAAGTGCACATCAATTGGTGATCAGTGCACATGCCCTTGTGTCCAATGCTAACATCTAGTGCTTAGTGCTCAACACTTCATACACAGTGCACGACAGATCATGTGTAGGACACACAAATCTTGTCAACATCTGGCACAAAAGTGATGGCATTCTTCACACAAAAACGAAGCAATTGGCATACATGGGCGGCAATTGACACACAATTGGCGCAAAAACGATCTAGGGGCAGTAAGTAGCGTACAGAGTAGCAACAGTCACATTGGGCGGCAACAGGCGCGTGACTGTCGGCAACCGGCAGCCAGGTGCACGTGTGCTCGGCAGCAGTGCACAGCAGCTCGGCAACCATGCCGGCAGCATGTGTAGTGCACGCAGCTCCTAGGCAGCGCTTAATAGCTGCTTGCCTTAGGCTCAAAACAGTGTTGCCATGCTTCTAAACTCCATTGGAGAGTCTTAGAGCGGCATACAATGGTCAAGTGCATCAGATATTGTCAAGTGTTTGTATAAACATATCGAACACAATAGTTAAGAACATCGAATTTATTATACGCATAATGGTTTACAACCAAAGGTCTGGAGAACATTCGAACTAATTATGGCATAAACATGCCTTATTACATATGCTTAAAAGGAAAAACAACAAACATGGAGGTAAAACTGTAGAAAAGCTGTCAAATTAGGATTACTAATATTAGTAGGAAACCTTGTAATTATGGGTATCCTTTTCCTTGTATGTTTAGAATAGCTCTCTAACTCTTGTATCACTATAAATACCCCTTGAGAGATGAATAAAATAACACAACATATTGAAACACAAATCCTTTGAACTTGCTACAACCTTTGGATCCTGAATTCCTACAACCCTCCTCCTGAGTAATAAGGAGGAGGGTTGTATCAGAGCAGGTTCAATCCTGCATCTGAAAACCACAAATCCGATGCATTGTTACTGAATCAAATACCATACCAAATCCAGCACCAGGGGGATATCCACCATCCCCGTACGGTGTCCCTCCGGCAGCTTCATACCCTCCTGCACCATACCCTCCATCTTCAGTATATCCACCACCTCCACAGAAACATTATCCCAGACCTTGTTTTGAACTTGGTGACACAGAAACATTATCCCAGACCTTGTTTTGAACTTGGTGATACAGAAACATTATCCTAGACCTTGTTTCAAACTTGGTATCAGAGCCCAAAACGATCTTGGGCGCCGCACCACCGATACACGCCGCACCATGACGGCTCCTCCGATTGTGATACAATCTGAAGGTTCTGGATTTAATGCCGGAATAACCCTGACTGAAACAAACTACGATGTATGGTCTCAGATGATGGAGATGCACATCGCTGGACGTGAGAAGATTCAATACATTCGTGGAATAAGTAAACAACCAAGAGAAGGAGAAGCAGATTATGACAAGTGGTATGCTGATAACCAAAAGGTCAAAGGATGGTTACTTATGTCCATGGTTCCTGAGATCCAGAAGCGCTACCTCAGATTGCGCACTGCCCGTGAAGTATGGAGTGCCCTTGAAAAGGCATTCTATGATGGTACTGATGAAGTACAAGTTTTTGACCTACATCAGAAAGTTTTTTCTGCAAAACAAAACGGAAAAAGCCTTTCTGCCTATTATGGCGAGTTGACAGAAATTTTCCAAGAATTGGATCATCGAGACAAGGTGATCATGAAAGATGCTGATGATATCGAGTTGTACCGGAAGTCCATTGAACGTCAGAGGGTGCATATTTTCCTGGCCGGATTGGATTCAGAGTTCGAGCAGATTCGCGGAGAAATTCTGCGGAACGCGTCCAGATCATAATGAGCTCAAATTTGGGTTCATCGAATCAAATTGCCGTTGGAAAAAATTCTGATTGGCCCATACCATACCAAGTGCCTACAGTAGGTCTTGGATCGCATACCCCAATTTCCAAAATGGGAATTGGACCACATGAATGTACCGATTTCCGATGTGGGAATTGGACTGAATGAATTTCACGTGTCAACCTAAAAAGTTAGGTTGCACGTGAGGGGGAGTGTTGAAGACGAAAGAATCTGGACAAGGCTGCCGTTGCTACTACAAAAGAAGAGCATCTAGACAATGTCTCCGCTAATGTAGCGCAGTCAAGACATTTTGACTCGGCAATGAAGTCGTTGAACATCTTGGCAATGAAGATAAAGAAGAGGGAGGGGCTGAAGAGCAAGTATGTAGGAAATCCTCTGAATTGGAGTGATCCTAACGTAGGAAGAAGTCTCACTGTTGCTTGTAGGGAAGATGGTGTGGACATGATGGCTGATGTCAAACAGATGGCTACAGCTGCTGCTGCCGCGGGACAAGAGATCTCATCCTGCAACCAACGTATAAGCAGAAGTTTTCTGAAGTCCTAGCGCCACTTCTGTCACCATTTAGACCTGCAATTGTCCGCAGACAAGTATATTTTCCTGATAGGCGACTAATTCAGTTTGATTGTGGTAAGTTGCAGCAGCTTGCAGTTTTGCTTAGGAAAATGAAGTCGGAAGGTCACAGAGCTTTGATATTCACTCAGATGACAAAGATGCTTGACGTCTTAGAGGCAGACGTTAATGCAACGGTTTAACACAAACCCAAATTTTTTTCCTTTTTCATATTGTCAACTCGTAGTGGAGGTGTTGGTATTAACCTTGTTGAGAGCAGATGAGGATAAAAGTAAAGTAGTTCCTCCTACCTCAATTGAACAGGCCAATGAAATGATTATAAAGGAGCTTCTTAGTCTACTGGAGCATGATAATGCAAAATACCCGCTTGATGAGAAAGCAGAAAAGCGGAAAAAGAAAGGTTCCAAGCACAGACTGAGTGGACCAGAGAAGAGGATGAGAAACTTCGACATCTTGCTAAGCTCATGCCTACGCAGTGGAGAACAATTGCCCCAATCGTTGGTCGTACTCCATCCCAATGCCGGGAGAGGTATGAGAAGTTTTTGGATGCAGCCTGTGTCAAGGATGAGAATTACGAACCAGGTGATGATCCTCGAAAGTTAAGGCCTGGAGAGATCGATCCCAATCCTGAGTCTAAGCCTGCTTGTCCGGATCCTGTTGATATGGATGAGGATGAGAAGGAAATGCTTTCTGAGGCGCGAGCTAGGTTAGCCAACACCAGGGGAAAGAAGGCCAAAAGAAAGGCTAGAGAGAAACAGCTGGAAGAGGCCAGAAGGCTTGCTTCTTTACAGAAAAGAAGAGAATTAAAGGCTGCTGGGATTGATACTAGGCAGAAGAAGAGGAAAAGGAGTTGAGGAAAAACTTGCAGTTGGGTTTAAGCAAGTTACCACAGCCCAAAAATGAGTACCAGATAGTCATGCAGCCAGTTCCAGAAGTTGACCTTGAGAACTCTTAAGGCAATTTATGGGCTGTGGACTACCCAAACCGCCACCGTACACATACGTCGACGACATGGCTGCCGCCGCAGTAGCACCACTGGAAGCACAACAGGTGGTCTCATCAGCATGACCGAACTAAACATGTGAAAGTTGACCATCACTTCATTAAGGAGAATCTTGATCGGAAAATTATTCGCTTTCCTTTTGTAACTTCAGAGGAACAGTTAGCAGATGTTCTTACTAAAGGAGTATCAAAAAAAAATTGTTTGACAGCTCAATTGACAAGTTGGGCATGATTGACATCCGCGCGCCCAACTTGAGGGGGATTGTAGAAAAGCTGTCAAATTAGGATTACTAATATTAGTAGGAAACCTTGTAATTATGGGTATCCTTTTCCTTGTATGTTTAGAATAGCTCTCTAACTCTTGTATCACTATAAATACCCCTTGAGGGATGAATGAAATAACACAACATATTGAAACACAAATCCTTTGAACTTGCTACAACCTTTGGATCCTTAATTCCTACAACCCTCCTCTTGAGTAATAAGGAGGAGGGTTGTATCAGAGCAGGTTCAATCCTGCATCTGAAAACCACAAATCCGATGCATTGTTACTGAATCAAATACCATACCAAATCCAGCACCAGGGGGATATCCACCATCCCCATACGGTGTCCCTCCGGTAGCTTCATACCCTCCTGCACCATACCCTCCATCTTCAGTATATCCACCACCTCCACAGAAACATTATCCCAGACCTTGTTTTGAACTTGGTGACACAGAAACATTATCCCAGACCTTGTTTTGAACTTGGTGATACAGAAACATTATCCCAGACCTTGTTTCAAACTAAAACAAACAAGAGCTCAACAACTTTAAAAGTCGGGTGCATCTAAGTCGGTTTGTTCCTGAAAATCCTCAACCGTAAGGTTGGCATTCAGCACTTTGTCCACTTCCACAGTGACATGACTCTCCATTGTTTCCTTATATTTCTTGTACGCAGCAATTATGTCGGCAGGTGCTCGGCATTGCTTTATCCAGTGGTCCTGTGATCCACAACGATAGCATATATTTGCCTTAGCATTTTTCTTGGCGAATTTCTGAACCGGCTTGGGAGCTCGGCCCCTAGGGGCGGGTGCATCATCCTTCTTCCGGATATTAGGTTGGCCCTTAGAGAGTTTAAAACCTCTAGTGCCTCTCCTAGTCCGGGTGCCTTTACCAGAGCCTTGCTCATGGTGATATGGTTCATAATGATCTCGTGCTCTATGTTTCGTGACTTTCCCGCCTCTGGCACTGTTGTAATTAGTCTCTGGAACAACGAGTGTCCCAACAGGCCGAGCAGTGTTTTTAGTCAAGATTTTACAATCCTTTTCCTCAGTTAGCAACAACGTCATAAGAGAGTCAAACGTTGGAGTAAGACCACTCTTATAGTCATGCCTATACTGTTTCATCAAAGTAGATGATGACCTGGGAAAAGTGAGCAATGTCTTCTCTATGAGATCATCCTCGGACTTCTCAACTCCACAAAAATGCAGACGAGCACGTAGTGCAAGCATGTCTGTCTGGTACTCCTCTACAGATTTGGAATCCATTAGCCTGATGGAAGCCCATTCAGCCTGCAGCTCTGGTAGAAGCGCAACATGAACATTACCAAATCTTGTCGCGAGCTTGTTCCATAGCTCCAGCGGATCGGCTACTTGCTGGTATTGCCACCTCAATGTGGAATCCAGGTGCCGACGGATAAACATAAGCGCCTTGGACTTTGTTTTGTTGTCCGGCAGCTCAACACCCTCTGCAAGGGGTTCCGTGGGAGGTTCGATGGTGGAGATATAGTCCTTGCCAATAAAAGTCTGCCTCATGTCGAGGACCCAGCGGTGATACTCACGGCCTTGGGCGTCCAGGGGATCAAACTGCAAGTGTTTGTCCATTGACTCTGCATACAAGAATTCAAGCAGTTAGTTCGAGACCAATTGGATTCGATGCTTAATTCTTAAATCAAACAGCCATGGATACCACACCATGCTGACCTAGAGAGGATATATAGTGCATATGTATATGTTTACAGCCGCGTGCACGTGCCAAGGCCCAACCTCGGCAGCAGTGCTCGGCAGGTGCACAGTAGGTGCACGTGTGGTGCCCGGTGGCAGCGTGCGCGTGCACAGGGCCAATCCCCGGCAACGGTGCTTGGCAGCAACCTATCCGGTGCACAGATGGTACCTGACAGCAGTGCACGTGCACAGGGTCAATCCCCGGCAGCAGTGCACGTCAGTGCACAGAAGGTGCGCATGCGCGCTGGCAGCAGCGTGCACCCGCGCACAGGGGCAGGCCCCGGCAGCGGTGCTCGGCAGTGCACAGCGGCAGTATGGCAGACATATGCAATCACTCCTCTAGGGTTTTATTTAACAAATTGTACCTGCAAAGACAAACGTCCCAAGCATAGAAGGGAGATGGAGAAGGGAGGAAATGACTTTATCCCCCCCGAGTTTAGTGAACTTTGAATGAGTTTAGGGTTTCGAAGTACATACATTTTTTGATAAATTCTCCAAATAAGCTTGGGATTCTTGTTTTTGATGCTTGAGCAGCAGCTGTGCGTAGCAAAAAAAAATCAGCGGTGCGCGGTAGTGCACGTCTGTGCGCAGTGGTGCACGCTGGTGTCCGGTAGGTGCGCGGCGGTGCGCGTTGGTGTTCGGTAGGTGCGCGGCGGTGCACAGGAAGGTGCACGTCGGTGCTCGCGGCAGTGCGCAGGTAAGGGCTGCCGAAAACAAATTTTTGTGTTTTGGGGTTTTTTTTTCGGTGGTGGGTTGGCCGATATTAGCTAGGGTTTTCTAGAGCAAAACGTGACTGATAACGTCTTGTAGAATATATGTGCTGATAGATAATGAATGGAATCGATCTCTCTTATTATGAATAGGGAGGAGCTCTTTATATAGAGACTCACTCTAAGTACAATGGCACAATCCTTTATGGATTGGGAATAAGTCCATAATGTAAACCTATTACAACTAGGGCACACGCATAAGGCCCATGGGCTAAGCCCATATACATGGCATAAGACCAAGTGCACACACGCACATGTTATATGTCCTACAACAGACCGGAATCACAAAATGCCTACTATTTACCATTATTTATTTATGTGAGACCCCGATAATTTTATTTAATTTTCCGACACATTTAGGGTTTAATTCCGATTACTTTTCAGTACGTCGTAAATTTTTGTCCAACGTTTTTACGTTAGGACCCACGTCGCCACATGCATGAAAGTATTTACGGAATATTTTCTGGCATTTCACGTATTTTTGTATAACTTTTACGATTTAATTTGACGTTCGGTTGTTTTTAAATGAGTTTTCGAAAAAGAATTTGGTTTGGTAAATTATTTTGAAAGTGTGATTGAATCGTGGCCGTTGATTCGATCGTCGAATTGTGGCCGTTGATTTCTTTTTAAAAACCCACTCTCCTTATCACCTTATCTCCTTATCCTCTTCCCATTTTCTCTCCACCTCTCCTTTTCTTCTTTCTTCTTTCTTTCTTTTCTCCTTCTCTTTCCTCTTCTGTTTCTTTCCTCTCGAAGCGGAAAGTCTCTCTCTCTCTCCCTCCTGCTCTCGACCCAACAGCCAGCCCCTCCCTCCATCCGTGCCCGTCGACGCTCACCGCCGCCACCATTTGCCTCGCCTTGCCCCGGTGACCTCGCACAGGCCACCAGCGACGCCCAGCAGAGAGGAGGACGACCCGAGAACACTGTGCGAGGGAGGTCGAGTCGATCCAGAGCATTTGAAGAGCAAGGAAGCTCCCAGGCGCCACCAGGAGCTGCCCAAGAGCGAGGAGGAAGGAGGAGGCCAGCGGAGCTCCGCCGGAGGAGGTCTGCCGGAAACACAGAGGAGGAAGCTTCAAGGTAAAAACTCGATCTTTTCTTCTGATTGTGGTGTTGTTGGATAGCCTAGGATGTGTAGAAGGAGGAAAAAGGAGCCTAGGGACTCGATTTGGCCGGAAAACAGACCTTTTCCGGCGACACAGTCGGTCGGAAACCGATGCGGTAAAAACCAGAGTTTTTACCGCGTCAGTTTCACTTTTACAGTTTTACCGAGAGGGTAAAGTTACCAAATTACCCCTGACAGATTTACTAATTACATTTACTATTTTTACCGTTTACCATTACTGTTTTACCTTTTACTATTTACTTTTTACTGTTGACTATTAGTATTCATCAGTTGACTTTCACCGTTGACTTTTACTATTCACTAGTTGACTTTTGACCTTTGACTTTTACTCTTCACTGGTTGACTGTTGACTGTTGACTTTTACTATTTCAATTTGACGTTTGACTTTTATCGTAGAACACTTACTTTTACGTTTTCGATCACTACGGTTAAATGTTTTAAAGGCTTTTGATTTACAAACATGGCAAAACGACGTAAGTACTGAATAAGAAATAATCATGAATTCTCGCCGGTTCGAAAATCGGAGTGTCAAATAAGTTAGACCCTAATGTCGGAAAGATAAATAAAGAATGTTTATCAAGTCATAATCGTAGATAGTAAATCCTCGAATTACATATACCTGACTGTCATTGTTATCTCACCCACAGACTCGGGAGCACATCGACGTTGGCTTCAGGAGGACCAGGAGTTGGAGCGCAACCAGCTGTATCAGCATATCAGGTAGTAGGGGGCACGCCTAATGGGTGAGCCGAAACCCTCCCGGGTTGGTGGCTTTTCTTTACTTACATATAAAAGTATAGCTGCATTGTTTTATTATATGACCACAGCATTTGGTGTGCGTGTGTGCGTTTGGATCAAAAGAGTAGTACCGTTGTCCTGATTACCGGTGCTTGGCCTGAGAGCAAAGGAACCTAGTATTTAGACTACACTTCCCACGGTGTAGATGACCGTGAACCTCCGGAGGGGCAATGCTCTGTTTATTTTAATTATACCACTTACGCTCGTCTCGCACAGAGTTAAGCGAGACGTAAGTGCGGTGTGCTGTTACGAGAGATTAGTTGGGCATTAGCTGTAAATGGACGCTCTCGCTACTATTCGTTTATAGACGCAAAGGTAATTGGCCCCTATTTGCTGTGAAGACAAACCCGGGATTTTCGGCCATGTGGATCCTGAGAGTTCTTTCTTGTGTGGTCAACATGTTTTACTCGAGCTTTGCGTGTGTGACTATTGCATATGTTTTTAAATGCCCTGGACGTATTTCTATACGTTTATGTACATATGTAAACTATATGTTTTCTCATGGGTTTTAAACCCTGACTTGGTTGGCTTTAGGCCCCATTTGGGTTAGCGAGGACGAGTTGCTCACCCCTACATCTTTTCAGGTCTTTAGCACCCATCTTTGGAGGAGCTGGACTAGGAGCTCGTGGTGCGACGTCGGTCATCGTGCACTTCTACTTTCGGGGACACCCTTCTGGTGTGGGCTCTATATCTTATGATTTCCGTATTTGGTGTTTTTAAATAATCTGTTGCTTGCTTTGAGACATCATTCGGGCTTGTTATTTCCGAGACCCTTTTCCTTTTATTATACTTGTCTCGGGTATTTTCATTTGCTACCTTCCGCTTGTAAAATAATTGTATGCTATTCTGCACATTTGTCATTTCATATTTGACTTTCATATCATCTGTGTGCTGGTTATTTCCTTTATAGCCTTGTGGTTTCGATCTGGAGGGTTATTAATACGTCCAATGACGTATTGATTTATCTCTAGACCGGGATCACGGCGGTTACCGTCGTGTAACGGGGCCGGAAATAGTCCCGGGATGCGACAATTTATATGGGGAGCCCTATCATCGAGGGGTAAATGTCTCAATGATCATATCTAACGGACAAATTTTAACGGTCGTCATAATGATCATATCTAACGGTCAAATTTTAATTTTTGTCTTTTAGTAATCGGAATCATAATATGCATACTAATGTTGTATAACTTGTTTATTAGGTTTTAAGCAAACGCACAGCTTTATAAATCAACTCTACATAGAAGCAAAATTATCAAAAAACTCGTGAAATATGATGTGTTCAGAATGGTGAAATACGACTACTATTCAAAAATCACGTAATTCGGGTAATGTCTGGGTGCCGATAGTGGCCGTCAACCCTATTTACAGTTATTATTCCTAATGGGGGCCCTATCGTCGAAAGGTAAATGTCCCAAAAATTTAATATGGACGGTTGCGTTTTATCTACGTTAGTGTTTTTGTATTGAAGGTTTGCCGAAAATACGTAAATAGAGGTAGATATGAGTGTTTCCGTGTGATAACTGACGATGGATCAAGGTTGACCGTTTCGATCGAGCCCTTTACTTTGTCGGATCCAGTTGAACTTTTAACAACAGACATCTTTCGTCATAATGATCATATCTGACTGTCGAATTTTAATTTTTGAGTTTTAGTCATTGGAATCACAATATGCATACTAATGTTGTATAACTTGTTTATTAGGTTTTAAGCAAATGCACAACTTTATGAACTAACTCTACATAGAAGCAAAATTATCAAAAAACTCGTGAAATAAGATGTGTTTGGAATGTTGAAATACGGCTATGGTTCAATAATCATGTAATTCGGGTAACGTCTGGGTGCCGATAGTGGCCGTTAACCCTATTAACCGTTATTATTCCCTATGAGAAGCCCTATCGTTAAAAGGTAAATGTCCCAAAATTTTTATATGGGCGGTTGCGTCCAAATTTTTTATCTACGTGAGTGTTTTTAGTGTAGAAGGTTTGCCAATAATACGTAATATAGAGGTAGATATGAGTGTTTCCATGTGATAACTAACGATAGATCAGGGTTGACTGTTTCGATCGAGCCCTTAACCTTGTCGGATCTAGTTGAATTTTTTACCACAGACATCTTTCGTCATAATGATCATATCTGACGGTTGAATTTTAATTTTTGTCCTTTTGTCATCGGAATCACAATATGTATACTAATGTTATATAACTTGTTTATTATGTTTTAAGCAAATGCACAACTTTATGAATCAACTCTACATAGAAGCAAAATTATCAAAAAAACTCGTGAAATAAGATGTCACTACCGGAACAACGACTTTACCCGACGAAATTTTTTCATCGGATAAACTCTAAAATTCGTCGGCTAAAGTCTTAGCCGACGAAACGTCGCCCGCTAAGAAGTAGTCTGGAAAAAGCCGTCGGCCAAGACTTTAGCCGACAAAATTACTGTTAATCGTCGGCTAAAGTCATTTATTTAGCCGACGAAGAAATTTTTCGTCGCTTAATTTCTGGGTTTTAGCCGACGAATTTTTGGACGTTAGATATTATTTTTATTTATTTATTTAATTTAACCTACGAATAACCTTAAAATTCGTCGGCTATAGTTATTATTTTTTTATTTTTTAAACTTTAGCTGATGAATTTTAGGGTAATTCGTCAGCTATATTTATTTTTTTTTTTTATTTTTTTTCTTTTTTAAACTTTAGCCGACGAATTTTAGGGTAATTCGTCGGCTATAGTTATTATTTTTTTTATTTTTTTTTTAATCTTAAGCCGACGAATTTTAATAAAATTTGTCGGCTATAGTTATTTTATTTTTTGCATATTTTTTTTCTTTTTTTCCTTGTATTTTTGATTAATTTTTTTTGCTTCTTTTTCGTTTCTACACCGGTGGTGGAGAAAGAAAAGAGGAGGAGAAAAGGAGGATAGGAGGAGAAGAGGAGGAGCAAGCCTAGGAGAAGGAGAGAGGAGCTACCTAGGGGAGGAGGAGAAGGCTAGGAGAGGGAGAGGAGAAGGAGAGGAGAATGATTTAGAGGAGAATGGAGATGGAAAAGGATTTACAGGAGGACGGAGGAGAAAAGAGGAGGAGAGGAGGTAGGATGAGGAGTACGTTGTTGCCGCCGGAGTAGGAGGAGGAGGAGGAGGAGAAAAATGAAAGATATAGAAAATTTTGAACTTTAGCCAACGAAATACCCTAATTTCGTCAGCTAAAGTTTAAAATTTTAGTCGGAAAAATTTCAAAAATTTCAAAATCCCCGCCAAAAAAATTGAACTTTAATTAACTTTAGCCGACGAATTTTAATAAATTTCGTCAGCAATAGTTATTTATTTACCTAACTATAGCCGACAAAATTAGGGTAATTCGTCGGCTATAGTTATTTATTTATTTTATTTATTTATCGGCTAGATGAAGTCTTTAAATTTATCGGATAAAGTTAAATTTTTTACCAGAGATATATTTCAACATATTGATGATATCTGACGGTCGTATTTTTGTTTATGAATTTTGTAGACCGAAATCACAACATGCCTAATATTTACCATTATTTATTTATTTATGTGGGGATCCCTATCATCGAAGGGTAAATGTCTCAATGATCATATCTAACGGTCAAATTTTAACGGTCGTCATAATGATCATATCTAACGGTCAAATTTTAAATTTTGACTTTTAGTAATCGGAATCATAATATGCATACTAATGTTGTATAACTTGTTTATTTGGTTTTAAGCAAACGCACAACATTATAAATTAACTCTTCATAGAAGCAAAATTATCAAAAAACTCGTGAAATATGATGTGTTCGGAATGGTGAAATACGACTACTATTCAAAAATCACGTAATTCGGGTAACGTCTGGGTGCCGATAGTGGCCGTTAACCCTATTTACTGTTATTATTCCCAATAAGGAGCCCTATCGTCGAAAGGTAAATGTTCTAAAATTTTTATAAGGACGGTTGCGTTTTATCTACGTGAGTGTTTTTGTATTGAAGGTTTGCCGAAAATACCTAATATAGAGGTAGATATGAGTGTTTCCGTGTGATAACTGACGATGGATCAAGGTTAACAGTTTCGATCGAGCCCTTAACTTTGTCGGATCCAGTTGAACTTTTAAACATAGACATCTTTCGTCATAATGATCATATCTGACGGTCGAATTTAAATTTTGACTTTTAGTCATCGGAATCAAAATATGCATACTAATGTTGTATAACTTGTTTATTAGGTTTTAAGCAAATGCACAACTTTATGAACTAACTCTCATAGAAGCAAAATTATCAAAAAACTCGTGAAATAAGATGTGTTCAAAATGGTGAAATACGGCTATAGTTCAATAATCATGTAATTAGGGTAACGTCTGGGTGCCAATAGTAGCGGTCAACCTTATTTACCGTTATTATTCCTTATGGGAAGCCCTATCGTCAGAAGGTAAATGTCCCAAAATTTTTATATGTGCGGTTGCGTCCAAAATTTTTATCTACGTGAGTGTTTTTAGTGTAGAAGGTTTGCCAAAAATACGTAATATAGAGGTAGATATGAGTGTTTCCATGTGATAACTAACGATAGATCAGGGTTGACTGTTTCGATCGAGCCCATAATCTTGTCGGATCTAGTTAAATTTTTTACCACAGACATCTTTCGTCATAAAGATAATATCTGACGGTTGAATTTTAATTTTTGTCTTTTTGTCATCGGAAACACAATATGTATACTAATGTTTTATAACTTGTTTATTATGTTTTAAGCAAATGCACAACTTTATGAATCAACTCTACATAAAAGCAAAATTATCAAAAAACTCGTGAAATAAGATGTCACTACCGGAACAACGACTTTACCCGACGAAATTTTTTCATCGGCTAAACTCTAAAATTCGTCGGCTAAGAAGTCGTCGGGAAAAAGCCGTCGGCCAAGACGTTAGCCGACGAAATAACTGTTAATCGTCGGCTAAAGTCATTTATTTAGCCGAAGAAGAAATTTTTCATCGCTTAATTTCTGGGCTTTAGCCGACGAATTTTTTGACCTTAGCTATTATTTTTATTTATTTATTTAACTTTAGCCTACGAATTACCCTAAAATTCGTCGGCTATAGTTATTATTTTTTTAATTTTTTTCTTTTTTAAACTTTAACCGACGAATTTTAGGGTAATTCGTCGGCTATAGTTATTTTTTTTTCTTTTTTAAACTTTAGCCGACGAATTTTAAAGTAATTCGTCGGCTATAGTTATTATTTTTTTAAAATTCGTCAGCTATAGTTATTATTTTTTCTTTTTTAAACTTTAGCCGACGAATTTTAATAAAATTTGTCGGCTATAGTTATTTTATTTTTTATATATTTTTTTTCTTTTTTTTCTTGTATTTTTGATTAATTTTTTTCACTTCTTTTTCATTTCTACACTGGAGGTGAGGAAAGAGAAGAGAAGGAGGAGAAAAGGAGCAAGGCTAGGAGGAGGAGAGAGGAGCTACCTAGGGGAGGAGGAGAAGGAGAATGATTTAGAGGAGAATGGAGAAGGAAAAGGATTTAGGGGGGGAAGGAGGTGGAGAAAAGAGGAGGAGAAGGAGGAGGAGAGGAGGAGAAGGAGGAGGAGAGGAGGTAGGATGAGGAGTACGTTGTTGCTACCGGAGTAGGAGGAGGAGGAGAAAAATGAAAGATATAGAAAATTTTGAACTTTAGCTGATGAAATACCCTAATTTCGTCGGCTAAAGTTTAAAATTTTAGTCGGAAAAATTTCAAAATCCCCTCCAAAAAAATTGAATTTTTAATTAACTTTAATCGACGAATTTTAATAAATTTTGTCGGCTATAGTTATTTATTTATTTTTATTTATTTAACCTTAGCCGACGAATTACCCTAATTTCGTCGGCTAAAACCCTAAACCATATACGTAGAAGCTTCAAACGAAAAAAGTCGTGAAATAAGATATGACCGGAATGGTGAAATACGTCTACTGTTGAAAAATCACGTAATTTCGGTAAAGTCTCGGTGCCGATAGTTACGTGTAACACAATTTTCCATTTTTTCTCCCTAGAGGTAGCCCTATCTCCGGTGTTTATTTTTCATAAAATTTTTATACCACTTGTTGCGTCTCATCGATTTGAAACTATTTTCAGTTGAAGGTCCAGGCAAAATACGTAATTTAGACGGTCAAATGACCGTTTCCGTGCGTTAAGGGGTTTGACTTACTGGATTGACCGTAAGGATCGAGCCCTTAACGTTGTCAGATTAAGTTGAATTTTTTCCTATAGACATATTTCAACATAATGATCATATCGGACGGTCATAATTTTTTTCTTAACTTTGATCATCGGAATCACAACATGTCTACTAATGTAGTATAACTTGTTACAAAGCTTTAAGTAAATGTTCCGTTTCTAAAACAAACTCTACGTAGAAACTTCAAACGTAAAAATGTCATGAAATAAGATATGAACGGACTGGTGAAATATGTCTACGGTTGAAAAATCATGTAATTCCGGAGGAGAAGAATTTAGAGGAGGAGGAGGAGAAGAATTTAGAGGAGGAGGAGGAGGAAGGAAGATGAAGAGGAGGAGGAGGAAGAGGAGGAGAAAAATGAAAGATATAGAAAATTTTGAACTTTAACCGACGAAATACCCTAATTTCGTCGGCTAAAGTTCAAAATTTTAGTCGAAAAAATTTCAAAATTTTTAAAATCCCAGCCAAAAATTTGAATTTTTAATTAACTTTAATAAATTTCGTAGGTAATAGTTATTTATTTTATTTATTTATTTAACTTTAGCCGACGAAATTAGGGTAATTCGTCGGCTATAGTTATTTATTTATTTTATTTATTTAACCTTAGCCGACGAATTATCCTAATTTCGTCGGCTATAGTTATTTATTTATTTTATTTATTTATTTATATATTTAAATTTAGCCGACGAATTACACTAATTTCGTCGGCTAAAACCCTAAACCCTATACGTAGAAGCTTCAAACGAAAAAAAGTCGTGAAATAAGATATGACCGGAATTGTGAAATACGTCTACTGTTGGAAAATCACTTAATTCCGGTAAAATCTCGGTGCTGATAGTTGCTGGTAACTCAATTTTCCATTCTTTCTCCCTAGCGGTAGCCCTATCTCCGGTGGTTATTTTTTATAAAAATTTTATACCACTGGTTGAGTCTCATCGATTTGAAACTATTTTCAGTTGAAGGTCAGGGCAAAATACGTAATTTAGACGGTCAAATGACCGTTTCTGTGCGATAAGGGGTTTGACTTACGGTCAATCCCGTAAGGATCAAGCCCTTAACGTTGTCAGATTAAGTTGAATTTTTTCCTACAGACATATTTCAACGTAATGATCATATCAGACGGTTGGAATTTTGTTTCTCAACTTTGATCATCGGAATCACAACATGCCTACTAATGTTGTATAACTTGTTTACTAAGCTTTAAGTAAATGTTCCGTTTCTAAAACAAACTCTATGTAGAAACTTCAAACGCAAAAAAGTCATGAAATAAGATATGACCGGAATGGTGAAATACGTCTACGATTGAAAAATCACGTAATTTCGGTAGTCTTGGTGCCGATAGTTGCGGTCAATATAATTTTGGTGTTTGACTTACGGGATTGACCGTCCGGATGAAGCCCTTAAATTTATCGGATCAAGTTGAATTTTTTACGATAGACATATTTCAGCATATTGATAATATCTGACGGTTGTATTTTTGTTTGTGAATTTTGATGACCAGAATCACAACATGCCTACTATTTACCATTATTTATCTATATGGGGAGCCCAATCATCGAGGGGTAAATGTCTCAAAATTTTTATATGGACAGTTGTGTCTCATTATGGTGAGTGTTTGTTGTGTTGAAGGTTCGATCAAAATACCTCATATATGTGTAGATATGGATATTTTCGTGTGTTAAGTGTTTAGAAAAACTTTATTTTGAAGCCTTAAACGAACTCGGATGGCGAAAAAAGCCTATATGTTATGGCATTAGCGATGAGTTTGACACGTAGGGTCATTCTGCTTCCAGTTTAGTATCACAATAGTCAATCGGACACAGAAATATCTGTAGTGCAATTTTGTAACTAAAAGTTATTTTAGCTGACGGAAAACCCTAATTTCGTCGGCTAAATTTTTCAAATTTCGTCGGCTAAAGTACACATACTATAGTTGACGAAAATTCTTTTCGTTGGATAAAATTTAACTATAGCCGACGAAAAAATTAGTTTAGCCGACGAAATTTTTTTTCGTCGGTTAAAATTCCACTTTAGCCGACGAAAATTTAACTTAGCCGACGAAATTTTTTTTCGTCGGCTAAAGTGGACTTTAGGCAACGGAAAAAAATTTTATCGCCTGTTTTTGGATATTTCTGGTAGTGAATGGTATTAAAATAATATAGGTTCTTAATAATGTCTTAGAGTTTTGACCTAGGCATAAATTCTCTTTTGAAAAGTTGAAATGGTCAATTTTCAACAAAAAATGTTGGAATGGAAAGTAGGGTAGCAAATGGGCATTTTTCCAAATTTAAAATAATTAAGAGAATGATGGTGAATTCACCTCTAAATTTTACTCCGACATTAACTTTCCTGTCAAGTCCTGCTTATGATGTCTTTGTTCACTGGTACTGATGACTGAAAATGGGATCTTACCCCTAAGGTTGTATGCTTTCATATGGTCTCAGTTGTGGAAAGATTGGTGCTCGTAGATGCAGAAAATAAGTCATTGTGATACAATTTTCCCCCAATGCAAGAATTCATCTGAAGCATCTCGGGAGTCGGGAGTCGATTCCTCATACATGAACCGTCGAAGCATCTTAAGCAAGCTACGCGGTTTAACGTACGCGGTTTATTAGAATTTCAGTGAAGTTTGTTATGCAAGTTCCAGTAGTGAGCAGCATAGCAATTCCTTGCGGCCAGAGATATACCAGCAGGTGGCAATCAAAACTGAGCTTAATTCTTGGGACCTGTCAAACCTTGCGATTTAAACGCGGTTACTGATCCGCTTGAAGTCAAGTTTATATCAAACTTCCACTAAACCTCCTAGCAATTGCATGCTGCCAGAGCTACAATATATCCGGAGTTTGGATTTGTTTCTGGGTTTGTAAATGGTCGAGTAGATAGAACTCGCTGTACGTACTCTCGCTATTTATCATCTTTACGTCATTAGTTTAGTAATTTAGTATTATCAATAGAAAATTTTATCAAACAATTTCTTAGCTAGATTGAACGTATGGCTGTGATCAACGATGGAACAATTCTTCATCAGTCGACCGACGACTGGTTTTGTAGTCAAATATATCTTCTCAGTCAAGGAAATTACTTAGATGCATGAAAGAAAGCGGGCACCATTTGCAATGAAGCAATTGTTCAAGAAATCATACATGTATATTCTGTATTACAACCGGGCAGCATTGCATAATTTGCATTGGACAGTTGAAAACCAAAAACACTGACCTTATCTCTTGAAAGCTGGTTGTTATGAAAGTTTGGTTTCATAAATAAAACTCGTTTTATAGTAAACGAAAAATTGAGATTTCTATGTATTAGGGTTAATCAGCATAGTAAAGTTCCCCTCAAGTTCCGGTCCTGAACTAATCCCCCTGTTACAAGCAACCCCGCGCCCTCAACTATAAATATCGGATATCCTCAAAGCCAATATCCTCAAGAGTTAAGTCGACATTTGCAAAATCACATACCTAAATAGTTATAGAGTTAGCTTGTAGTTAAGCATGCCTTCAACTAAGGACATGTTTGGGAAGGGCTCGACTGTACAAGGAGGTCCGACAACCGGTATTGTCTCTTCACCTCCATCTGCTCAACAGGTTCGGGGCCGACCACAAAAGAAAACCAGCAGGCATGTCAAATACTAAGCCATGGCCAGGTCCTTAGAAGTCTTCGGGTCTCTGTTGCCAGTTCTTAATTAGTTAATTAGCCTGTTACTTCTATCATATATGTGTTTGCGTGTCTATATATTTAAACAGATTCAATTCGTGTTTATAAACTTTATATATAAATCATTCATTCTTTGTACACATTTCGATTCATTTCAAATATCCCAGTGTGTAATAGATAGAAGAAATACAATAAGGTTATTATTTCATTTTGTTCATGATCTACCTTGTTTTTACTTCATTTCAAGTATGATTGGGATCTATGCATGCCCCTTATAATTTGTTTCACTATGACCTCTGTAAGTGGCATCCACCAAGAGCAAGAGGAAAAACCATGGAAACATATGGTTCTAAATGTTGTAAATTAGGGTTTGAGAATTAATTAATCCATACATATGGAGGCTGACTGTGACGGAATGGATTTTATTCCATTTGGACCATTAGTGTCTATTTTATGTGATTCTGTCTCCACTATTGTTGACATTTAGTTTAGGGTCGTCATCATGACGTTTATCCAAATTGGTGACGTTGTGCAAGTTTGGATGAATTGCGTACCCGGTGCCGGTGTACAACACTGCTTTGCATTTTTTGGCATGAAATTTCTTAGGACATGCAACCTGTGATTTTTGAATGTTCATGGAATGGCATTGACATGTAACTCAATACCATTATTCTACTCTACCAACTCAAATATGTATGACAAATGTTAAAAACTATTCCCTGAAAACAGAACTCAAAGTGTATCATATGATCAAAAAGTTTCAAGAGACGTGTACAACATATATAGGAAATTCAAATTAATTATGATGATTTTGCTAGATCATGAGACAGAAGCATGAGCATGCCACCGGCGGTGGCTTTCGGAGACCCAAACATATAGCTTAGTTTGGTCTCTGTCCTAATTTTGAGCGGTCGCCGCTGGTTTCAGTGTGTCAATGGTGACGGTGCTGCAGGGCAGGCTTGACATTCCAATTGAAGAGGATTGTTATGTGTAACTTCAATGATGCATGAGTTCAAATGTTATATTACTAGACTAGACGTCGACGAAAGAAAAGTCATGCAACAAATCTATGTATTCCCCAGTGGTTGGGAACTTACCCTTGAAGCGATCGAGACCTGTTCAAACAAAAGGCTAGCATACGTGTAAGTAGTAAATCTTATCGCGGGTTTTTTACGGTAATGGTGCTCAGCATCCTGGGTCCTTGTGTTCATCTTGGTCTGAAGAGGTGGCGACCAACTGAAACAAACAAATCAGAAACCACTGAAATTTTGGATGCTTTACAGACTTATCTGTCAAATAATTAACCTTCGCGTCTTTAACAAACGATTTGTGATAACACGACTTTGTTTCTATCTATATCTGTCCGGTTAATTTTTAGATTCTCTGTAGATAGAAATTGTTGATCCACGTACGTGTAGATTTTATTTAATTACTATTGTATTTGAATTCAACAATTTCCTACTCGGCTTGCTACTAGGATTTGATCACGATGCGCTTGTAATTTATGTGCAGGTTTGGATAACATTGGTCAATCTTCAAGGTTTGAAGAATACAATCGTAAACCTGAATCTGAAAGAGGAAATGAATGAGAAATACAAAGCGTGCAAATTCATATTCACCATCCTAAAAGACACAAAATTAGTTCTAATATTATATTTAGAGAAAAATTCAACAAGAATCTATAAACTATTATGTCAGGACCAACGTTATACTTATAAAAACTATACATTTGATACCCACTCCCATATTGCTATCAGTTTGTTTGATGAGGTGACAAGCTAGGGGATCTCAAACAAAAGATAAAATGACAAAAACAATGTTCAGCAGATTTTATTTCCTAAATGATATTTCTCTTATTTTTTGAGAAAATCTCAAATTACTAACTTTTTTTAAGATAAATCCATACATATTTTTCCTTTCATTTTACACTCACTCCACGTAAACAAACTTTTTATATAGAGCATATGTCTATAATTTATTTTTTTTTTTTCATTTTTCGGTTTTCAAATTTGCCTTTCAGACGGTAGAAAACTAAATTTGGTATCTTTCTTAATTTTAGGTATAGGAGCTATAGGGTTTAGGGTATAAGGTTTAGAATTTCTTTATTTTACTTTAATAATCAGATATCTTATTTATATTATATTATACCTTATGTATTATAATTAATATATTTTAAATGTCTATCCGAAATGAATTTTAGCTTGAATTTTATTTAAAACCGTATATGAAAATCTTCCCTTTTCCCCATTTTTTCCTCAATTGTTTCCATCCATTTTTCTTGTGTCCCTTGATCATACCTGCTGATTTTACTCTTGCATTTCAACCATATCCATCAAGATCAGTATACATTCAGATATTTTTCCAAACTGGTTAAGATCAACCTAAAAACTAATTCTTGCCTTTAAAAACTGATTCCTCAATTCGTCCGCTAAAGTTTTTTTTTTATTTTTTAAACTTTAGCCGACGAATTTTAGGATAATTCGTCGGCTATAGTTATTTTTTTTTTCTTTTTTTTTTTAATTTTAGCAGAAGAATTTTAATATCTAAGAGGAGGAGAGAGAGGCTAGGGGATGGGGAGAAGGTTAGGAGAGGGAGAGGAGGAAGGTGAGTTTAGAGTTTAGGAGGAGGAAGGTGAGTTTTGGTCCAAATCCGAAAAATTATCGTAGTATTGAGGATTTTGGATTATTTGTGGCTTGCTTGGTGATCAAGTTTGAGCAATATTGAAGAATATTTCATTATGGAATGATGTGGACGTGATAATTGAATTGCCTTAGTAATTAATGTATATATATAGCTTGGTGCATAATATATATCATAGGAATGTTACTATCCTTAATGGGGTTAAAGGAGACATACGTCCAGATTCATGCAAGTTATAATTGTGATGACTTAAGGATTCATTCCTTGATGGTATTTGATTACATATATATGATACATGGTTAGAGCATATATTGGAGCAATTATATTGTCAAGATGGTGGATATATCTAACTATTGAAGAGTTAGATTTAAGGTGGATTTCTTCATCTATCTTAATTATACATGGACTGATTTTTGCGGTCTAAGTAATTATAAATATTTTCTTTCCATTTAAGGTCATGCTTGGCGAAGATTTGCAGTTGCTTAAGGATCTAATCTTCAAGAGATTTGATATGCCTTGATCCGCAAGTAAGAATAAACCCTAGTGTTCAATATATAAAGGGATCAAGGTGTATGATTCAAAGACATCTCCAATCAAATCAAATACAAACCTTTGCACACTACAAATCCAGTCTCCCTCAGCTCACATCTACCAAAAAGATTCATTGGGTCTTTTTATCTCACCAAAGCCCTATCCGTAGGTATTACCCGCTGCTACTCAATAAAGCCACTACCAGAATAAGTATCATAGCCAACGAAAAAAAATTAACAGGCCGACGAAAAAAAGTTTCGTCGGCTAAGAGAAATTTTCGTCGGTTAAAGTGGACTTTTAGCCGACGAAATGTTGTGTCGTCGGCTAAAATAGTTTTTTTCGTCGGCTTTAATTAGTCTGTGAACTATAGCCGACGAAATTTTTAAAGTTTAGCCGACGATGTATATAATTTCGTCGGCTAAAAGTCTTTATATTTCCAGATCTAGACAGCAGCTCATGTGAAAGAAAAAACGGGAGAAAAAGTTTTGGGGTTGGTGAAATTGTTGGGTGTTGTCGAAATCTGTCCGAAATTAGTTTATGGCGCTATATATAGGTAGGTATATGTGTATATATCTTGTTTTTGAGTTGATTTAAGAGTTTTATTTTCCTTATGCATTGATTTTGAGTTTTAATTAGAGTTGATTAATTATATTGTATTTTGAGTGTGATTGAGTTGATCGATTTGGGTTTGATAATTTATATGAAGTTGTTGTTATATATATGTGTATATATATATATTAATTTGATTATATTAATTAATTAGTAATTATTATATATATGCATGTATATATATATTAATTAATTGTACGTTAACTGCAGATATAATATATATTGAATGATTCGTAAATTTAATTAATTAGCGTTTATACATATATATTATGTTATCTTCTCAAGATATGGATAAGAGTTGGATTTCGCTTCCGAAATGGGACAAAAGATATGCTAAACGAGTTGTTAGTTTTATTGAATATGTGATGAATAATGCTAAAGGGAATACAATTTTCTATTGTCCGTGCATTAAATGTCATTGTCGCAGCGATATGCAACGATTTGCAATTGACAAGGTTTGGCAGCACCTTAAAAAGTAATGGGTTTTTGGAGAAGTACACATGTTGGATATATCACGGTGAAACATCATCAGGGGGTCCGCATGATCATGGGCAATTTTCTGAGACGGACAGTACATCCAACGATCTAACAACGGCCTTCATCAACGATATGTTTCCTTATGAGAGGGGTGTATGTTCTGAAGGACCGTATATGTCTGAGCCAGTGCAGCCCTTCCCTAGAGTTGTCAACACTGCTGGTATTGACAGGTACAACAAACTACTTGCTTTCCAACAGACCCCTGTGTACCCCGGTTGTCAGAAAACGGTTCTTGAAAGTGTGATGGACGTTATGAAGATTAAAGTTGAGACAAAATCGACTGTGAAGGCTGTTGATGAGTATCTACAGTACACTGCTTCGATGCTGCCCCACGGTCATCGTCTTCCTACCACTCATCATAAGGTCCAATGTATACTGAAAGATCTTGGGTTTTCCTACATCAAGATCCATGCATGCAGATATGATTGTGTTCTTTTCTGGGGTAAAGATCTAGAAGGGAATGACCTTGGTGACCTTGACACATGTCCAGTATGTCAGAGTGACAGGTATAAGTTGACTTCTGCAGGCAATAGGAAACCTATGAAGGTACTTCGGTATTTCTCGTTGAGGGATAGGCTGGAACGGTTGTACATGTCATCACACACGGCCAAATCTATGAGATGGCACGCTGATAGGGAATTGCACGGCGAAGATACCCTTATACACCCTGCTGACGGGGAGGCCTGGAAGCATATAGATAGGGAGTTTCCTCATTTTACGTCAGAGATCCGAAATGTGAGGCTCGGACTCTCATCCGACGGGTTCAATCCTTTTGGCAACATGAGTCTTCAATACAGTGTATGACCGGTGATTTTGGTACCATACAATCTTCCTCCATGGATGTGCATGAAGAAGGAATACAATATGTTGAGTTTGTTGATTCCGAGACCCGGTTATCCAGGGAAGTGTCTCGATGTGTATTTGAGACCCTTATGTTGAAGAGCTTAAGTTTTTTTAGGACGTTGGTCATCCTACTTATGATAAGTTCATGCACGAGATGTTCCAGATGCATGCTATGGTTGTTGATACCATTAGTGATTTTCCTACTCGTGGGATGTTGTCGGGCAACGTTGTTAGGGGATACAAGGCTTGTCCAGAGTGCCTAAACGATGAGGGGAGCAGTAGTCATTGCAACAAGATATGTAGATTGGGTCACCGTACTCTCCTTCCATATGATCACGAATGGCGGTTCGATAACAAGGCATTTGATGAGACTATAGAACTTGGTGCGCCTCCTAGAAGATGGAAGGGGAAAGAAATTTTAGCAGTGCTTAATGAGTATGATTTTGGGCAGCTCAGCAATCATCCCAATATAGTGGCGGCAATACCTGACAGACCCGACAGGTATAAATTTTGGACACATAAGAGCATATTCTGGGAACTCTCATACTGGAGTAAGTTGTTGATCAGGCAATACCTAGATGTGATGCACATAGAAAAGAATGTGTGTGACAGTGTGGTGGGAACCGTGCTGAACTTGGAGGGAAAGACGAAAGACGGTCCGAAGGCACGCATTGATCTTAAAAAAATGGAGATACGAAAACATTTGTGGTTGAAAGAAGGGAAGAAAAAAATGCCTCAGGCTCCGTACACCGTGAAGCCTGACCAGAAGAACGTAATTTTCAGGTAGTTGAGTTCTGTGAAGCATCCTTCAGGCTACGCAGGAAATATAGCCCGATGTGTAAACATTCGGGACAATAAAATGTACGGGTTAAAGAGTCATGACTGTCATATTCTGCTACAACGTCTCTTCCTTATTTTCATTCGACCGTTCCTTCCCCGTCAGGTGGTGGAGCCGTTAGTAGCGTTGTCAAGATTCTTCCAGAAGTTATGCACAAGGGATGTGACAAAATCTGATCTACGGGAAATGCAACAGGACATTATTTATATCATGTATAAATCTGATCTCCGGGTTACGAAGATGACCCGTTTGTTTTTGCGACATAGGTGAAACAAGTGTTTTATCTTGATGACCTTGTTAAGGGTGACGCGTGGAAAGTCGTCAATCTTGTGTACCCTCGAAACATTTACCGGGCGGCTACACTTGGAGAGACCGAAGACGAGGAAGAAGATGTTGCGTATCAAGAACACAGTGCAATAGGTATTCCTGACTCCTCTACAATTCGCCTTAATAATTTTAAAGCGGGTCGTTCGGTTCGAATTCGTGATTTAGACGCTCGGCTTATTGATGTGGATCCAAATCAAGAAACAGACGACGACTCTTGTGATGTAGAAATGCATAGATTGCCAGAAATTAATTCTGACACCGAAGAAGACTCATCGGATAATTCTGATTACGAGCCTTCTTAGTTTGAATTTGTAATACAATTTGATGTGTTTTATATGGTACAAGCCGTTGAATTCATAATGTATCTTAATGTTGGTTATATATGCAGGAAATTGGTATGGCTACGGTTAAACCACCTGTTTTTTTATCTATTTGACAGTTTTAGCCGACGAAATACAACATATTTCGTCAGCTAAAAGTATCTTAGCCGACGAGATGTGTTGTTTTTCGTCGGCTAAAACCTTCTTAGCCTACGAAATATGTTGTATTTCGTCGGCTAAAACTTTCTTAGCCGACGAATAACCTAATTATCCGTCGGCTTAACTATAAACCCTAACCCCTAAACCCTATAATATAGCCGACGAATACCCTAATTATTCGTCGGCTAAAGTTAAATGAATAAAATAAACATTTATACTGCTAGTTGCGTCTCCTCGATATAAAACTATTTGTAGTTGAAGGTCCGGACAGAATACGTAATTTAGGCGGCCAAATCACCGTTTGTTTGTGTTTAAGGGTTTGACTAACGGGATTGACCATGCGGATCAAGCCCTTAAGTTTGTCCGATGATGCTGAAAATTTACCCCCTCACATGTTTCAACATAATGATGATATCTGACGGTCGGTTTTTCGTTTCACAAGATGGATTGTCACAATAAAAATATGTCTACTAATGTTGTATAACTAATTTACCAAGTGTTAAGTAAATGTTCCGTTTTAAAAATAAACTATACGTAGAAGCTTCAAAAGAAAAAAGTCGTGAGATAAGATATCACCGGAACGATGAAATATGTCTATGGTTGAAAAATCACGTAATTCCGATAAGTTTCGGTGCCAATACTTGCGGTCATTGCATTTTTTCTATTCGTTCTCCATAGAGGACGCCCTATCTCCGACGGTTATTTTTCTTATAACTTTTATACCACTAGTTGCGTCTCCTCGATATGAAACTATTTGTAGTTGAAGGTCCGGACAAAATACGTAATTTAGGCGGCCAAATCACCATTTGTTTGTGTTTAGGAGTTTGACTAACGGGATTGACCGTGCAGATCGAGCCCTTAAGTTTGTCCGATGATGCTGAAAATTTACCCTCACACATGTTTCAACATAATGATGATATCTAATGGTCGGTTTTTCGTTTCACAAGATAAAACATATAAATTGTACATGAACTTACTAAATAATTATAAAATGTACTTTAGCCGACGAAATTACTAAACATTCGTAGTAATTTTGTCGGCTAAAAGTGGGTCTATAGCCGACAAATTTTTTTAGTAATTTCGTCGGCTATAGTAACACTTTAGCCGACGAATTTAAAGTTTTTTCGTCGGCTAAAGTTGGACTATAGCCGACGAATTTTTTATTTCGTCGGCTATACTTCTTCCTATATATTCGGACCCAGTCGACAGAACCCTGTTTTCTCCTCATTTTCCTTCTCGGCCGCACGGTTTCTCCCACTCCTCTCGATTTTCTTTCACTTTTTTCGACGAATTCCGACCTCCACTCCGCCTCCCCCATCTTCCAAACAAATAAGGTATGCAATTTCATGTTTATATTGTATTATAGAACTATTTTCAATTTTTTTCAATATATTGAATTATATTAAATTATTTCAATTAATTGGTATAATTTAATATATTTGGGTATATTAAGTAAATTAGTGATTTTTAATATATTTGGGTGTATTTACTGAATTTGGTATATTTAGTAAATTGGGTGTATTTGGTATATTAAGTAAATTGGAATTTTTTAATATATTTGAGTATATTTAGTCAATTTTGTATATTTATAGTATATTTAGTCAATTTGGTATATTTAGTAAATTGGGTGTATAAAGTAAATTGGAAATTTTTAATATATTTGGGTATATTAAAATATTGAATGGTATATTTAATATATTTGGGTATATTAAAATATTAATTGGTATATTAAATTAATTTGTGATAATGTTGTTCATTTTTTATAATGTTATATATTTAACAAAATATTAATTATATTATTTAGGATGAAATGATTATTTAGTAAATCGAAGAGTTCGAAGGGCCAAAGGGGTGAATCGTCTGAGGGAACGTCTAGCAACCCTCGGGGTTCGTTTCAGGGCTCAATGACGGCCCGACGGGCGTCTCTTCTAGAGCCGACAAAGCGACAGCTGGGGGCCACACATTCCTCCAGGCAGCCGGATGCCGCTCCCTCCTCTAGGCAGCCTAGCGCCCCTCGCTCCTCCAGCCAGCCGGACGCCCCTCGCTCCTCCAGACAACCTAGCATCCCTCACTCCTCGAGGCAGTTGTGGCCTCCGACTCAGGCGGAGGTGTCTGCACCACGTATGCTTGAGATACACAGGGCACCGGCCCCGAGCCCTACTGCATCGGAGGGTGGGTCTTCCGGGGTACAGATGTCGCCGCCTCTTCTCTACCTTCCGCGCTTGATACCGGCATTACCTGCAGTCGATGACTCAGGGGCGCCGATTTATCCACTACCCCCGCATGTGACCCCATCAGCAGTGTACCTGTTCGTGCCGTTTGATACAGATTTAATTTTTGCGAGGGTATCATCATCGGCGACAGAGTCGGAGTCCGTCGCATCCGCCCCAACGCCCTCAGGTAATGATTATATAAGTAATTTGTTATGTTATAATGTTATAATAAAAATAATTTATTAATAATCAATTTATGATAGGCACCGTCGAAGCCAAGCCGACAAGAAAGAAGAGAGGTCCCGTCACAGGGAAAGCTCTCGAGAAGACAGTGAGTACCTCGAGAAGGATCGTCATTGATACTGACGGGGATGGGAACATAGTATCGGGCGGCAAGACGAGGATGTACTCTGGTCGTGTGGGAGCGCTTATTAAGGATAGAGTCCCTATGTTGTGGTCAGACTGGGGCGAGGTCCCACAGGAGGTTAAGGACATGGTCCACAACGCAATGTCGGTAAGTATAACAAAATTCACATTTAACTTTATTTATTACATTGTAGATTTATGAACGTCTAAACTAATAAATGTTTTAATGCAGGTGTGGTTTGACGTTCCCCAGTACCTGAGGAACACCTGGGCGGACGTTGTGCATGGGGAAAGGTACATTGCAAAGTTAATAACAAAAGAAAATTATGTATAATTAATAATATTTATAATTTTTTGGCGTATTACAGGTACAAGGAGTGGAAGAACGAGTTACAGACCCACTGGACTACGCATGGGAATGAACATTCTGGCACCCCCCTTGAGTTCCAGTTCAGGAAATACGAGTGGCGTTGTCTTCTAATATCGGAATTCAACAACCCACATAAACAGGTAATTAAAAATAATAATTTATTATATTGAATTATATTTAATACGTTTTAAAATATTTACTAATTTGATTCCTTTGTAGGCCGTTTCCCGGGCGAACGCTCAGAACTGGCAACGCAACACAAGGAACCATCATGCCGTTCTAGACCGTTCGCATCGTTGATGGAGGAGGCGGCCATGGAACATCCAGAGGTCAACCGGTACGTCTATACGTACGAGAAGGCATATCCTGACGCCCAGGATGATATTGTAAGTCATTTTACGTTTTAAAATTTAGTAAATTATATTTATATATATATTTTAAAATGTTAATTAATTATTTTTTCCTATCAAATTAGGCGAGGGTGAGGCAGGCTAGTGACGAGGTGATGACTGTTATAGTTAAGGGACATGGCCTGACACGCAAGAGGAAGACATGTCCGAAGCCATGTCCCGGATCGACACTTCGGATCTCAGCGTTGGGGCGAGGATCATGGGCACAGCATTCCCACCGCGAGGAAATAACTTCTACTGTCGGGGTCTAGGAAAGAATGACGAGGGGGTACTGAAGACCACTCCCGAATTTCAAAAAAATGAGCCTCGACCAGCAGCAGAACGACTCAGCTTGAGGCGGAAGTTCAGATGTTACGGGAACAGCAAGCCGCCCAGACAGCATATACTGCCGCTGTACAGGCCGCCCAGACAGCATATACTGCCGCTTTACAGGAGTATAATGCTACAGTATATGCCACCCAGCAGGCACAGCAGCAGCAGATGTTCCAGTACATGCAAGATTTTTCAGCTGCACAGCTTCAGAGACTTCCGCTTCCGCCCATGCCCACGCCTATTCCCTTACCTCAACTGCCGCAACCTCCCCAGCAACCTCATCCTGACGCAGATATTGATTTAGACGAAATCGACTTTATTTAGTTTTTTAGGTTTATGAACAATTATTTATTTACTTTTTTAGGTTTATGAACAATTTATAAATTCAAAATTTAATGCAAAATGTTTATGTTACTTTTGATGGTGTTTGTTGTTGGTTATGAAATTGTTTGTTTGTGTAATTTGCAGCTTGCTTGGATGGTAATTTAGAAATTTTGTAATTTTTTTAGTATAAAAAGTACTATAGCCGACGAAATTTACCATATTTCGTCGGCTATAGTAGTTTTTTTTTCCACAACGTTTAGCCGACGAAATATGGTAAATTTCGTCGGCTATAGTACTTTTTAAGCCGACGAAGTCTACAAAATTTGTCGGTTTTTCTCCATTTAATTTTCAATTTTAAAAATATTTAGCCGACGAAATATAGTTCATTCGTGGGCTAAAGTCTTTTACGTTGGCCGACGAAATATTAATATTTCGTCGGCCAAAGTCTTATGTATAAACCGACGAAATATTGATATTTCGTCGGCTAAAGTAAGACTTTGGCCGACGAATTTTTTTATATTATGTCGTCGGCTAAGTGTTAAACTTAGCCGACGACGTATTTTATTTCGTCGGCTATAACTTTAACCGACGAGTTATGGCCGACGACTTCTTAGCCGACGACACGTCGTCGGCTATGAGCTTAGCCGACGAATTTGATGAACAGGCCGACGAAAATGTTTCGTCGGCAATGATACTTATCCTGGTAGTGAGCCTTATCCATAGGCATTCCCCGCTGCTACTCGCCAAGCCTTATCCATGAGCGAATAGTCCACCATCGCTTCATAAAGACCGATCCGTCGACAAATACTCGCAAAATCATTGTTTTGGTGAAATAACCTTAGCAAATATCTCAAGTTTGTCAAGGAACTCTTTGGCGAACGACCTGCAATCCTGGTTTATAGCTCTGCTCAACCACACCTGTCTGAGTAGGAAACATCCGCTTCGCGAGAAGAGGAGAAAAATCATAGTTGCTCCTCAACTAGGTCTATGAAGCACCTAAGTGCCGGCCTAACCAGCGCTTGTACGACAGTTGTTTTAGAAGAAATCAGAAGGCGAACAAGCATCAAGATCAATGTTGTACCTGACCCTTTGGTACTAACATGCCTCAAGCCTGGTTGTTCGAAGAAAATCTATTTTCACCCCGAACAGAGATATAGAGATTGGAAAACTCACACCATCCAGACTCGCGGCATATCCATAACATCTTCGTCGTCACCATGTCGGAGGTTCTCACTTCTAATCTTTGATAAAGGTCAAATTTTGAGTTTGTGAGGGATTATGTATGTTTTGGATATCGACCATATATGAAGGAAAATGAGTATGAACAATAACTTATAAATACAAATAATTATTTATTTTGATTTTCTTAGATCCATAAGAAGTTTTTGCTAAAACATTATTAACTATAAATAATGATTATATGATTCATATAATTCAATAGATTGTTGATGAATTGAAGAAAACAAATGATCGATAGAAAATGTGAATTATTTTTCATTTGTTATTGTTTTGGTATACTATGATATCAACTCTCGACTAACTTCAATTTTCAAATAGAAACGGGTCTGGTCCGTCCCACTAATGGGTCTGGCCTGACCTAAGCACGACCCAACATGTTATGGGCTTAGACCGTGGGCCAGGTTAGACCTGAGATTTAAGTAAATGGAGCGGACCAACCTTGAGCCTGTTAAGACGTGGATCGCTTTAGGCCAGCCCAAGCACGGCCTAAAACCCGATTAAATGGGTTGGGCCGATCCATTTGCCACCTCTACCCTCGACTATAAATATCTCACATCGGGGAGCATAGTTCTTTAACTCCCTCCAAAGCCAATATCCTCCTCAAGACTTAAGACACAGGCAAAATCACATACCTAAATAGTTTTAGAACTTCAGCATACCTTCCGCTAAGGATATGTTTTGGAAGGGTTGTACAAAGTGGTTTGACAGCCAGTACTGTTTGTTGTCCTTCATCTGTGCAACATGTGTTTACACCTGAAAATTAATAATTTACTAAACAGTAAATGTTTAAGTGAATATTAGTTAAATCATAAACTGTGTCATACCAACGAGCCTAAAATATTATGTTTACAGATGATAGCCAATAAGATCATGTGAACTAACTTTGATTTCCTGCGGAGTATATGCAGCAAAACGAAGTTTGCATGCGAAGAGTATTAGTTGGACTCCGCCGCATAGTTAAATGGGTAAGGTCAAGCGAATCTCATGCGAAGTGAAGGACTAAGGGGGTGCAAAGTTCATCAATGCTACGTGTACGTACTGTATGTGCATGCGAAACCTATGGTTACACACGAAGGAGATAATTATCCTTGATTGGTTCTGTATATGCATGAGAGAGTACGTACTCATCAAATAATCTTTTGCCTTGGTTATAGCTGCAAGCGAGAGTAGAGTCCACGTGCTAAAAGCAACAGAGGCATGAAAGGGAGAACTTTTTGTGGAAGAATGAGTACAGGATGTGGCCAATCATATTATTGAAAGAAGGATATCAATTACTCTCATATCAATTATCCTTAATTGCTAGTAGACTATGTGGTTGTACGTACACATCAACGAGTTTGCATGCATTGGTTAGGGATAAAACCTTAATCGGATGAACATGAATACGTGCGCATCAAGCAGTACATATTCAATTGGCTTCCTAAAACTCTGGCGAAGCAATGCAAAAATTCACACCGCCAACTCTTCAAAAAGTTGTCGAAGCCAACTCTACTAGCTAGAAGAAGAGCGACGGTGAAGAGGTAAAAATATTTCTCTACGCTAAGTCGTTAACGTTGACAGTTGCAGTCAATATAATTTAGGTGTTTGACTTATGTGATTGATCGTCTGGATCAAACCCTTAAATTTATCTGGTCAAGTTGAATTTTTTACCATATACATATTCTGACATAATGATCATATCAGATAGTTGGATATTTGGTTGTAAAGTTTGATCATCAGAATCACAACATGCATACCATTTACCATTATTTATCCCTATGAGGATAAATATCCCTATCTTCGAGGGATAACTATCTCAAAATTTTAAGATGGGCAGTTGCGTCTCATCACGATGAAATTTTGTTGTGTTGAAGCTTTGACCAAAATACCTCATATAGATACAGATATAAACGTTTTCAAGTGTTAAGTGGTTAGAAAAATTGAATTTTGAAGCCGTAAACGAACTCGGATGGCCAAAAAAATTCATATGTCAAGGTAAAATGATGAGTTTGACTCGTACGGCCGTTCCGTTTCCAGATTGGTATCACAATAGTCAATCGGACACCAAAATATCCGTAGTGCAAATTTTAAAATAAAAGGTACTTTAGCCGACGAAATATCCAAATTTTGTCGGCTAAACTTATCAAATTTCGTCGGCTAAAGTTCATAGACTATAGCCGACGAAAATTAAAGTTGACTTTTGCCGATAAAAATTTAATTTAACAGACGAAAGATTTTTTCGTCGGCTAAAGTCCACTTTAGCCGATGAAAAATAATTTTGTCGGTTTGTTTTTTATTTCGTCAGCTAAACATCTTCTCCATGTAGTGAACATTAGTATGCATATTGTGTTCCGATGACTAAAATTCACTAAAAAAATCAATTGTCTGATATGATGATTATGACAAAATATGTCTATGGTAAAAAATTCAACTGGATCCGACAACGTTAAGGGCTCGATTGAAATGGTAAACCCTAATACATCGTCATTATCACACAGAAACGCTCATATCTACCTCTATATAACGTAGTTTGGTCAAACATTCCACACGAAAAACTATCACGTAGATGAGACGCAGCTGTCCATATAAAAATTTTGGGACATTTACCTTCCGACGATAGGGCTCCCCATAGGGTATAATAACGGTAAATAGAGTTGACCGCCACTATTGGACCCGAGACGTTACCCAAATTACATGATTTTTGAACCATAGTCGTATTTCACCATTCTGAACACATCTTTTTTCACGAGAATTCTGAAAATATTTCTTCTATATAGAGTTGGTTCACAAAATTGTATATTTGCTTAAAACCTAATAAACAAGTTATACCACATTAGTATGCATATTGTAATTCCGATGACAAAAATTCACAAACAAAAATTCGACCGTCAGATATGATCATTATGCCGAAAGATGTCTATTGTAAAAAATTTAACTGGATCCGACATCGTTAAGGGCTCTCAAAACGGTCAACCATAATCTATTGTC